>RXID01014490.1:1062242-1416937 GCA_005019695.1 Trichopus zeylanicus subsp. travancoricus
AAATATGAAATTTGTAATTGGCAATAGGGGAAGGTTGACAAGCTGCAAGGTCTTCTGTTAGAAAAATGAGGGAAAATTCAAAAAAGAAGCAATTGGGACGGAGGTATAAAGAAAGCTGTTTTAGGGGTGAAGGGAGAAAGAACAAAGTATGAAATTTGTAATTGGAAATTTAAGTTTTAAAACCTTCAATGTCTTTTTTTGTAAAAATTTATTTTAAAGATGATAAAATTTTAAATTTATTTATAAATAAAAATATTCACATGGTTTATTTGTAAATGTATAAATACTAAATTTGTAATTCAAAATTTTAATTTCTAAAACTTCGATGTTGTGAAATTTTATTAAAAAATTAATACAAATTGGGTTTATTTAGAAATAAAAAATTTTAAGGGGTCTATTTGTAAATATAGAAAATATTGAACTTGTATTTTAAAATTTTATGTTTTAATATTTTCAATTATTTTTTGTTATTTTTTTTTGAATTTATAAATTTTTGACTTATTTATCAATAAAAAAATTCAAGGGATTTATTTGTAAATTCACAAATATAAGATTTATAATTAAATTCTTATATGGGGTTTATTTGTAAATATTTAAGGTCTTTTTTATAAAATTTTTCATAAAAAATATTAACATTTGGACTTTTTATAAAATAAAAAAATTCATCGGCTTATTTGTAAATATACATCTATAGGGTTTATTTATCTTATATTTAAAATATTTCAGTTCCTTTATAAATATTTTTTTAAAAAATATTAACGTTTGAACTTTTTATAAATAAAAATATTTCGAGGGTTTATTTGTAAATGTTTGGGAGAAATAATGAGAGTGAGAAAATAAGTTTTTAGGAATTTAATTGTAAAAATAACGGTGGTTAAAATCGAAATTTTTAGAAAAAAGTTTAATTAAATAATAATTAGAGGTGTAGGTAAATATTTTGGAAAGGAGGTGATATAAATAATTACGAAAATTACGAGAGTTATGCATAATAAACCTTAATTACGGGAGTATAGGTAGTTACCCCTTCTTTAAATTCAGTTTTGTGGACAGTTGACACCAACTGTTTTTCAGGCTGTTTTGTTCAATTCTTTGCTGGAATCCAAGGCTGGACTCCGGTACTTCACGAAGATAATTAATGAGGCAGAAGAATGTTCAGCATCTGTAACTTCTACTTTTTTACATTCTTGCTTTTGGTGTAGGACAACGATTACTAATGGGCAAGTCGCATTTTCCTTACAAGGGACACGAGAAATTCAATATTATTATTCTGTTAATCAGTAGAAATTAACTCCATTGTAATCTGGGTTGTTTGTCATCCTTTTCAGAGTATGTGGGTGTTATTATTACTGTTTTGTTGTTATTCTGAATTGTTGTTTAGATTTTAGAAGTCATTTTGCTAACACAATCCAGGCACATGATGAAACTACAAGGTAAGAGATGCGGAGGCCATTTTTTTGTCCATGTGGAGGTATCTGAATTGTCCGGGTCATGACAGACATGTACTGCGCCTTACTTTATCCCATGCTCGAATTCTATCACCTTGCCCCAGCCCACTGGCACCAAATTCTCTCTTTTGTGATCAATGCTGCCCGCTTGATCTGTTACACTCCCTCTTTTTTGTACAAATCAGTTTGTGGCCAATAGAGCATCAGATTTTTCAAAATTATCCAGCAAATATTATATTACGCGGTTATATTTCTTATTATGCTTGAAAAAATGCAGGTACCAGTTTGTAATGAAGAGGCTACTGGTCCTCGTCGGCTGGAGCTGATGTCTGTCACCTGTGTCGGTAAGGAAACAGGCATTGAATTTCCACTACGTCATGCTGTTTCACCCAATGTAAGTTACAACTTACAACACTTCCGTACCTCAACATTTACTGAAGCTCAAAGAATTTTTTAAAAAAAGAATGCTGCAGTCACAATAATATGATTTAGATCAACAACATCAGTCATGCTTTTTGCTCGTTCTCGTTGCCAAACCTTTTTTCTTCCCCTCTTATGCACGGCACTCTTCTTACTTACTCTTGCAGAAGAACGAAAAGAGAGTGAAACCATCGTTTTCCATTTTCTCACTGCACTTTTCACAAAAAATACAAGACAAAGATCCTCGGTGCAACTCTCGTAACTCGAGGTTTTCATTTTTTTTTTTCTCCAAGGTCACGTAAATAATTTACATTTTCCCCCGGAACTCGACTTCGCGCTTCCAGCTTCAAACTCGAATGGCAGCGGCCGAGTAAACCGATCCCGAAAAGCCAGCCGGAACCGAAACCCGTCTCCATTTCCCCTTCCCTAAGATCCAACCAGCGACCCCTTTCCCGTCCATCTCCGTCCCCATCACGAACACCCTCTCTCCGTCTCCGGCGCCGCCCACCGCCACCGCCACCGCCACCGCCACGGACCTCATCCCCTCCGGCCCCTTATCCTTCTCCTTCCACCCACTCTCCCCATTGTACTCCCTCACCCCCCTTCCATCCACATAACCCATCCTTCCTCCGTCCCCCGCGAAGAACGCCGCGCTCGGCGCCGCTCCGCCATCCCAGACGCCGTCAATCTTGATCCACTGCTTCGTCGCCAGATCGTAGCACTCTGCCGCCGGATCGAACCGGCCCTGGCCCTCCGTCCGGTACCCGCTCACCGCCCAGAATCGGCCCCCCACTGCCGCGCCCTGGCATTCGTCCCTCTCCTCCCCCATCGCGGGCAGCACCGACCAACAATCTGCCGCCACGTCGTACTCCTCCGCCGTCTTCATCGCATTCTTCTGCCCGTCGTGCCCGCCGGCGACGTACACCCTGTCCCCAGCCGCCGCGCACGCGAAGAACGATCTAGCCGCTGCCATCGGCTTCCCAGATCTCCAACATCCGGTCACCGGATCCACGACCCTGACCTCCGACACCGGCTCCAGCGAAGCCGGGTCCCATCCGCCGACGACAACGACCTTCCCCGCGGCGGCGGCGATGCGGGCGAACACCGGCACCGGCGCGGCGGCCCGGCACCACTCGCCGGTGGAAGCATTGAAGGCGACGAGAGCGCAGGACGGAGGGCGGAGGACGTGCTTGGTGTCGTCGGCGGCGGCAACGGCGGCGAGGGGATCATCGGAGGGAGAATCGGCTGGAGTTTGGGCCTGGATGAGGAGAATCAGGTCCTCGGCCACGGCGATACGGCGGCGGTGGAGGGAGAAGGCCGGGGAGGCTAGGAGGCGGTGCCAGCGGCGGGATACGAGGAGGAGGGCTGGGTGGAAGCGGAGGGGGACGCTGGCGAGGCAGTCGAGAGCGATGTCGTCTGGGAGCCCCGGGATGAGTGCCTGATCCTTATCGCAGCCGTCCATCCTGGTGAGTTTCTTTTTTTCCTTTGCTGCTTGCCCTGTTATGGATTTGGATGTGAAGAAGGGGTTTGGGGGGTATATGTAGGATAAGAATATGTGAATATGGATGGGTGATGGAATGAATATGTGGATATGGATCCTGTGGATGGGGATCTTTTGGATATAATGCCAACGATAATTTTTTTTTAAAAAAGAAGACTTTGGAAATTTGTAATATCTGTAAAAGACGGATCATGCTGTCTCGGTCGGAAACAGGATCGATCAGATTTGAGTCGTTCATGACCTAACCATGCCCATGGTGATCCAACCATGATCCAGATCCATAACCGGTTGGATCCCCGTGGCCAGGAAATAGGTCGTTTGAATACGGTAATATAGCCAGCCACTGTTGTAGTGATTGAATAGGATTTCATCTTGGTCTACATGTTGTAACTCTGTTCCATGGTTTATGGGTTTTAGTGAATCTTAAACATCAAGTTGCATTCAACATGCTCATAGTATGTTGCATTCTCTGGTTACAAGTTCAGACGTTGAAATTGAAGCTTGTGATCGAGGAGGATGCTCAGGTAATATGGATGACATTGACCGAACCATAACTGGGTGCTTACATTTGGATATTATTTTACAGTAAAATATATGCAAATAATTGGTAATATGATATTGGATTGCATGTGGAGGTTACATTTGGTGTGTTCATAGGAGTTGGAAGCAAGTGGGGCTGAGGAGGAGAGCTCACATGGTATTATTCTCATAGACTTCCAGAATAAGACCTTGTACATGCAATTTTTTTATTTTTTTTATTTTTCGATATACATATAAGTTTTTTATGCAAGTGTTGGAGACAAATGCTTTGGGAGCATTTGGATCTTGCCCAATGTCCATCCACTTATCAATTCCCTCTCCCTTGGCATACTCCTGACTCGATAGTCATCAATATAACCAAAGTAATAAATACTATATTATTAAATCCATAGGCGGCAGATCTAGTGGGCAATTTGTTTGTTCTCTTGTTAATTTTAAGCATTTTTTAAAAAAAAATTGTTTATTTAACTCCATTTTAAGTCTTGATGTGTTGCATATTACTTCACGAGATGTCTCCTGTAATTGAAGATGTGTTGCATATATTATCTGACTGAATCCTTAATTGGCATTGGTTTCTTCTCTGGACTTAAAATTGCTTCCTCTCTACTGTTGGCTTTTAGGTTAACTAATATAAGCAATTATTCTTTGCTTTGTTATATTTTTATCAATATCTCAGATTGTCAGTCTAATAATACCTTTACTAATCTTTATTAAAAGACAATGAAATCTCGTTCCAAGTGTTCCAACCCTTTTTTTGAAGAAGTTCGGTCTCAAAGTCTCCAAAAAAAATGGTCGAGTCTTAAAAACAGAATAAAATGGCTTCATCTCTTTTCTCGCGATGGCGAGAGTATGTTCCTCATTTTTTCTTATTTAGGAAAAATATATTGATTATCAGAAAACAAAATAAATGATCCCTTGTCAGCGACTCTCAAAGAAAGAAAATTTTATTTTCTACTTGTTTTCTTTCATCATAAAACACGTGGAAAGTATTGTCAACTTAGTATGTCTCTAGATGCCATTGTCCAATGCAAACCTTTTAGGTCTTATTAATGATTATGCCACGGAAGTAAAAGAGAAACATTTTAGGTCTTATTAGTTATAAATTTTCTCAAAATATCGGACTTATTAGATAATCATAATTAACAAGTAGATAACATCGCTGCAGGCTGATCCACGACGCTACACGGACTTAAAACGGTGTCAAGAAGTTGAGAAATTGTTATTAGATTAATTAATAAGCGTCAATCACTTTTTTTCAATTTAATTAGTTTTTTCGTTTTTCCGTTGTTGCTTAGCTAAAAATGGGACCGCGACCGCGCGCACATAGGCAAACACAACCCCGAACAAAAAAAAGCCGATACTCCTTCTGGGAGCTTCTAGAAGGTCTGGTTGGACGTCCCTATACGAAGTATATATATTATTGAACAAATTTAAAGATGAGAGGCACCTGGTCGGTCTGTCTTTTGGTTGCTCGAATCCTC
Source organism: Trichopus zeylanicus subsp. travancoricus (assembly GCA_005019695.1). Classification (NCBI taxonomy): domain Eukaryota; kingdom Viridiplantae; phylum Streptophyta; class Magnoliopsida; order Dioscoreales; family Dioscoreaceae; genus Trichopus; species Trichopus zeylanicus. The sequence goes on from RXID01014490.1 coordinate 1,067,630, forward strand.
GAGCATCCTCCGTATCTCTATTAGCCTCTCGTCTATTTTAAGCAAATCCAAACAAAGGAAAAGCTACGGTTTGCATTCGTTTTTTGTTCGTAATCTTTTTTCGGATGGTGTTTTTTTTATGCAAATATGCCCTTGTTTTTTATGAAAATAGCTGCTATATATATATATATATAATGCGCAAACATAGCAGGGAAAAGAAATATCACTGGCCAGATGAGGTTGGAGGGAAGGCAATGAAATCTCCAATTTTGCATGGAAAAATAAACTACCAAAATTTGGGGGGGGGGGGACAAAAGAAGGGCGGAATGGCGGTGCGGGTTGATTTGAGGCGCGTGACACTGACCGACAGACGAAAAAAATGTCGCGTCTCCTTTTCCCCACAAAAACAATATATATTAAAATAATAAAGAAAAAAAATTTGTTAAATAAAATCATTGGAAACGATTAAAAACATTAAGATTATGATGATCCAGCAATCATGTTCTGTAATTGCATGGCCGAGGAAGTAGGCAAAAACATATCATTGAAGATGCGGGCCACACACTCAAACCCTAAACCCTAAACGATGCCGTGTAGTGTATGTATAGCCAAAAATAACTATTTAGACGACGGAGAAAAATAGACCAATCTCGATGTTTATTTATTTAATTTTAGATTTTTTTTCTTTTAAATAGAATAAATTTTTGGCAGGAACAAAAAGATATCGCAAAATCGCAAAGTTGCTGCTCTACAAGAACGGGACCAAACCCAGACACGAATGAACAAAGTCCAGACAAAATGATGCAAAAATCGCTCGGCATCGAGCGCGAGATCCGTGAAGAAGGAGACGATCACCCGACCGACAGAGCAAATAATAATAGACCGATTTTTGTGATGATGCAGAGCAAGATGCTCACTCCCTCCGGGATCTTCTAGAAGGTCTAGTCAGACATGACTGGATCACACCGCGCATGTCTCCCGGTGCCCACTTTGTGTGCAGATGTCTGGCTCCATGATTGTCAGCGGCTCACAAACAGTAGAGAGAAGGGATCAACAGCAACGTTCGAGTTTTTTTTTTTTTTTTTTTTTTAAAAAAAAGAAATGGTAAGAAATGATGGAGCGGCACGAAAGAGAAGTATCGAATGAAGCTTTGATTGAGTGGACCATAATAATTATATTTTATATAATTTTAACTCATATAGTTTATTAATATAAGACTAAAAATTTAATTATTATTTAATTATAAATTTCACAATCGACTTATCCATCATATCTCATACCCTAATCAGGATGGAGAGAGACACATGAAAGCAACCACGGCACGGTCATTACAAAAAATAAAATCTTTTTGCAATCCTAGAAAGAAAAAAAAAAAATACTGAAAAATAAAAAAGAAAAATTGATTCCAAAAGATCTCGGAACGAGGCCGAGAAGATGTTTGGCAGCATATTATCGTTAAAAACTTGTCGGCATCCATCAGAAGCAACATAACAAATCATGGAGGAGTTCATGCATGCATGAGAAGGTGCCCATCCGGATGATGATGGCCATGGATCAACTTGATGTGGATCCCATATTATTGCCCCAAGTAAGAAAAAATATCTCGTCTTGCTTTCCGTCTTGTGATCGACCGAGGCCCGCGTCAACTTTCGTATCATCTAAACAAAAAATTTGAGTTTTTAAGTAAATAATAATAATATTTATCTTATTATTATTAGTAAAAAAATTATTTATTTTATATTATAAATTTAAAAATCACCATAATTAAAATATTTTTAAAAAATTTATTTTAATTTATTGTTATCAATTAAATTTATTTAAAAGATCAAATTAGTTTTATTTAGTTTTATTTTTGGATAATTGATTCAAAATTATAGGGCAATTAGACTAATAAAGCTGAATTTTAAATTTTCATCAAGTCAGATAGCTAATCTTTCAAAAAAATAAAATAAAATAAGTTATTTTTTTTATTTAATTTAATAAATATTTAAATAAAAAATAAATATAATAATTTTAGGCTTTTTATATTTATTTTAATTTAATCGAGGTGTTTTTTATAAATTTATATTATAAGACGAGTATTATTTTATTAATAATAACAAAGCAGGCGATTTTTTATAAATTTATAATAATGTAAAAAAAAATTTGCTAAAAATTTCTTTAAAAAAATTAATATCTTGCATGCATACGTTTGTAAGTATATGAAAAATTTAAAAATGTTTCCATCGCGAAAAGGATTAAGATAAGCAGAACCGTGATTTTATAATATAGGATGATTAAGGAAGCGGATAAGAACCGACAAGGTCAATAAACAAAGTGTGATTACATGGTGGGGTCCCACTCTAATCAAGGTTTATTTTAGGATATCAAGTTGAAGGAGAGAAGGCCCGAGTAAACTTAGTCATTAGTGCCTAAGCTATACTTAAATTCCACTAAAAGAGCTGTAATTAAAAGCGTCATGCCCTTTTTTGTTGGGCTCTTCTCGCATGAGATGAGACCACCTATTCTAATCGTTTTATCGCATAAAACCACCTAAATTTTTATTATTTGCAGGAAGATATCTCTGCGCTATTGATTTATTTACATGAAAATCACCCCAAATTAACTCTAATGAACTCCAAATTCCCATTTGCTCGCGCTAATTTATAAACAAATCAATCGGGCGAGAGGGCTTTTGCAAATAAAGGAAACAGGGGGAGTTCATTGGAAAATTGATTTAAGAAATAAAGGTTGCAATGAAAGGCAAAGCAAGAAGACCCAAGTCAAATTGCTTCCGCAAAGAAGACGCTAGCCAAATAAATAATTGTTTTTCATCAGTTCACATAAACAAATTGCACTTTCACGAGGCTGTATACGCAATTTCTTGTTTTACTAGGTGCGTGTATGCGAAATTACAACTCCATTTTCATGCCATAATATTCTATTTTTTCTGTATCTTTCCAATTTTATCGGTTATCTTTGAAAATTCATAATTGGACAATCAATTTATTATTGATATTTATGTTTTTACCTTTGGCTCTTATTTGGTTGCCACAAGTTGGGTATTTAATTATCTTAAAATAATTTTTATAAGTAAAAAAATAAATTAAAATTTATTGTAATATTTTTTTTTTTACTCTGAAATGATATTTAAAAGCGAATTTATTTAAATCATAATAAAATTAACAGCTTCACATATAATAATGTATTTTTGCAAAAATATTTGTGAAAATTTTAAAATAAATAATATTTTCTATATTTATAATTATATTTTCAAAATATATTTTCGTCCAATCAAAAGTGAATCGCTTCTAATATTTTCGTAAATATATTAATGCCTTTTGCTTTGTGACGTTCGTCAAAAGCCAGCTCAGGATCGTTCCTAATTTTGGGCGGTTTGGGCATTCGGGCCGCTGGTTGGTTCTTTTTTCTATAATTTTTGGGAAATTTTTAATATTCGCATTTTCTCGACGTGGGTTTCAGGTTCGGCCTGGCCCATTAAAAGCCTGCCCAAAGCCCGTCGAGCCGTGTGGATTAAGTTTAGAAACGTATTGAGGATCGATTTCGAGTAAATGACTGGTTGGGCCCAAATCAGGGCCAACCCAAATCCGAAGCTCTTTTTTTGGGCCAGAATGGCCCAATCCATGATGAGAAATTGCCGGATACTCTCGTTGTGCCTCTCCGTCAACGCGTCGCTAAAACATATTGGATATAACATGTGAACATGATGACTAAAAATAATTAGAAATATAATTTTTTTTATAATTATTCAGAAATTTTATTGTGTTGTGTGCATTTCGAAATTACACCTCCAAATATTGATTGTTTTTTGGGAGTAGCATACGATAATATTGAACGACGAATCCATAAGTCGCAGTCTAACACAGGTTCAACATAAATATCGTTGAACTCGTCAGAGAACGGGATTTGCACAAACGCCCCCCTATGATTTTGTTAATTACGAAGGCCCTCTAATTCGAAATCAATGACGCGATCGCGTCACATCAAGAATCTTTGTTAAAAATACATCTAATGTAATTACGACAACCTAGAGTGACCTATATGTAAAAATTTTGGTCTTCCACTCGTGCCACTCGTGCCACTCTTGCCGTTGAGTTGTTTCATTCCGAGGGTTTAGTCCTTAATGACTATATAATCCATCATCATAATAAAAGAACATTAAAAATCAGGGCATACTCGGTGACACAAATCCGTTTGAGCTTTGAATCAAAATAGAAAAAAAATAATATTCCTTAATGTATTAAACCGTACTCTAATTTAATGTATCGACTTGGATTGACAAAAAGATTACTTGATCGACGAACCAGTCAACGAAGGCAGGTGCAATAATGTCCCATGCTTTAGGCACGATTTTGACTTTCTCTTTTCCACTCTAACTAACCATAAAATTTAAAATATTGATTTACAAATTACAACATAAGCCCAGTTGGAGACAGCCTAGGCCCAAATTGTTTCAAAAGCCCTAAAAAAAAGAAGCCCCCAGGCCCATATTGTACTATTCTGGCCGGGCTCTCGGGCCAGTCCTAGCCATAATCTTCGCTTCGTGGCGGGAGCTTGCCGGCCGGGCCATCCCTTTATCCGGTCCCGCCTTCTCTCCGTTTCAAACTCAACGCCGAAAACCATTTTCGTCTTCTTCTCGATCGAATTTTCCAAACAAACGAAATGTGGACGAGAAAAAAAAAAAAAAAAAAAAATTCTTTAGATGTCTGCACCTCACGGACTAAGTCCCCAATATTTCCTTTCCCAGTCCTATATATTTCTCTCTCTCAAGCTCCTCTCAGACTTCTGTCATCTTTCCCTCCAAGAAGAAGCCATGGCCGGAGGAGCAGAAGCTGGTGAAGCCGAGGTCACGTTGGAGCACACACCGACGTGGATCGTCGCTGTCGTCTGCTCCATCATCGTCTTCATCTCCCTCGTCGTCGAACGCCTCCTCCACCGTCTCGGCAAAGTACTCTCCTTCCTCTCCCTCCTCTTTCCATTTATCCATGCATAACCGCAGTAGCGTACGAGATCTGAGGAGTAGTTCCGTTTTGAAACAGCTTCTGAAGAGGAAGAACCAGAAGCCGCTGTTCGATGCTTTGCAAAAGGTGAAGGAGGAACTGATGCTGCTCGGGTTTATCTCGTTGTTGCTGGTGGTGTTCCAGGGAGCTATTCAGAGGATTTGCATCCCTGAGAGCTGGAACAGGCACATGTTGCCTTGCAAGGAGGATAAGGTTGCTGCCCCTGCCTCGGTGACTGAGCACTTCGATTCGAGTTTCTTCTCGGGGGTTCTTGGTGGTCCGAGGCGGCTTCTCCTCAGTGAGGGCTCCAATTCGCAGTACTGCGCTCGAAAGGTTGATTTTGATCTATAATGATTAAATTTCTTGCAGAACGATGCTTCTGATAGAAATTTGAGTTGCGGATTACTTTGTTTTGTAATTATCAGAGAAAAGTTCCATTGTTATCTCTCGAAGCAATTCACCATCTGCACATATTTATCTTTGCACTGGCTGTCACTCATGTTGTTTGCAGTGTTCTCACAATGCTCTTGGGGAGCATAAAGGTAAACCATTGATTTGTTTGTCGAAAGAATTTCTCTGTTGTGGATCAGTGGCCTAATGGAAAGCTCGTGTTCTAGATACATCAATGGAAGCAATGGGAGGATTCGGTTCAAAAAGAAATTACCGGGAATGGTATGATTCTTTGTTCCTGTCAAAATGTTTTATTGACATTACTTTACTTAGCTGATGAGGCCTACGCTCTGACATTTGTGTCATATCCTGGATTGATGAAAACAGAATCTGCAGTACCTAAGGTCTCGCGTGTTGGTGAGTTTGAGTTCATCAAAAAACGTTTCAAGCGATTCGGGACAGATCTGCCGATGCTGAGTTGGCTGGTAAGCACTGCTGCAATTTGCAATGGAGAAACGCTTGCTATTATTGATGTTGTGAAAATATTTCCAAGTAAAGTAATTCATACTATTTTTTATGGTTGAACGATGTCGTGATGAAGTTTCTAATACTGTTTCTGATTCTGAGCAATTTCAGCATTCCTTTTTCAAACAATTTTACAGTTCTGTAACCAAATCAGATTACAGAACAATGAGACTTGGTTTCATCATGGTAAGAAGTCGGTTGATTAGAAATGTATCAAACTGTTGTTGCTGTATAATTTTGGACATAATCATATTTTACTCTCAGACACATTGCAGGGGAAACCCACAATTTAATTTTCACAAGTATATGGTACGAGCCCTTGAAGCCGACTTCAAGAGAGTTGTTGGAATTAGGTAAAATCTTTCTTGGAATTAACTTGGCTTTTTCTTGTTTTTTACTGGTCCTAATAATTAAAATTATGCTTTTCATTGCAGTTGGTATCTTTGGATATTTGTGGTTGTTTTCCTGCTGTTGGATGTTAATGGTTAGCCATCACAATGCTCATCTTCAGCTTTTCCGGACACAGATTGGCACATGATCTCCACTCTTCCATTGTCAAAGATATTTATGTGCTTTTGTTATTCATAACTCCGTACGTTTCTTGTTTTGATTTGCAGGTTGGAATGTATACTTCTGGATTTCCTTCATTCCCTTAATTGTAAGTCATTCTCGTTTACAAGTGACATAGGTTGGAAATTTTGGATGAAATATCATTCCAAAACTGCAGCTTCTTCTTGTTGTGGGCACTAAGCTTGAGCATGTAATCACTCAACTGGCTCACGAGATTGCGGAAAAACACACGGCCATCGAAGGAGACTTAGTGGTCAAGCCTTCAGATGAGCACTTCTGGTTCGACAGGCCCCAAATCATTCTGTTCTTGATTCACTTCATCCTCTTCCAGAACGCCTTCGAGATTGCGTTCTTCTTCTGGATATTGGTAATCAAAACAACACTCTTACTTCATCCATATCAATGCAAAATACAGAGTAGGAACGATTCATCTGACAATGTGTTTCATTTTATGCAGACAAGTTATGGCCTTGATTCCTGCATCCTGGGGGCAGTTGGATACATCGTCCCGAGGCTCATAATTGCGTAAGTGTAATTGTACTCCTCTACTTCAACAAGAAATTAATTAGCTTGCTATGACAGATTTCTAGTCAATTTGGATTCTTTTCAGTGTGTCAGTTCAGCTTGTATGCAGCTATAGCACTTTGCCGCTCTATGCGATTGTTACTCAGGTAAATTTCATTGCCACTCAAACAACTTGTTCTTTTTTCCTCGAGAAAAACTGCGATTAGATCAATATTGACGCTATGTTTTTATTGGTTGAAGATGGGGAGTTCATTCAAGAAGGCAATATTTGAGGAACACGTGCAAGAAGGCCTTGTAGGATGGGCCAACAAGGTGAGGAGGAGGAAGGGACAGAGAGTTAATACTGAGAACACAGTGTCAAAAAGGAGGGAAGTGGGAAACGAAAGCCCGTCAGGGGTTTTGATGCAAAACATGGGCATAGGTGAGGATTTGTTGATGGAAGAAGCGAGAGCAGAGCATGTTGAAGCTAATTACTCTTGAATTTGTGCATTGCAATGATGAGTGCATGCGCTATTATGCAGTTGTCTAATGAATCGAGTTTCTTGCAGAAATTATACTATTATTGTAGACTTGTAGCATAATTAAACATTGACCAATAGATAAATTTACAGCAATTAAGATTGGAATTTCTTTTTTTTATATATATATTTAGTTTACTCTTCTTCTCTCAGTCTAGGAATATTGAAAGAAACAGTGACACTAATTTGAATGTGAAAATTTACTGGTGTGGTCAGATTTATTTGGGTGCATATTCCAAATGGAATTTACTTCTTCGCATTCTGCAAAATCAGGATTTGGTGACCCAACTCTGCCGCTTCCTGCTGATAGTATTGCACCCAAATGCCGAAGCAGTCGTGTATCTCAAACCGAGTCTACTGTCTGGATCCTTGAAGTCTTTAATTAGCAAGGATCGAACAGTAGAAAATCAATGCAATTCAAAAAACACTAACCTGTTTCCTCATAATATTAAGTTGAATATTTAAGTTGGCAAGAAGTATATCAGATGAATTAGTTCACTTTTACGGCTTACCTGAGAGTTAATCTCTTTGGCAGCAACACTGTTCGATTGGCAGCGCTTGCCTTCTTGGACTCGTTGTCCATAGATTTGCTTAAACAAGGGAAGCAAGAGAAACTTCCCAAGTGGCACCCGCATCAAACATGCATGCACGGCAATTCTGAGAATGTTTACTTTTACATGTATAAAAAACGTGCAAACTGAGGGAACGCAGAGACTTCATCTTCTCCGTCTCATGCTCACAAAGATGTGAATCTCAAGAAGAGAGGCGCATTCGTTGCTAAGTTCGATCGTTCCTTCACATCCAATATTAGAAACATAACAGACCAACCCAAGCTTTATAAGAAAAAGCAATATTGACCGCAAAGATGCAATGTTTCGTACAAAACTAGGATTGATAATTCTAAGAAGGTGCAGAGAGCTCGTCTTCTCCATCTCATGCTCACGAAGAGGTGAAATTCCAGAACAGACTGAGCTAATGAAAGCACAAGCATGAAGTTTTCTTGGTTAGAAGAGAGGTTTAGGTAAGCGGCATCTACTTCTCTCTCACAAGGCCTTTATGCAAAACAGCGCACAAGCGTGCATCAAAACAGAGGAAGGAAGATGCATATATCATTTGAGCCTTTCACGAGATTCTCACCGTTAATTTCAAAAATAAAATTGTGCATGGATCTTGTTGCGATTTCCAACTTTTCGCTTATGGTTGTGCCCTGAAAGTGTCCAACCAAGGCACAGTGGTGCACATGCTAGTGATAAAAAAATTCTGAAATATCAGGGGCTTTGTGTAATTATTTAATGACAAAAAATTATTTTTGTACCTTATAGGGGGTTTTATATAAAGCTCCAATAGTGCAAATTGTGCCGTGTGAAAATAGATGGAATCGAAAGTAGACTCGGCAATTCGGATTGGAAAATCATGTCAAATCCGTACCATTAAAAAGGTCCGAACCGACCCATTTACACGGGTTATCTAATACCATTTGTATAATTCAATTATTAAATAGATCGTATTTATGTCATGAAATGGCCCGTCGGACCCATAAAATTCGGGTAACTTAAATAAATTAAATGAACTCTTTTATATAATCCAATCAAAATAATATATATTTTATATAATAAAAAATTTTCAGATATAAATTTATCACTAAAATTAATAATATTTTGAAATATAAATTGTTTGGCATTTGTTTAAGTTCAAATAATAAGACAAAAATATCCTCTAATGAAAAATATCAGTAAAAATAGATTCTACTCTGGTTTATATTAGCATCAAATATGACCTAAATTAAGTTTTAATTCTAATTTCGATTGAACTGAACAAATTTAAATCATAATGACAAAATTATTATTTTATAATTTGATTTTAAATTTAATTTGAGATTAGATTAAAATAAATTTAAACCAAACCAATGGCAAAATAATAAATTTACATCTTAAATTAAAATTTAATTTGAAAAGTTTTTTCAACCAAACGAAAGAGTATTTGTTTTACAATAATAACCTAATCAAAGTCTTTTTAAATCTGGTCATAGATATCTTTATTTTTTTTGTTTTAGTTTAAATGACATTAAATATTATATATTTTATAATTTTTTTTAATTATAATGATAAACTTATATCTAATAAAATTTTCACTAGTAATATAAAAAATGTAATTAAAATTTTTTTTAAAAAAATGATATATAATTTTTAAAAAATTAAAGAAAAATATGTAATTTGATAAATTTTTAAAAAATTATATGCAACTTTTTAAATTATATATATATAAGTAAAATTTTCAGAAATTATATGTAATCGACACATAAACAAAAATTAGAGAAGTTAAAATAGAAGCCGCTTCGTTGCTCCAGAGACCAACGGTATCTACATGATTCGCTTCTGGAACAAACGTCGCACGTCCGCAGCTCTCCTCGCCCTAGCGGCCGTCGCCGGCGGCGCCACCATCAGCCCTAATGATCTTCCCTCTCACACTACGGGTAGACACCCTTCCACTTATCTCTGCTTCTTTTTTTTCTCTATTTCTCTGAATCTTAGATTTTTTTTCTTGAATTTGTGGACGATTTTGATCTCAGAGACAACAATTTCGATATCCTCTCCGCTGCGCATTTTGTTAGTCCAGAATCCAATGCCACAGAAACTGGGAGGTTTGATTTTTCTAGGTTTCTTGCTTTTTTTATATTTTTTTAATCGAGATAGGAGTTAAATTACTTTCTGCTACTGTTTTGAATGCTAGGTTTTTTTGCAATTCATCATTCGGCAGCTAGTGCTTCTCCGTCCAAGAAAGAATTTTCGGACAACAATGGCAACAACTCAAGGTGCTGTGCAGGATGTCTGAATAGAAACTCGATTGCCGATGCAGCTGCAGTTGCAGGACCGGCTGTTGTTAATATTTCGGTCACACAGTGTAAGCATGTTTGCCTTTTTGCATCTTATTCATTGATCGTGATTGATATATTAGTTTTGAGTCTAATTCTTGTTATCTCTTGATGTAGGGATTAATGGGATGATGATTGGGAAAGGTATTGGTTCAGGGACTATAATCGACCCCAGTGGAACCATCCTGACTTGTGCTCATGTTTTGGTGGATTTCGTAAATCAAAGAACGATTACTAAGGGAAAGGTGCTCATAGAAGTCCTTCCGTCATATTTTTATATAGAATAAAAATTGATAAATAATTTATTAATTTAAGAAAAATATTCATGCTTTTATGGTCTTTGTTTATAATTTTTGTGGTAAATATTATGTGCTTCCCTTTTCAAGTTACTAGTTTCTTGTTCACAAGGTATATGAGCAAACAGTAATTATTGGTATGTTGAACTATTATGGCAAGTTATTTGATGTCTCCCAATTGGACATACGATTGTTTGGATGTTTTTGCCTTGTTGAACTTGATTTCTGAACTATAAGTAAACTCTTTGTAGTATATTCGAGTAACTGACTTGTTTGGACATTTTAGTAGAAATAATGTACATTGACCATCATATTTTATTTTTCATATTTGATGGATGTTAACAGGTTGAGGTAACTTTACAAGATGGCCGAAAATTTGAGGGCACTATTGTTAATGCTGATTTTCACTCAGATATTGCAGTTGTAAAGATCGACTCCAGAAGTCCTTTACCAACTGCAAGACTTGGATTGTCAAAAAGGCTACGTCCAGGAGATTGGGTAGTTGCTTTGGGTTGTCCGCTTTCTCTACAAAATACAATCACATCTGGCATTGTAAGGTATAATTTAGTGTAATTTTGTCTCTTATACTTGCTAAATTTGCTCATATTGTGTTGTCTTATAATTTTTTCTTTTCTCAACTTTCTTTCAAATTAATTAATTAGGAGAGAGTTCCCACCATATGTCTTACAAAATTAGTCCTTCACATTGGTGGATTTTCCTCTATTAAAATTTTTTGCTCCTACTATTCTTTTTTTGTATTCAGTTCTGTTGATAGAAAAAGTAGCGATTTGGGTCTTCTAGGTGTTGAAAGGGAGTACTTGCAGACTGATTGTGCAATCAATCAGGTAAGCTTATTGAGAAATTTAAGTTTGTTATTGTTTGATAACTTTCTCTACTAGGTTTACATCTTCTTCAATAGTTTTTGGATTTATTTTATTTTCTTAGACATTCCTGTTTAGGTGTCATATGTAAATTTGGATAGAAGTGAATAATATAATTTTCAGATTTTTTTATACTAATACAAGTGTCATTGGTTCAATATGAGAAAGAAACATTTTCTAAAAATCTCTAGAGTCCCTCTAGAGCAGAGAGTAAAGCTTTTGGTAACAAACTTCCTGGCTACACTAAATTTGTTCCCTCAATGTGACACTTGTTGCATTTGGTGAACATTGAATAAGAAGAATAATCCTTCATAGATAAAATTGAAGGACTTCAATTGTTGATGTTCAATTTTCTTCTGCTTTGATATTTCTTGTTTTAATTCTTAGTTCATTTTTGTATGATTAAGTTGGCAGTGCACATTAGCAAAATCAACTTCATTGAAAAACATGAGAAATTATTCTTATGATTGATTTTTTAAACTATAGGGTAATTCTGGTGGACCTCTTGTAAACCTTGATGGAGAGGTTGTAGGTATAAATATAATGAAAGTCGCAAATGCTGATGGGTTGAGTTTTGCCGTGCCAATCGACTCGGCTGCCAAAATTATGGAGCAATTCAAGAAGAATCGGTATGTCTTTTATTTTTCAAGTGCTCTTTCTATGTAGAAAACTAACTCTATATGTTCTTAAGCTTTGAGAGGAATGAACTTTAGGAAAATGAACGCTGTAAACAATTCTTTTTAGCACTTGCATCTGGTTTGAATTCCATGTATGTTGACAAAGATCAAAATTTTTTTCACCTCCAATATAGAATATGTAAAGATGACCTTTAGTCAATTGGAACTAACTTTTGGTTTGTCACTGATAGCTCAATTGGCCACCAATTTAACTTCTATTATAGTTGTCCTGTACTTTTTATATCCCACACTCAACTGTCACAAAGACTGTTGCCTAGAAAATAGATTCCAAAACTTGCAAGTCATCTGTCTACCAAAACCTTAATATTGTTTGTGATTCTCTTCTTTTTATTCACTTTGACCCCATAAAACCATTTGTAGATAACTCTTGGTTTAGTTGATTGGCAATACCATTCCAAAAATCTCAAGATGTAGTAAATGCTGAATAAGTGAAATTTGTTCAGCCCTAGTTGCATTTTCCATGTATTTACTGCTACTTTTCTTCTTTTTTTTCCTATTTCTTTAGCACTTCTCCTGTTCCTTTCATGCCTTCTGCTGAAACATACTTCCATATTGCTTTCAATCATCTTGAGCATGAAAATTTTACTTTGATAACTAGCATAACGTGTTTCCCATTTTGTTCTTTTCAATACACCACTATCACATCAATGGGAAACTAACCATTTAGATTTCTTAAGTTCTGACTAGTTGAATGGTTTGTATGTTTTGTTGTGCAGAAGAGTTGTCCGACCTTGGCTTGGATTAAACATGCTTGATCTTACTGAGAAGAACATTGCCCATCTTAAGGAAAGAGATATGTCTTTTCCAGATGTAAGCAATGGAGTCCTTGTGGTTGTGGTAAGTTACACAAGTCTTCCCTGAATAGCTGAAATTTCATATGTATAAAAATATTTCTAAGCTGAACTAAAATGACATGAGTCTGATTCTAGCTACCTTGAATGCTAAATTAAGAGTTTTCATCTGTATTGAAATAACAAGAACCTAATTCTATTGAAACTGTCAAGCAGGTGACTCCAGGATCCCCTGCTGATCTTGCTGGTTTCTGCCCAGGTGACATCGTGACAGAATTTGACAGAAAGCCTGTTGGAAGCATCAAAGAGGTATTTCCATTCAGATTTATTTATGCAGTCGCCACCAAATAATCATGCACATACATATTTGCATCCTTGAGCTTTGAAGGTTGAACAATATATTTGGACTCCTCTTCACAGCAAATTTGGCTTGCATTATCTCATAATTGTTGGACCTTTCTTCTGCATGATTGTCTTGATTGATCTTTTGTCCCACACTGCGGTGGCCTATTTGGCCTTGCTTCCTTGTAGACAACATAACATCCTTTATTCTCCAAGCATTGCTATAGTGAGTTTTCTTGTTTGCTTCCATTCGGACCTTAATTGTCTAATTTATTATTGGATGTTTCAAATATAGTTGAACCCTATGTCGAATTACCATGATTGCGTTCAAAGCTCTTCTCTTTTGTTTTTTGTTCTGGCAGATAATCGATATAATGGGGGACAAGGTTGGCAAGAGATTTGAAGTTCTTGTTAAACGGGCAAACAACAAATTAGTCACTCTGATGGTTACGCCAGCAGAGATAAATCCAGATAGATAATATCATCTTTAACTAGAATGCTAAATTGAGTTCAATTTAATCAGTTCAGTATTTAGGCGACAACAGTGTAATTGCGGTGATTACCATGTGCGATTAATTTTGCAGGAGGATGTGATGTTTCTGAAAATTAATGTTTTGAAATCAATATCTATTTTTCAAGAATATTTCATCAGTTTAACTTTCCATTGTTTACATCAAAAGGCATCAACAGTTATAGGCATTCTGTTCAGCTAATTGCTTCTCTTTTTTTCATGCTAAAAATGCATGAACTACTTGGGCCGTTTGGTTGGGGATCAAAGTCAAAATCAAAATTAAGATTAGTAAATGACTTTTGTAAACTAATAATTTTTTTTATCAAAATTAAAGCTTCAATAATTTAAAACTCAAAAAACTATTTAATTTTTTATAATAATTTAATTACATAATAGTATAAAATAAATAAATATTAATTTTACAAGAAAAAATAATTCTGAAACGAGCCGATTCTGATCCGGAACCCTTGAGACTTTCTGCAGGATTATCATCCAGCGTGGGACATGACCAGCCAGAGGCTGATAAGCACAAGCTGGGGCTGTGAGCTTGAATTTTGCTTGAAATCAGTGCAATTTCAGCTTGGCTATAGCACCAAGTCAGCCAAACTGGTTGAATTTTGACAAATTTTAAACCTCATCTCAAATAAAATAGATGGAAGACATACACAACCATCAACACTGTAATTAATGAGAAAAAACAACATTCAGCAAAGGTACTTTAGCCGCTTTTTTTTTTTTTTTTGCTTTTTGGTAGGTCACCCCCCCAAAATTTGCCAATTACTAAATACGCTTCTCATTCTTCAGCAGCACTAGCAGCACTCAGATCAACAGTTAGATCAATAGTCTGCATATTAGATGAAAAATAGCATGTTATTTGTGCAACACTGGCTTTGCTGAAGATATTTTGTATATATATGAGATTTAAACAGTTATTGCTTATGCTGGCATAGTAATAGTTCCATGCTCCTTTGAAATACAAGGAGGAAAACAGAAAAATAAACAGATAGGTAGGCAGGGGATAGGACTATGACAATCCAATTACCTTCCCAGTGATCTTGCTGTATAAAGCAAGAACATCCATCACGGTTGACTCAAAGTGGGTGGTAGGATCATAACTCTGCAATGGAAACAGATCAACCAATGATTCTCTGCCAGAAAAACAGGAGAGAAGCAACATATAAACTTACAGCTGATATGAAGCAATTGTCCAAAGAGGGTTTGTTGACAGGTTCAAATCTGTCGTAGGTATCAAAAAATAACTCGTCAACAGGGCCAAGAAGATCAATCCCAGGCTTTAGTTCCATCTCGGGATGGTCTGTCTCAGCTTCTGCTGAGACAAAAGCAATGAACTTCCCTTTTGGAGCAACATTATGGGAATAAGAACTACAAAAGAGATACCTGTTGAATAATATATAAAAAAATCAGTAACTACATGCCATTCTTTACAAAAAAAAAAATTGTTTAGCTTTAATAGAAACTGAATATCAAATAATATGAATTCCTGCTAGAAAGATGTTAATACGCTCACATGTCTGACTTGCGTCCTAGTTGCTTTTGAGGCAATATAACCTGTACTGAATGAGAATCATTAGTATTTGGTATGGGATGGCTCATGATTGCAATGGCCCTTGCAACTTTTCCAACCTTCTTCACCTGCAGTTTCAATAAAAAATCTTCAAGTTAGTTGTTATTCTACTTTGACATAAATTTTACATAATTCATCTGAAGGTTCTTAGGAGTGAACCTTCTCAAACATCAAATAAACATTATAACAAGGAAGTCTGTCCCATCAATTCTGAAGGTAAAACAAAATAAAAACTGAGGTAACATGTTTAGATCAGAATAGCAAAAAAGAATCTACCTTTTCTGGTAAGTAGGAAGGATCACAGACAACTTTCTTGCATCTAGCAGTTTCTCCTTCTGATGTTACACCACATGCTTTTGCTCCTTCATCAAATTCTACCTAACATCATTATCACCAGAAGTCTTTAGCAGAAATACTAAATTTAGCAGATATGCCGAAGCCAATCTAAAACTTCAAATGATCTTCAATACAGCTCCTTGCACAAATTATTGAAGCTATCCAAACTGAGTATCATACTTTGCATTCTGGTTTATTTAGCATATATGTCCCACCATAAACAGCACTGAGACGAGCAAATGCCTGTCATTGAACAGTTTGAACTTTGAGTTCAAGCGAAAAAAAAAAATATACACTTTAAGCTACAGAGGATTCATAAGACATACCTGAGGAAGCTCTCCCAATCCATATAATGGATAAATGTATGGTGAGCCACCTTGAAAACGTGCTAAAGATTCTGCATAAAGCTACCAAGCAAGAAAATAATAAGGCACACAAAGACAGAAATTTTTGGAAGACATGAAGAGAAAAACAAGCGATAGCTGGTAAGTCTCAACTTCAATGTCATATGTTAAATGAATTTTTGGGCAAATTGCCTACCTAGATGTGTGGTTGTTAGTCTTTACAAGGAATATAATTGATAGAAAACAATGTGTAGAGCATGTTTCTGAAACCCAGCCTAGAAGAAGTTTTACAATCAACAAAGATAAATGGCTAACAAAAATGTTTAACTCAAATAGTTACACAAACACCCGTCTTAGCTCCAGATATTCAACTAGGAGCAAGTTGCTTCCACCAGTCATGGGACTTCTCTACTATCTTCGATATCCATTATAAGGAAGGTGATTAAAATTAGTCTAATTGCTTGCTGATAATCAAAGGATGTTTCTACATAACAGCCACATAAGCACATACAGCTAAAACTCTACCCCAGAACAGGCACAATGGGAGACCAATGCTAGTTTTCCATATTAACAAAGTTAGTGTCATTGGATTTGACATTCTTGGCATCCCATACTATGCCTATAATTGATATCAGGACGAAAATTATAGATAAGCAGCTAAAATAAATTTAAAAAAATATGAAAACCAAGCAGGAACTACGTCTCCGTTTGGTAAAAAGTTAAAGTGTCTAGCCAATTGTGTAAAAGTAATGCTTGCCTTTTATTAAAGTATGCGTGTGAAGAGATAGTGTGTTTAGTTAAGTGCACAAGGGATAGTGCGGGTAAATTTCCAGAATGCCCTTTATGTAAAATTTTAGGTCATTTTTGGGGTGTAAAAGTAGGGGCAAATTGGTAATTTTAATATTTTATAACTTGGAAAATCCTAATTTAGTTAACAAGCGTTTGGCAAGCTAACTATTATTAACCCTTGCTAACTAGTTATACACATCCTTAACTTTTTACCAAATGGTGCATATCTGTTTAAGATTCAATTCGTAATGCTAATAGAAACAAGTATTACCTTCATCCTTTTCACAGTATCAAGAGCAGGCTCATTTAAATAGCGATCGTCTCTATGGAGTGCCAATGCATGACCAATGAAGTCCATAGTGTTGTCATCTAAACCATATTTCCTGGCCAGGCAAAAAAAAAAATGAACATCTTAAAAATGGAATTCATCCCCATAGAGTGCCAAGTTTTGACCATGATCAAGGCTGTCAGTGGGCATCAAACAAGGTTTTAAAAAGCAGTAAGCATATCTAGGCAGCTAGGGGACAACAAATCGCTATATGGTATGCAGGTGCATAGGCATATGCTTAGGCGATTTAAATAAAAATACTAAAAAAACTAAATATACACATTTATAATAAAGATATATCACATAAAATTGTGATTTCATAATATATTCTCAACTATATCTTTGAAACATAGTCAATCTCATATTGTTTTTTTTTTTTTGAAACAATATGGATAATGTCATATATGGTCTTGAAATATTATATATACTGGAGTTTAACATTGATCTAACATAATAATACCCAAAAAATTGTGTTTTACTCACCCTTTAGGTGTCTCATATAGATAGTTGGCCTACATATATGACTATTCGACCACTTACAGTCTACAAAATTAACAAAGAATATCAAACTGCATGACAGGTACCACCTAGTGCTATGCAAAGCAGTTGGGGGACTGCCTAGGCTTAGGTGGCTGCTTTCTATAACAGTGACATCAAAGATCATTCAAGTGCAACCAGAATTTAGAATTAGAGGGTAGCAGAAGGAAAAAGAAAGAAAACTTTCCAATAAGGACCCATTCGAATTCAGTAACTAGTTAACCTTGTTCACTTGCTGGACATCAAGCTTGGCTGTGGCCACGCCAAATACACTATTCACCAAGGATTGGGATCAAGAGTGCACGGTCCATCAAAGGAACACCATAACACAAGGAAATATGTTACCCTTGTTGCTGATTTCTAATATATTATCCAAATCAACCTACCACAGAACTCTTAACTTCCCTCCATGTACAACTGTTTTCAGACTTTAAAATTCAGTAAAATAGTTTGCTTTTTTTTCTGAAAGAAAACTTCAGTCAACTTTGTCCATGCAATATCAACAGATCAAATGATAAAACCCATCAAGTCCTCTCTATAGTGGAATTAGAAGGCAAAAACAGAGTTAACAATAGAAACAGTTTGAAACTGCCAAAAATCCCCATCAAGTGATCATTCAGAAAATGAAACCAGTACTATGTAATGATTAAACTCAGTCTTGCAATCATGCCATCTTTCACTTGGCTTCATCCAACACTCTCTAACTACTCCTGAACATAGGAAGCAATTAGCCCGGACTCTGGATGGTCAAAAAATACCAACATATTCTACAAATTACATCTTAAATAAATTAGAATATTTCCGGCAAATTGCTCATACAGTCTACTTTGCAAGAACATCAATAAATATTAGCAAATGGGGAAAGAAACCAAATTTATAGGAGAACAAATCTGAACAAAACTTTCAAGAAAAATCATTCACAAAAATCTAAATAAGCAATGAAGTACATACGAGATAAGCTCTTTTGTTGTCACTCTTGTAAGATCCAATCCTCCATGAGTTTTTGGGTCATTTTCATCGTAGTCTTGAACATAAATGAAAAATTTTCTGGCACGCCGCTTTTCAAATAAACCCATTAGTGGAGATTTAAGTGCCTCCATATCAGTTGCAGGAACCTTGTGAACCTATCATACCCAAGCCAAACAAGTACTCATTTTAAGTGTTGTTAAACCACAGTATAGAAATAACAGATCGCTGAAAAAAAAAGCCTGCAAGTCCAATCATAAACCACAGACCAATAAAATATTTAGCTACCTTTCCCTTATTAAATACATAGCTTCCATCCACAGCTTTGAAGGACAGGTACTTCGTGACATCTGTATGAATAAGCACACGAACCAAAGTGCCATTTGCCATCATGAACTGGAGATACAAACAATATTTTGAGCCTCTTTTAATGTTTAGAATTTTTACAATTGCAAATGTGAAAACATGAGAAATATAAAAGCAGAAGCATCACTGAGGATCTAGAAGGAGCAATCAAACTAATAAAGATGTTGGAAAGCATATAATCACAGAGCCACCCAAGGAAATATGTCACCATCATATTCGACTACGAAATATTTGCTTCTTCTTTACACATCAAAAAGAAATATTCTTTGATCCACTGTTATGGCCATGCCTCACATGGTTGGCAGGTGAGGAAGTTTTTTGAAGAATCTTCTTCAAAAGATATTCAGAAGAAGTAGATGCATCCTACATTTTTAAATAGTACTAAGCTACATATAAGTTATCATTACAATGAAGGGCTTGTAAAATTAGTGCTTAGCAAGGCAGCCAAGTCTAGGGCCAAATGTTTGAGAGTAATGAACTCTAAAAACCAGAATGAATTAGGATAGATAATGGAATTTTGTAGCAACAAACAGTTAAATTTCTTACCACAGCATGAGAACACTTGCAGACACTTGCAGCATACAGATGTGAGAAGATAAAAACAGGGAAAACAGGGTATAAGATGGTTATTATGAAGAAACAAGGCAAAAATACAAGGAAAATAAAGAGCTACACAATTTTTCACATTCATGTACTACATCATAAAAGTTTCCCTCAAATGCTACAAGGGAATAACTAAGGAAATAAAGAAAATTAAACAAGGTAACCTTGGGGATCATGTCAACATTATAATCTCTGCTTACACCCAAATTTGCTGGAGGTTTACCATCTCCCCTGAATTTTTTCCAGAGCTGCAAAAGAGATTGTTTCAGAACCATATTGATTGAAGAGTAATAACAGCGAAAAATTTATTTGGTGCAATTTAAAGTTTGCATACAGTTACTATGTAGAAAGCACTTCAAAAAAGTTAGCCTAGTGTGCAATGCTCACCAAAGTATGGCTGTGAGAGGATCACATAGCCTTGAGCCCCACACAAAATTAGAATATAAATCAAGAAACTCACAGTGGATAATACAAGTCTAAAAGCATAAAAAGCTAAATGCATCCATAGTGTAGACATCAATTTCTCAAGCACTCAATATGGTCAAGAATGCATTTGCTTGCCTGATTGAGATTTAGTGAAGTTGATTCCCCTCCATAATAGTCATTCCTGTCCATGTGAAGAACCTGAATGTCAGCAAAGAGCAGGATAGTTAGGAAATAAGAAGAGAGAAAAGTTTTTAAACTTGAAGGAGTATTTTCACAAAAAAAAAAGAAAAATAAAAAACATCAGGACGAAAGAAATTTGCACACTTCCCAATCAAACTATCTGAATGGCAACTCACTGAGAAAACTTCAATCCACGTATCAAGAGCAAAGGTGGAAGTAAAAATTAGACAATCTTTAGAAATGTTAAGCGTATATCTGAAAATTCAGAATCCCAGAGCGCTGCAGTTATCCTTTCTTTTAGAAAATTTCGATCAAATACACACCAATAAGCCACATTAACATAAATGACCAGCATACAGACATTATGTAAGGAAATGCAAAAGCAGACATTCCACGGGTCAGAGAGAAAACACGTGTTGCCATCATTCCCTACAGAAATCAAGTGGGAATTTCAACATTGTGAACTCAATGAATAAGCAGCATTGCTTCAGAGACGACCAGGGATCAGTTCTCACAAGAAGTAGATGAAGAAAAAATGGCTGATATGCCTGTTCTAATCTTTCAAGGGGGAATACCAAATTCACTTGAACAAATGAGTAGCAAAAAAGACAACGATCGCACCTTAAGAATCGGCTTCTCAGACCATAGCCCATCTACAATTATACAAAAAAAAAGAAGTTTCAAGCAAAAAAATCACAAAGCAGAGCCTTTGAATCATGGACTTCGAAGATCATCTCACCTCCCAAATATACCAATCCTAAAATTAGCAAGAGAAAAATAATGAAAAGGATAAAAAAATCTCGCAACATCCCATAATCGGGATCGAGATCGATCAGGGGAAACCTAATGACCCGCATCGATCAGAACGAACAAAATATCACAGCTTGACCCAGATCAGCAGCAAAAAACCTAAAAAAGGGATCAAATTGAAACAAAAAGTGGGGGAAAAAAAAAGGAAGACCTTGAGGCCATCGACGGAGAGGAGGCCGCTGAGGATGCACTCCTTGAGGCCGGTGCCGAGCACGATGACGTCGTATTCCTCATCCATGGGGACGGAGACTGAGATCGATTGAGGGGGTGGAGATCGGAATTGGGCTTCCGGATTTTATATTGCGAGAAAGCTGCGATTTTTATTTAAAAAATCAAAAAGGATAATAAAAAGAGTAGTTTCACGCTGGAAGAAAGGAAGCCAGCGAGAGGATCGTTCGCTGGACATGGATGGAAAAAAATCACAAGAAGAGTTAAAACTTAAAATAAAGATTTGTGCATAAAACTCCCCAATTTGTTGAAATAGTAGAGAAAAAATTTAATTTAATTTTTTAAGAGAACTGGTAATTACCAATTTAACTGAATTATCAATGGAGCCGCTGAACAAAATACAGAGGAAAAACGAAGTCAAAACAGCTACATACCCAACATACATCATCTTCCCCATTTAGCTCAGAAACAGCTCGCTGCCTTCGTTCTTCTGCACTCACACCCACCTCCCATTTATCCCTAGTCCTGTGTGCAAATACACATTAGACCAATCGGTGATCAGTTCATCAAGTGGCAAATATTTTTCTTTGCCAACTTTGCAGCCAAGCTGCAGTGTCAGTAATACACTCGTTCGTGATACAACAGCGAGGTCTGCCTTTTCCTCTATAGATGCGATAATTTCGCCTTCTCCATAAGCACCAGCAGATGCCGAGTATGATCAGGTCAGCAGAGACAACTTTGCGCACAGGTAGATCTTCGCGCCATTGACACAATGCACCTTTTCAGCACTGTAAATAATTCTGTCATTTCTCAAGCTTTCTTACAGCTTTTTCCACACCTCCCTGGAAAAATGGCATTGAAACAGCTTTCCTGTTTTTTCCTGATACAACGAACATAGATGGTACCCACCTTGCAATTTTCGTTTTAGCAAATTTTCCACAGTTTACGTTACTGTCCATGAACACCAACTAGCACAAGACCTTGACTTTCAGTGAGCGGTGTCTTCTCCATATGGCCATTGGGAATTCTGTGTCCATTCCCCCAATCATTAACATCTTATAAAAGGACTCGGTGCTAAACAAGCCATTGCCATTCCATCTCCAGCTCACCACATCCTCACTATCCCCTTTTTGCTTCTGTTTTGCTAATTCTAGCAATTGGATAGCCCGTTTTTGTGCACTCTCCGAGCTCCTGAATACTAAAGTCTGCTTCCAGTTTTGGCAATGATTG
The DNA here is from genome assembly GCA_005019695.1 of Trichopus zeylanicus subsp. travancoricus. NCBI lineage: Eukaryota > Viridiplantae > Streptophyta > Magnoliopsida > Dioscoreales > Dioscoreaceae > Trichopus > Trichopus zeylanicus. The sequence continues at coordinate 1,090,196 of RXID01014490.1, forward strand.
TTCTGTTTTTCATGGGTCATCTCCCAATTTCTAGCGGCCAAGCTGGCCTCTAGAACTCTTCTTCGGCAGTATACATGTCTAGCCACCTGCCTTGCCATACATGAACTTTATTCCCTCTTCCGACCTGCGTTTCCAAGACAATCTGAAAGGCCGGCCTCCTTGGTAGCCATCACAATTTTCCAAAACTGTGAGCATTTGGAGGTTTCTTCGCAGCTGATATCCTCGTTTTCTAAGGTAATTTGTTCTAATAACTCTGGTTCTTGCAGTAATTTGCACCACCATTTGCCTATAAGAGACAATGTCAAACTCTTTTTAAGCTTTTGATGCCCAGTCCACCTTGTTCTAAAGGCATGCAAACACTGCCCCATGCCACCAAATGATGTCCTTTGCTTTCTTTTGATCCCTGCCAAAGAAGCCGTGCTATGATATATTTGTCAATTTCACGGATCAACAACTGCGGTATAGCTACCATGTAAAAAGCCATCTTCTCTGACGGAAACGATGAAGGCTCATTCGAGATTAAAATTTTCAAAATTGGAAATTCAAATTTTTGGAGAGAAATTTCAACAACTTTAGAAATTCTGGAAAGATAATAATAATTTTTTCTTAAAATTACTATAGTTTCGAATCCAACCAAATGGTAGAGACGACGAGAAATATAGAGTGAAAGATGTCCAACGACAGAAGGCCATGGTTTCGGTCCCAAGGATTCGGGCTCCCCGTCAGTATCGACTACAACTAACGTTGCAACCAAATGCGTGGACCCGGGTTTGGGTTTGGTTGGGAGTCAAAACAGGGGTAAATGGGCTTGACCGGCATTCATTAGCTTGTTTTCTTTTTTGGCTCCAGGCTCGTGTTGTCGGTTGTGGCCACCTACCTGCGTGGCATGCCAACCCCTCTCACTCCCGTTCTCTCTCTCTCTCTCTCTGCATGCCACGCACGTGACGTCGGTTCAGTGGTCGCGTCCCATGTGCTGATGCGTGGGCTTCTGCCCCATCCCACTATTTGCAAGGTTTACAAATAACCCCTTGAACTCTTTATATTGTTATGCTTCTGTGTTCGCTAGTGATAACAGGTTCTTTGTGAGGGGGGAAAATATAAAAGCATCATAGAACTCACGATACTGTTTGGTTCGATCGGGACAAGACTAATAAATTATTTTTATAAATTAATATTTTTTATTAAAAATTAACGCTTTCAATAATATCAATTTTAAAAAATTATTTAATTTTTATAATAATTTAACTTAATAATAATCTAAAATAAATAATATTAATTTTATAAAAAAAAATCTCAGATCCAAATCTCAAATCAAATAGGACTCAAGATTTCAATAAAGTATAATTCGGAAAAAAGCAAAGATTATATTTTTATTTAAGAATGACAAATATAAGTGCTGAATTATCTGCATTTTTATTGCCTTAAAATTTTTATACAATGTGACGTCAGACCCACTGCAATGATTTAGTTCAAGCTATTAAACTACCAAAATTTAAATCATAATTTCGTAAGAAAAATATTTTTTTCACGTGGGAGTCCGGCGAAGGGCGGAGAAGCAGCAACGAGCCCAAAATAAGAGAGAGAAAGGGAGAAAAATTTAAGCTTTAGAGAGAGAAAGGTGATGGTGGCATATATGAGTAATGATTGGGGTGGGCCCCAGCTGAAAACCTAAAAAAGGAAGAGGGGCGTGTATGGGTCCCACCAAAGGGTGGGAAATGTGTTGGGTGGTGGGATCTTGTGTTCATGGTGCTGGTGACTCTCACTTTCAGGAGAAGGAGAGAGAAACAGCAAAAACACAAAACCCGCAAAATAAAAAAATATAAAAAAAAAACCCTAAATTTTCCTCGTCTTTTTAGCTCCTGCAAATGAAACCCTCCTGCTCCAAATAATTTCGCTTCTCTTTCTTTTTTTTTTCCCCCTATATATATATATACAGGTTTGTTCTCCTTTCTTGTGGTTGTGTTTTCTTGTTTTTTAAAAATTTGTTTGGTGGATTATTTTTCCTTTTTTGTTGTTTTTTGTTTCTTGGGGTGCGATGATGGTGTCTGGTGCCGTCAAAATATCATCTTTTCATGTTTTCCACCGAATTTGATGGCTGATTTCGATGGCGGTGCTGTCTGTTTTGCCTGATTCCGATCTCCTTTCCAGTCCTGCGCAGGTCGATTTGGGGGAATCTAGGTTTCCGATCGGAGAGAGTCCTCAATCCGTGGTTTGATTTTGGTTTTGGCTTTGGGTTTCTGGGATTTGGTGCCCGATGAAGGTCGGTGGAAAAATCCGCTGAAGATCGCGATTTTGGGATATTTTTGTGGATTTCGGACAAATTTTGAGGTGATTTTGATCGCGGATTTTGGGATTATCCCTGGTTTGATCGGAATGAAAGGCGTCGTGCGTTTGGTGATTGATTAGGGTGAAGAAGATTGGATCTTTGTGGAGGCGAGGTGCGGTGGTGTCTCCAGGAATGGAGGTGGAGAGCGAGATGATGATGATCGCCAAGGAGGAGGAGAAGGAGGAACCCTCTTGCTCGGAGATGGACATGGATGAGAAGAGAGGGGTTCAGGGGATGCTGGACGGTGATGGTGGCGAGCCATTGACACCGGAGAGAGGAGAGGGCAGCAATGTGGTGTTCTCTAGAGAAGCGCCGCTTTCGAACAAGGATCCGAAGACTGCCATCAATTGCGGATGCAAAGCTAAGAAGGTTCGTGCTAGGGCATTGGACACCGGGGAGGAGTTTGAAGTCCGTAGGAAGGACAGGGACAGGCATGGGCAGGAGAAGAAGCTTAGCAGGCAGGACAGGATCGAGTTGGGCCGGTTGTTCCAAGGGGCGGTGAGCTCGCATGATTGGGAGCTTGCGGAGAGTTTGATTCTGTTGGCTGATACACAGGCACTTAATGATGCATTGTGCATATCGCTGGATTCTATTTGGTTCTTGGCCACACGGCAGGAGTTGAACGGGATCACAGGGTTGATAAAGAAGATTGTTGCCAATGGAGCACGTGATTTCACAAGGGCGGCACTGAGAACATCTTTTTTAGCATCTTGTGTTTCTGCATGTCAGAGCAGAACAATGGGTCTGGCTGATACCGTGGCTGTCATGGCTCAAAGGTAGAATTTTATCTCCCTGATTTCCAACTTTCCGTAGATCCATGCAATTAACCATAGAGTGAATAACAGTGGATGATTTGATCTTTCATCCATAGTTCGGGGTTCATGTTTTGAACTCGTTAAAATGTCAAATATGATTTAATTTCCTTATCATTTTAGAACCAATAGTTTTATTTCTTATGTGAATTTTCTTTCTATTTTGGGTTGTCCAAAATTTTAATCATATGGCTAGGAATCCAGCACAATCAGAGCAAACCAGCATTGAACCCCAAATAGATAACAGAACACTATTTTACCTTCTTCCCAGCAGGTTGTTGCTGTGAATGTGTAACATCTGCAACATGTAGCATAGGTATCTTCATCCATCAGCTTCAAAGTGCATATATAAATAAAGTTCAAATCCAATAATTTAAGCTAACTGTAACTCATATTTGGGTCAAGCAAGAAAACTTGTGTAACGTTATCATCTGATCAAAAGTGTGGCAGCAACCATGCTTAGTATGGGGAAGGAGTCCATTCATCATGAAAGTGGCAAACTATTTTTTCTCTCCGTCCACTGCTTTACAACCTTTGTCTTGTTATCATGGATGTCCGTGTTTATATCTTCTTTTTTCTTGGTTTCTTCATTAGGTTGCATGAACGTCTCCAGGAGTGCAATGGAGACGAGATTTTGAAAGCAGAAGCAGGTGCCAAAGTTCAGAAATTCACAGAATGGGCTTTAAAATGCATTGGGATCCATTCTCGTTGTCAGGGGAACAGGGGAAGAGGGAGCCAGAGCACAATTGTTGAGATTCAACTCCAGTTGTCTGCATTCAAAACCTTCTTGGATCTTGCTGGGAATCATCTCACAGGGAAGGATTTTACTGAGGCATTTGATGCGGCTTGCTTCCCACTGACACTCTTCTCTAGTTCCTTTGACCCTGGTTGGGCATCTGGAACTTCTGCAGCTGCAATACAAGGTTTGCTGGGAATGTTGGTAGAGGGTGGTGCAGACAATGTTAACCAATGCTTTCTTGAAGCCTCACGCTTTGGGAGCACAGAACTTGTTCGCATCCTCCTTCAGGTAACTTGCTATTTGTTGTTCAGAAATCATTTGGACAATTAGGCAAGTGGTGAAACATAAGAAAATGCCATAGCTTATTACCATGAAGTTAATTTGTGAGAAATGATAGCCAGTGACAGTTTGCTAAGAGCATTTAATTCCTTGATGCAGCTTTCAGATAGGTATTGCTATTTACTGCTGATGTGACATCACATCCAGAAAGTTGACGTTGTTTTCCATATACCTAACTCTTGCTCCTAAACACTGTCTCTATCCAATTGGACTATTTGGATTCCACCTTTACTTATGGCTGTAATTTTTATGAACCATATGACCAGTATTTGAATATTTCCGTTTCAATTAATGTCATGTTCTACTGGGTACCATCTGAAGCATTTGTCAGTTGCTACATTTCCTATCTTTTATCATGGGGTGGGAGGGTTGAATCATCATTTTGGTATTACAATAGCAAGTTATTTTTGTGATCCTAATAACCATCTACATCTGGGACTATTTTGGTTTTCCTTCTTCGCTTATGGCTCTGATGTCCTTGTTACATATGTTGGGGATATGATGATTGCAATACCTTACTGGGTACGATCTGAAGCATTTGTCAGTTGCTACATTTCCTATCTTTTATCATGGGGTGGGAGGGTTGAATCATCATTTTGGTATTACAATAGCAAGTTAATTTTGTGATCCTAATAACCATCTACATCTGGGACTACTTTGGTTCTCCTTCTTCGCTTATGGCTCTGATGCCCTTGTTACATATGTTGGGGATATGATGATTGCAATACCTTGGGGGTTTTCTTTTGCCTGGTTGTTGGAGCATTGTATTACATCCTATGTATTTATTCTTGTAGATTATTGCATAGTTCCTGGTGCTATATCCCGATTGTTATATTGGCATGTTTGTTTCATTGGATTTTAAAGTTCTAGGACTTTAGAATTTTTGAAACATTAAACTTCAGCTTTTGTTATCTCTGACTTTTAAATTATAGAATTTTGTAATTCCAACAAGTTTGGGATTATAAGTCTGTCAGAATTGGTGGGAACTTTATAGTATAACACGTGACCCGCATGCTAGACTCTAAAGTCCATTTTTTTTTAAAATTAAAATAGATCCCTAAAAACCTATAAATTTACAAAAAAAAACCTAATTTTTAACGAAATTATAAAAAAATCGTCAAATTTTATTTTGTCTAACAAAAATGTTCAACCAAACAAACACCAAAATTTGAAATCTAGAATTTAAAAGTCATTTAAACCAAACAATATTTAAATATTCATGAATATTGAAGTTCTGGGACTTTGAGATTTTGTGAACTTCAAAGTCTAACAAAACAAACACCCCATTTGTATGTAATTAGCCTTGATTTTTTTTTCTCATTTTTATCACTGACGCTAAAAGTAAGAAGAAATGAGTGAGATAAAAAAGAGAACTAATCCCCTTGAATAATCTATTCTGGCATAGAGTCCTGAACCATTGATTTCAGTACCTATAACTGGACCATTGATGGGTTAACAAAATGCTAATGTACCCAAGCTGTTCAGGTGGACTTGCCAAAATTTTGTCAACATTCTAAAAACTCTTGCCATGGGCTGACCTACAAGGAGGAAGTGTTGAATGAATGAAGACTAGCTTTGGACTTGTTTCTTCAATTAGTGTGTAATTTTACTGAAGGTTTGCTCTGGAAGCATAGCATATTAGTATACTATTATGAAACATTTTGGGCTTCAAAGAATTGCATCAATGTGCTTGGCATATTTTTTTCTCTTTTGTCTGAACACCTCTGTGGGAAATGGAGGTGAAGTTTTTTATCAAGACATTCTGGATTGCATCAATAACTTTTAAGGAAAATTTTATAGAATTTTTGTGTTAATGAGTTGAAGGCGTAGATTGACCTTACGAGCAAAGGGAACTTTCCAGGATCTAGGGTTAATCTGAAAGGTCCCTTTACTAATCTCTAACTGTTACTTCCATAAAACTGGGTGACAAATATGGAACTGAACTTGTGTTCCTCGTGTGCTCTAGCTCTGTGGGATCCTTGATTGGCAATTCTCACTGCATTATGTGTGAGGGTTTGAAAAGCTAAACTAGGTGTGATATCAATATGATAAGCTTTTGTTAGCTTTATGGATTTTTTCATGCTCAGAAGCCAGCTTCACTTTGCAATTCTTATTGTTGTCCTTTGAGAAGTTGCCTTCTGTTACCTGATACACAAAACCTTGGGACCTTACTGTCTTCTGTTACCAGATGCTTCTGATATACTTGTGCCTTAACAGATTGTTCATGTCTGTTTAAAGTTTTTGAACTGCACAGTGGATATATGCATCATAACGTATGACACTATTGCACTATCTTGTTGATAGTACTATAACTAATGTTTATGCTTACTAGTTTACCTATAGATGCGTGCACAATTTGGATTTTTGTATTTGCTTACCTGGAATATCCTTGAATTACTTATAACTGCTTGAATTTGGATGTTATGCTTATATCCAAGGCAGTGGTGAATCCTTTATTGGGTAAAGGCTCCTAGGAGAATATCTTTAGTTATGTGAACTGAAAAAAGGATGTTGATTATACAGCGGTAAGTTCAACTTAGAATAATTCTAGAATATCCTAGATTGTGATTGATGATTTACCTGAATTGGTTTAAAAACTTTTGATGATGTCACACGACTCACACAAATTGTTTGATCAGTCTTTTTTCTAGAAAATATGATTAACCCTTTTTTAATGGAAATTATGTTGAAATCAACTGCCTTTTGATTTCATTACTATGATTTTGTGCAATCCACCCGTAGTGTCCCGCCAAATCTATGGGCTTGAATTTTCTGAGCAGCTACTTGGTTCATTCATATCTTTCTTCTGCTATTAGTTTTTCGAAAATCTATTGTCGATTTTTGTCAATCCATTTCTATTGCTTGGTTGTTAAAATTAAAAGTAGGTTCATTATTTTCTTCATTGTCACAAACAATAGAGTGAAACTTCTGTTGCTTGGTTTCAAGCTCTTATAATTTCGACTTCTTTCCCTGGCTGTTCTAATTGTTCTTTTGCTAGGATTGGGATATCTTTGTGCATCATTATGTACATTGATATCAAAATTCCCATGTGTACTGGACTTACTATTGTTTCATTTTAAAATTATCATTTGCTTATATTTACTAGAAACAGTGCATTGTGTGTGTAATAACTTTTTGTTTAGATGCATTGATTTGGTCGCTAGAAAACATTGTCATCATATGGTTGTTACTGCCTTGCCATTCAAATACTAGCAGACTGATGTCATTTATCAGTCTATTTTTTTTCCATTGACCTTATGGCAACACCTTAACATCCTATATGCTCAGTGCCTTTTAGTGGATTACTAAACGAATTTGTGGAGTATCGGTTAAGTTGTCATGCTTATTTTCTCACTGTTGCATACTTGCTTTCTATACCTCAGATTGCTCAGAGGAACAGTTTGGATGTTGATGTTGATCTTGCACTGGGTTTTGCATCTCACTACTGCAAGATTGGAACCATGGAGTGCCTCGTCGAAGAGGGGAATGCAATTGCCTTCCTTGGCCCTCTGATGAGGGCAGCAGAGCGGGGCTGTATGCAGGTTGTCCAATGGTTTGTTGGCCGGGATTGCCGCGACATGGAGCTCTGTCTTGCCCTTACAGCAGCCACATCCAGCAGCCAGGTTGAAATTGCTGCCTACCTGCTCCCGCACGTGCCCCAACATGTCCTTGCAGCCCTCAGCATTGAAATCCTCAAGGCTGCTGGGGAGAGGAGTGGAGGATCCCTCGATGGCGTCGCCTACCTCCTCCGCTCTGACTTCCTAGGGGACCCTGCAGCAACATATGCAGTAGCTGACAGCATTGCAAGATCAGAAGATGAAGCAGTGGCCCCTGAGCTTCGGTCGTTCATGCAGGAGCATTGGTCAGAAGCAGCATTTGCTGAAGGGTTGAGTTCGGGTGAGGAGCATTATATGAACTTTGTGAGGGTCATAAGAAGAGGTGGATCACCCATCCGCCTGAGTGACCTGCCCGTGCCGCTTGTTGCAGCCATTGCCTACCTACCATTGTACAGGGAGTGTGTCAAGGCAGGTGGGAAGCTGCTGCCGCAGAGGTTGAGAGGGCAGCTTTTGGAGGCTGCGGGTAGGATTTGTGGTCACCCAGTGGACAGGGGAAGCGAGGTCAAGGATCTGCTCGCAATGTTGGAGCACCACCTGCCACCCTTCTTGGTTCATAATTCTCTGAGCTAAGTGATGAACTCGCATTAAGTGCAAAGTTGGCATGAGTTTTACCGCTTATCCTTTTGATCTGCTGCATTTCCTAGACGGAGTTCTAATTGAGGGTTTTATGGGACATCCATTAAGAGCGCCAAAAAAAGAGAAAAATACTAGAGGTTTATCTAAGCTCATCCCCTTTATGGTGTTCACTGGGGAAATGGACCTGTCCAACTAGTTTTATGGGAATATTTGGATGTGGACAGAGTTTGTGTTTGATATTAATCTTTAAAAAATCATATGAACTCTGTGATGGTACCATGCAAACTCTCATAGTTGATGATGGTTCGATGAATGCGCAATGCAGTATGTGTTGAACTATGTTTCAGGTCTGCTGTGCTGGATTTTGAATGAAATGTTCATTTCATGGCAGATTTTGCATGAAATGTCATAATAGAGATTCTTGGGCTTGTGTTTAGTTACTTGTACCCTCAGAAGTGCGGGAATCCATGGAATCCAGCAAATGTGCTGAAATGTTGGACTTCACGAGAGACGCGATCTAAAGCGGGGAGGTAACGCACTATTTAATGACTTTAGACCGACCTTATTCAGGAGGCACATGCCCAGGAAATACGGCCATGACGGAAGTCAATACTTTAATTTTAGTTTCAGTTCAAAGACAACCAAATATCTGAAAATGGCGGAAGTAAAAGCACACGTCAACCATTTCAGGATCTATCAAACATTTGATGTCCAAGTTTGCCTCCATATTGGCTAAACTCGAAAAACTTCGGCCTAAACATTTCTGACTTAAAACATTTCAGTGCGGGCCTAAAGATTTAAACCAAAAGGTCGCAGGGGACAGAAAGGAATTCATAATTTTGAAAATTATCTGCTCGCTTGTATTATCTTTTAGACTCGCAGCATGAGAGAATCTTTTGCAAGTTGCCTACTCGTTGGGACGAAAAGAAAGAATAAAATTATCCAAACAGGAAAAACCCAAGTGCATGCATCTCCAATGCAACTTGAGCTCATTTAAGCAGAGGTGATGAAAGCAAAACAAGCAGAGGGGGATGATGTTGAAGTAGAAGCATAAGGTGCATGTACTTGTTCGAATGCCACATCACAATCAAAACTGAAACACGATACCCACATCACCAGTCTTCTTCATCTTCTTCTTCAATTCGACTATGGAACTCCTATCTCGATCATATCAAGATATCATTTTGATTTCATACGGCGGGATAATTTTTCTTCTGAAGAGCCATGAAAGGCAAAGAGAACGCAGGACACTTATAATGGTTACCGCTGGATTCATTGCAAATCTAAATAAATGGAACGCCCTTTGAGCTCATGTGAAATCAAAATTTGGAGAGATCTTTACAAGTAAGAGGAGGCGATATCGCGAACGTCATGTGGCATGAATCCCAACAACAAGAGCACAAGTAGAATGCCTATAGGAACTAAGAGAAGCATGAGAGGAGGAGGAGGCAAGGGAGGCAAAATGAGAGGTAGAATTAGCAGTGATGCTGCAAGACACACAAGCAGCAGAAAAGATTCGCTGTTGAAGTAGCTTGAATGCAATGTTTTCAGGTTGTTCTCTTGTTGTTGTTCTTGTGCTTTCTTCAACTGCAGTGGAGTTCTTGGCATAGCTGCATTGATTTCTGTTCTTGATCCCATATCAGATAATCTCAGCTCTGCGGCCAGTGCTTCAATGTACATTAAATCCCCTATGTGATCTTTCTCGATTTCACCGACTTCAGAAATCTCACAGAATTCAAGACCTTAGACTTCAACCTGTCAGAAATGGAGACCACAGGATCAGAACCAGAGCTGGATCAACAACAGATCAAGAAAGAAATCGAGAAGGTTATCTAATTGCTTCCTACATGAAAGTCAGATTAATTCCATGTTGCGGGGAGATAAACGAATCCCCTTCTCTCTATTTATAGTTCCACAAAACACAACAAAGGATGCTTTCCAAAGGAATAGCATGAGAAAACCAAGTCTCTGAAACTTGTGGACTTCCGATTCATCATAGCTAAAGCATTTTAAACAAGGAAGAATAATGCAAGGAACTCCAAGAATCTCTTTTTGACTCAGAAAAAGAAAATCTAAACACCAATCAGAAATGTTGAAAAAAGATTAAAAAAAAAAAAACAACCAAACACGAGTAAAAAAGCAGAAGCAGCACCTGGTGATATTCAACAGAACTCCAAGGCAACCACTGGAGAAGAAATAAAACGGATGGAGAAGGCAGACGAGGAGTGATTTCAAAGTGGGGAGGAAGCTTATGAAATGGAAAAGGTGGAGGAGTCGATGTGCAGGCTGTGTATCTAATCCCAGTTCGGAAAGGTTGGATACACTGCATTTTCTGCTGCAAGTTCCAAGTTGGTACCATACATTGAAGTGGGGGCTGAGAGATTATTCTTCTGTCTTTGGAAAAGAGCAAGTGGTGTTCAATGTTTTGTGGTTCCTCTCCCCTGGCCAACCATCCATTTTTGATATTTTTCACTTACTTTCCCCCCGGCTTCTCGATGTCTCTCTCAAGATCCTACCACCAGTCAAATGGTTTTACCCTGGCCCATTCAGTGCTGTGGAGGTCTAATGTCAGTGTACTCGCAGGCTACCGTCTATGTATCTGGTACATATGGATTGTCTGACATACATTACAGATGGTCACGTCCTTGTATGTTTTTACTTGTGAACGACCAATTTTCGGCATGTCGTTGTTGTACTAGCGACTAGATTCCGATTCTTTTAACCATCCAATATGGGGGGCCACCTAGCAAAGTAGCAGTCACCCACATGTTGTATTGTGAAGCATTTTCCCCTCACAAGTGATGATGTAGTTGAGTCGATGGGGCATAAGTGATGAACATGTTTCTCCATTTTATGGCAAAACATGATAAACCGTGCAATGTTTTAATCTCAAGAGCAGATGTTGATGGCTTTGGGTTATCCTCGATTGCTTTTCTCAAGAGCAGATGTTGATGGCTTTGGGTTATCCTCGATTGCTTTTCTTCATTGCCATCTTTCACATGGCATGAATAGCAAAAACAAAAATGGTAACTTGAATCAGAAAAGGACCATCTGTTTCATTATCAAACTTGTCTATCAGATTCATTTCACTTATGCAGAATCAAAAATAGAAAAAAAAAATTCTCTTTTTCCTTGAAAAAGAAAGCCAAAAGGATTTAGAAGAGGGTTCTTATATGGAACGAAGAACTTTTACATAAAATGCGCGTCTCTTCTTTTTTTTTAACTATAATATGAAATTAACAATCGAGATTTACTGAAATCAGATGGTAGATAATGGATAACAAGCAATAGATAATGAACCATCGCAAATAATAATTAGGGAGAGATGATCACGCAACTTGACTTATCATCTTCGTCTCCTGCTTCTCATCTTTTGATTCGATTTCGTTTGATTTCATATATCTGGAGAGAAGAGTTCCCAACCAAGCCATGGAGGAGTCAGATCTCGTGTTTCCTGCTCATTCTTTATGGACTACTACTTCCTTTTAATATGTTCATGCACTTCTGCTACTACTTTGGAAATGAAATGCAGTGCATGCATTGTATCACATCACATGTGATAATAATGCATTGAATGGTGCCACAATTTGTTCCGAGTGACATGTTGCTTGTCAACGACTAGCTCTTGAAAAAAATCTTTTGCATATGACCCCCTATAAATTGGCCTAATTTTGGATGCAGGATTCAGAGAATATTCTTTCCAAACTCTTCTTTTTTTTGTTAAGAGCATCAAATCAAAAAGAAGCTAGCGAAAGAAAGAAGCAGAAGAAGAACGCAATGGAGAAGGATGATGGTTGGAGAACAAGAAAATGAACGGGGAAGAAAGGAGAAAACCTAAAATGGGGTCACGTTTAATTATATAATTTACAAAAGAATTAGCTATTTTTACAAGGGGTTACATGAAAAATTGAGGTCTAATTTGTTTGGCAGAATCCAAACCCAAGATAGAAAGGGAAACCAGGCAGCCTTTTTTGGCAGTGGACGACCCCAAATTCAATTTGGCCACAAACATCTAGACAATATTGTTCTGAATTTATTGCCATTTATTATTCATGGAAACTAACTTCCAAAAAACTATTAACTATAAATTTTATTCAAATTTCTGTAAAATCATGCTTAACACCACTCTAGTCCCTCTAAAAAGATTCTCTAAAGATACCAACAGAAATTGTCTGAGAATTTGTTTGTTTGATTCTACATTGAATTCTTAGACTTTAAATTCAGATACACAGTAAATTTTCAATGTTTATTTATACTTATTTGAAATTAAAACTATAAACTTAAGAATTTTTAGTAAAAAATTATCTGTCTTATGGTAAATTTACGGAAAATCACTTATCTTATCATTATTAACAAAAAATTACTCATTTTATATTATAAATTTATAAAAAACTATCTTAATTAAAATATTTTTGAAAAATTTATTTTAATTTAATTTTATCCATTAAATTAATATAAAAGACCTGTTATAATGTCAAATATGATAAATTAGTCTCACATCGGATATTGGATAGATAGAGTCCAATATATATAGTGAAAAAAATTCATATCCCACGAGCTTGAGTTTTTGGGATGGTTTGGTGTCCGGCTCACTATATAAATCTGGTTTGACACTCTTGCGACTCCTCAACAAAGACCAACTTTTTTATTTAATTTTATTTCTAACAACTGGTTTAACAAAAACTAGATTTTTAATTTTTAATTTCATAAAATTGGACAACCGATCTCTCTAAAAAATAAAATAAGATAAATTATTTTTCTATTAATTTAATATTTATTTAAACTAACATCAAATGAGAATAATTTATATTTTGTATATTAATTTCAATTGATAGAATCAAATTAAGATAGAATATTTTTTAAATATTTTAATTAAGGTGATTTTTTATGAATTTATAATATAAAACAAATAATTTTTTACTAATAATAATAATCTAAGTGATTTTTTTTTCTAAATTCACAATAAGACAAGTAATTATTTATTGAAAACTCTAAACTTAAATAGAAAAAGTATCTCAAAATCATAAATTTCAATTTAAGAACTCACCCAAACAAATAGGTCCTAAAAAGAAAATTGTTTGAATTTTCTATTTGCCTTTCTGATTTTTTTTTTTTCCGTATATCATTCGTGCGATTTTTTTTTTTTTTGTATATCCCTTTGTTGGTCCAAATATGGATCTCTTTTTGACTACCCATGGCCATTCATATCACACATGGATACCAAGTGGAGCTGGCTATTCAGGTTGACGGCTTCTAAACGAGTCGTCTGGAACCTCAACAATCAAATGAAAATGTCTAACCTGAACTCGACCTGTATAACCAGTTTAATGTGCAGATTATGTCAAATCTTAAAAGAGCAAATGATCCTATTAACATGTTCAAGCAGATCCAAGAAAATTCATCTACTTTGAAACAAACAGGAAGAATCTAAAGAGGAAGCAAAATGTCTGATCCTTGTGATCAGAAGGTGATCAGAGCAAGGCGCCTCCAATAAATTTAGAAAAACAATGCGGAAAAGATTGGAATCTGGGAAAATTTGGAATATCAGCATAAATAGCTTTTGACCATGATCTTACACAAGCATCTGAGGCTGCCCATATCTAGTTTCTGTGGCATCAATGCCAAGAATTTTCCTCAGATATTCTACTTTCTCAAACCCTCCTTGAAGCTCCTCCCACTGCAGGATAGTAATAAAATCCACAGTTCATTATAAACTTTTCATAAATTCTAACATTAAACATGTTTGAACTTTTGATTTTATAGTTAAAGAGACATACCAGCAAGGCTCAAATTTCCTGTGGAATCACACGAAGAAGTCCAAAGAAAACGGAGGTTAATACACCACTCTGAAATTACTTCTAGCAGTCAGGTAAGGGATCAGAACAAAGAAATATCAAAGTATAGATTATCCCTTGAAACTGTAAAGAGTCCATCTGGTGGCAATCATAAGATTGGTTCTACGCGAAATCTCATTTTGCTAACAACAAATGTTTGTCAGCATATGTCAGAAATAATTGTGAATGGACATCTAAATTGAGGATTAGGTCTGTGTCACTAGAATTGTGATTTTTGAGTAAAATTGTTGCTTTGGTCAAAGAAATTGCTTCCAACTGTATTATGTATGAGGTTTGCGTCAGTGAAATTTATCCAAGTACCGTAGTTCACTATTAGCTATAGTGCCAGCCATAGTGTGTCTTTTACATCTTAACATAGCAAACAAAACAACATCGTGAATTTGTGATGCTGGGATCAGAAAATCAGTCAGCTCATTCGATTTGCTTTTGAGTCACAAATTGCTTTTTCAGAATGCCATTCCACACAACGTCAAGAAAGTTCAATACGACGCTCTTTCTGGGCCAATATGTTTCAGATTGACCTCCTCCGACTTCCACCTTTCTACTACTTGTTGATATGCAAACTTTAGAGTTGTTGAACTTGTTGCAAATTACAAATTGGTCAGTTCATCACTCATGCAAGATCCTCCCTTTCTACTGTCTGAAGGTGGAAATACCAGATAGGAATCAGGAGCTACATCAGCCGCATCTCATAAAAAATCCAGCGTACGAGTTTCTTATGAATGAACCGAAAGTCATCAGTCGGAAAAAAAAAATTGGAGGTTTGCAAACTAATATTTCTAGCACATAATCTTTCCATAGTTAATGAACAACCTAAAACTATATGCTTAAAATCAGAGAATTAAGACGTATGGCATGATGCAACACAAGCACATAATTAGAAAAGCAACCGACACATGCATGCAACCTGTGAAACTAGAGACTCGGAAAACATTTTTTGTGTCAATTTGATAATTGAACTTCCATTCAAAAAATTACCAAGTGCAGAGTATTCAAAGTTCTTTACAGATGGCTTCACCTCTTGATGGGACAGAGACACTATTTTCCAGCCAGCAGCAGCCATGTAGCGACATTTCGGCATTGTGTGACCTAAAGGAGTTCCTTTGGGAAGACAATGCATCTGTTAGAGAAGCTACTGGACCTTGAAATTATGTTACAGTTTACTAAACTTCTATCCACAAAAATTGCATGGGACATGCCTAAGTTCCTTGAGAAATGCGTAGGTCCATCAATCTCAATAGCAAGTTTTTTGTCAACCAGTACTGCATCCAAACAATATCCAGCTATCGCATGTTCTCGGACCCATTCAAGTCCAGAGTTAACCAGAAGCCTTGCAACCTCCTTTTGGAATGAAGAGGTAGTTTTCTGATTAAACCGCTTCATCTTCCCTGCTATGGCTATTTTCTCTTCAACATCCTTGCTTAATGACAAACCAAGGAGGGGATAATCTTCAAGCACTGATTTGCCATATGGACTCGTGAAGCAAACATAATATCTTCCCTACGCTGCTCTGAGATCCTTTGCTCCTCAAGCTAATGCATGACAAGACATATACATTTTGTGAAATACCGATATCCACCGCAATTTATAATGTAAAAGAAAAAAAAAGAAACAAGAATAACGCATAAAAATTTTACGTAATTTGGTCTACAACTTACTTTACGGACAAAAATTATCCGAATAATATTTTATTGATAAAAAAAAAGAAAACTATAATAATGAAAACAAAACTTTAATATCATTAATTCTCATAAGAAACTAATTAGTCTAATCATTATAAGGTATTTTGAGAATTTTAATTTATATCTCTCTATCTCATTATTTGAAATTATTAAATGAATAGGATATTTATAGGAGTAGTCTAACTGAATTTAAGTTAAAGTAAAAAATTGACTCAAATAAGGATATGACCAACTAATTCAAGTCTTCTATTAAAAGACAAATTTGGAGAAGGATTAGCGTTACTAAATCACTTCCTAATATAAAATTTAATTTAATTAAGACTCTCCAAAATATCGAATTTGATACATGACTAAATTAATAATATCCATATTGGCTTAAATCCTCTTCTTCTTTAAATTTAAATCTTCAACAGATGTCTTCACGATTACCCCATATGATAAAATCAACGATTTTGAACATTAATCAAGTCCAACTAGAGTTTGCACTTGTCAATCAAAGTCATTTTTAATATGTTTGTAAGATTTTTTAAACTAAAAATCTTTTGTAGAGAAATCTCGTTATTTTCAATAATATCCCAAATAAAGTGAAATCGGACATCTATGTACTTTAATCTGACGTGATACATAAGGTTCTTCGCAATGTGTATGACACTCTAACTGTTACAAAAGAAATAGGAAGAACATATTGAGAAAAACTAACTTTAGTTACCAAACTTTTTACCCATATAACTTCTTTGACTGCTTCTGTAGTTGTCATGTACTTAAGTTCTATTGTAAATAATACCACAGTTAAATGTAAGGCACACCTCCAGTTAATATGATCACCATAAAGCGTAAAAAAATAACCAGTGAGGGATCATCGTCAATCAAAATTTTTAGCATAGTCTAAATTAACATAGCCAATAATTTTGACCTTTTGAACTGTGTTCTTGTCGAAATATAAACTAATATTAAGAGTACTTTTGATATATCTTAATAATCACTTCACATCTTGTCAATATTTTTTTCTTGAATTTTCTATGAAATGACTAACAACACTGACTGTTTATGTAATATTAGGTTTTGTGCACACCGTAATATACATTAGGCTTCCAACAACATTTGAGAATAGGATGTTCTCTATATATCTATGATCATCATCTGTAGAAAGACATAATTGAGATGAAAATCTTGAAATGGACTATCAAAAAAGTACTAAAGGATTTTGAATTCTGCATGTCAAAATAAGAAATAATTTTTTCGAAGTACTTGCTTTATTTGAGCTATAACTCGTTATGTTTTTGGTTCCGACCAATCTTTATATTGAGAATCTTTCTAATAGCACCTAAATCTTTCATCTCAAACTTATTTTTTATTCTATATTTTACATTATTAATTAGAAATATGCCTTGAGTAGTAATAAATATGTCATCAAAATAAAGAAATAATATAATGAATAAATTATTTATATATTTTTTAAAATAGACACAATAATCATGTTTACAAGATTAAAACTTTGTCCCAATATAAATTGTCAAACTTTTTATATCATTGCCTTGGAGATTATTTCAAATCATAAATTAATTTGTTTAACTTGGAGACATAATTTTTCTTATCTTTTTAGATGAACATTTAGGCTACTATATAAAAAGTTGCTCTTATAATTCTCTATATAAAAAAATAGTTTTGACATCAAATTGTTCTAACTCAAGATTATAAAAAATAACTAAAATAAATAGATGTGTATTTAACCATAAAAGAAAAAATTTGATTGAAGTCAATATCCTCATTTTGTAAATATTCTTTTGTAACTAGACAAACTTTGAATTTAACATTATTTATCTCAGAAGAATCTTTTTTCTTCTGGAATCCATTTGCAACCAATTGCTCTTTTACCTTCTAAAAATTTCACCAAGTCCTAAGTATAGTTCTTTTGAAGAGATTTTATCTTTTCATTTATAATAACTTGCTATTGAAAATAATTTTTATCATGCACTATTCTTTTATAGGAATAAAAATTGCTATTGTCAATAAATAAAGTAAAAATTGTCATATACTCAAAATCATATCTTTCAAGTGACTTTATGTTTCTTTGAGATTTTCGAAATATAGTCTTTTTAGAAATTTTAACTTGATTCTCAAAATTTTCTTGAGAGTTTGCTATACCTTTAATATCTTCTTGTAAAGAAACTACAAACTCCACTTCCACTTGAATTATATCACTAGGACTTTTTTCGAGAAATTTTAACATACCACTTATCAAACACATCTCTTTCAATAATTATATTAGAAATATTAGGATTTGATAAACGATAACTTTTAACACATTTAGCATAATTAAGAAAAATATATTTTTTTGAAATGTGCATCTAACTTATCCTTGACGACATGCATATAAATAAGGTAATAAAAAAATTTTAAAGAAGAATAATTTGCAGGTTCACCAGTCTATACATCTTTAGAAGTTTTATAATAAATGATTGTTTGAGGAGAGTGATTCACAATAAAACAAGCTGCGTTGACTGTTTCTACCCCAAAATTATTATCAAGATTAGCTATACTGAGTATACTACGTACTTTCTCCAATAAAGTTTTATTTATCATTTCAGTCATACCTTTCTATTAAGATTTTGTGGAATGGTAAAGTGTCGTTTAATATCTTCATCTTTACACAATTTAAGAAATTTTATTGATTTGTACTCTCCACCATTATCACTTTTAAGGTATTTGATTTTTATATTAGTTCTTTTTCGATTGAAGTTTTTCACCGTTTGAAAATAGAAAATACATCAGCTTTATGATGCAAAAAAGATCCACACTTTTCTGAAAAATTGTTAATAAAACTAATAAAATAAAAAAGTCAAAATTCAATAAAATAAGAGAGCAGCACACATCAGAATGAATATAATCAATTAAGCTTTTAATACAATGAATACTGATATTAAATTTTTCTTGGACTATTTACCATAAAGACAATTCTAGCAAAAATCTAATTTATATGAGTTTATGCTTTTCAATAATTTTCTTTTATTGAGCTCAGTTAAACCTTACTCACTTATATAATCAAGACGCATATACTATAAGTGGGTCATATCAGAAGAATCATGAAAAATTGTTATTTCACCTTTAACGATTTTTCCTACTAACTCATATAATTTTTTATGTTTTAGGCCTTTCATTACTATCAATGAGTCTTTAGCAACCTTAAGAACTCTACCTTCAGCAGAATACTTACAACCAGAAAAATCTAAAGTACCCAAAAAATCAAATTTTTTAAAAATAAAAAACATACCTAACATCTGTAGGAGTCCTAATAATATTATCAAATATCTTAATTTTGATTATTCTAATTTCAATAGTTTTGCATAAATTGTTGTTGCTCATCAAAACTAAACCACTATTATAAGTTTTGTAGTATTCAAACTAATTCTTCTTGGGACACGTGTGGTAAAATAACCAGAATCAAAAATTTAAATATCATAGTAACAATCAAAATCAAAACTAACAGAGAGAACATTACTATAATCATCATCAGAACTCTCTTCAGAAATTTGCACTTATTCTTTGGTTTGCTTTTTAGACAAAAAATTTTTCTCTTTCTTTGTTTTGAACTTCCAATACTCTTCAATTACATGTCTCTTTTTTTAAGTACATGCAATTCTTTCATTTGAATTTAGATCTAGAACGATCTGATTTTGATCTTTTTTGGGTATAACATCTGGCAATCAATGTTTCTGAGTATGACTCATCTTCTTCAATTTTTTTCAAATATTTATTAGATAGAAGGGCAGCAAAAATATCATCAAATTTTAAATACTTAACATACATGATAGTAGTTTTCATATTCTTAAGGAAAGGAGGTAGAGATGATAATAAAATGATTGACTTATCGTCATCTTTAATTTGAACATCAATGCTCAATAATTGAGAGACTAATTTATTGAAAATCTTAAGATGATCAACTATATGCGTAACTTTTTTCATTCAAAAATCGAAAAGCTTTTGCTCTAGGTAAATTCGATTTGAAATAGACTTACTCACGCATTATTTCTCCAACTTTTTTTCATAACTCTAAAGGTAATATTTAATCAAGAAACGGATATAGTACTTTATTGGTGAGATTGATGATGATATTGCTATGTATACTAGCCTTCTGGTTCTCTTAGATACTTTCAACGATATTTTCAACTTTGACACTCTCCAATGTACTTTTCAACTCTTGTTGAGTAAGGATTGCACGAAGTTTTACTTGCCAAATAGAAAATTCTTATTTTTCATTGAATTTTTTATATCAAACTTCGTAATAGACATATTGAACCAAGATTTGACACCAATTTATTACGCAAAATATTAATATTCATCACACTTCACGATGTAGAAAAAAAAACAAGAATAGCATACAACATATTTACATGATTAGGTATATAATCTATTTCACGAGTAAAGACGATTCGGAGGATATTGTACTGATAAGAAAGAAGAGAAGATTACAATGATAAAGTCAAAATTCTAATATCATTAACTCTCACAAGAGACTAATTAGTTTAACCGTCATAAGATATTTTGAGAGTTTTGATTTATGCTTATTTATTTTAGTTTTTGAAACTCTTAAATGAATAGTATATTATAAAAGTGGCTTAACTGAATTTGAATTAAAGTTGGTGACTAATTCAAATAAATTCAAAGAAGGATTGGACTACTTACCATTTTTTATATAAATTTTAATTTAATCAGACTTTCAAAAAATTTGAATTCGAGATATGACTAAGTCAATATATATATGAATAAAAAAAAATGATCTATTATAGCATATGACCAAGCTACGTTTCCAAGTTGATCTCTATTACAACTAAGTATTTTTGGTACAATACCTGTGGTGTCCAACCCAAATAGAGTTTAGTCACAATGTTCTTGGGTATCTTGTGAAGTGCAGTCGCAATGTTCAGCAGGCTAAGTGGTGACGGGTTCAACCCCTTAGCAACTTTAGGTATTGTCTTTGTCGCCACTCCCAGTACTTCCTCCGCTGTCTGTGCATCAACAAGGGCTCTATTCAATCCAACCTCTTTCTTCCTATCCCAAGGCTCCGTAAAATGCGATAATTTCTCTATAAATGCCTCTCTCGCCCTCTATTTCTTTTCTTCAAACATCCCATCTGCAAAAAAGCCCACTCTCCGCTCAAGCTCCACCTTCTCCAAATTGCCAATCTCCTCAAATTCTTCATCCAACTCCTCTAAAATCTCAACCCTTTTTTTCTTCTTGGGCATATCATTGCTCCTCTCCTTCTTCTTTGTCTTCTTCTTGTTCGACAAAATCAAGGTCTCCATGGAATCAACCAAGCTGCGGGATTCGATGGTTCGCAGTGCAATTCTTCGTGCGTTCCTGCACCAGTCTATGCTGTCAGTGTCGACAAGCAGCCGCAATCAGTCCCGGCCTTCTTCTTCTTTGACTTCGTAGTGCTCGACGGGGTCAGTTCCCCCAGGAACAATAGTTTCCACGCAGAACTCGGGTCTTCTTCTTGTTGTTTAGCATCCCTGGCATGGAGAAACTTAAAAGGTCTGTTCATCTAAAAAAATATTTTTTATTTTTTATCTCTAATTTTTATTTTTATTTCTATGTTTTCACTTCTATATAAAATTATGAAAAATTGAGAATGTATTCATTTCAGTAAAATATGAAACTAATTTTTCAATTTGAAAAACGAGAAAATACATACAAAATCATGTTATTTTGTATTTGAAAAAAATAAATTAATATTATTTTATCCTTATATTTCATTAACTTTATGTCTATTTTTCATGATTATTTATTTTATTTTTATTAAGTGACCAATTACCCTCAAATTAAAAATATTATAAAATTCTATTAATTTAAATATAATGTAATTATAAATTTTTTGTACTCATGTCATTGAAATAATAAAAAATAAAAACATGGAGAAACACACGTTTTTCCATGAAAATAAGTTAAAAAAATTTCAAAAAATAACTTTAAAATGTATTCCAAAATTTAACACAATTTAAAAAAATAGGAAAGTGGTTCTCAATTTTTCAAATTATAAAAAAATTTATTTTTAAATAGCATCTCTATTTTTTTGTTTTTGTAAAGATATTTTTTAAAAAATTAGAATAATTTTTTATAACCGATCAGATTCTTTTTTGGGGGGTGGGGGGGTCGCGGGGTGGGGATGTGGAGGGGTTTGGAGGTGAAGTAAATTTTAGAAAGTATTTGCGAGTAGTAAGTGTGAAAAGTCGAGTTTTCATTTAGGAAGTGAGGGAAAAAAAGGAACTAACAAAGTGGGAATAAGTTATTTGTATCGATTTTGATTTAAAATTGAAGAGATTGTTAATTCGATCAATTTCGAAAAATTAGAAGAATTAACCGAATTAGTAAATTTCGATATTTGATATATTTTGAAATAAAGTTAATGAATTATTAATTTTATCAATTTCGTCAATTTCGAGGTTTGAATTGAAAATAAAAATCAATTATTTTTAAATAAATAAAATTACTTTTTTATTTTATTTATATTTATTTTTGAAAAATATAAATATTTAAAAAATTAATTAATAAAACATATTTTGATGGTTAAAAATATAAAAATATTAAAAAATAATTACGTTAAAAAAAATAATTTTTAAATATTTATTCAATCAATAAAATATATTTTAAATTAGAAATTGATAATATATAAGTATTAATATTTTAAAAATATGTAAAAAATTAATGAGTAGAGGAAAAAATTTTCTATATGATTTTAAATAAAAAATTTAGTTTTTTTTCAAAATAATGTTAATGATTGAAAAAAATATATAAAAATTTTCTATTAACCCATCCAAATAAATGTGGGCTCTACCTAATTTCGAATCAAAATTGTGAATTTCACTTTTTTGAGAGAGAAATTCAAATATTAATGTTTGAAATTATTTGAAAATATTAATTTTTTTAATTTCGAATAGTATTATTATAATCAAATAATAAAATTAGGAGAATTGATTTTTCAATTTTTTCAATTTTTTAATTTGGACTGTTTAAAATTGATCCAAAGAGCCCCGAATTCCCAGAAAAATCCAGTTGCCAGTGAAGTGAAACAAGGAAGTGAAGCTTAGGAGGCGGAGACCGACGATTGCCAGGGCTGAAAGAAAAGCGTTATCTGTGCGTGGTCGTATCTCGTATGTACAAATCGTTAGATACGTGCGGATGTTTTACAGAAAACACCCTACACTTCGTCGAAATTGCAAACATTATAATTTCCGATATTTTACAAAATAGCACTCAATATTTTTCACGTCTGTAAAAACATATACTGCATTATTTATATACGCTAAAAATTGGTTTGATTGTCATATGCATCGCACGCCACACATATTAATTTTATAATTAAATTATTTTTTATATGTGAAAAGTTCAAAATTTTGATACGCTTAATTTATTATAAAATATAAATTTATTTCTCAAATATAAATAAAACGGAATCTGATTATATATATTCTTATGTTATAAATGGTGAAATAAATTAAATCAATTACATAAGTCCTGCCAGCTTTAAAATTTAATTTCAAATTTAATATTATATTATATTATATTTAATTATATATATTTTTCAAAAGTAAAAATTAGAGTAGTTGGTTAAAAATTATTAGTTTGGATAAAATAACCGGACTAAAATTTTTTCTTTTGTATTTATTTTTTAATACTTTAACTATTTTAAAATTTAAAATTAATGATTAAAAATAATATGATCAAATCAAAATAAATTAATTTTTATAACGATTAAAATATATCGATTTGATAAGTGCGGAAATTCATTTAAAACTAAAATTTAAAATCTTCCTTATAACTACACAGCTCCTTGCTGTTATTTTAATATAGATTCCCTATACCCGTTGATATTTGTCCCTTCTTAATAAATCTAATTATTTGTCACGTGCGTGGCGAGTGTCCCATGGTCTTCTTCAAAAATGGAATCTCGGCACGATTCACGGCGCATATTCACTATGAAAACAAGCTACTCGACGCACCACACCTAACACGGATCTTTTCCTATAAAAATCTGTCACGTGGACCGCATTTGTCGTGTGCACTTCACAAGTCAAAAGACACGCTTCTTCGTTCGTGCTTACGACTTACGAGCTTACGACCCTCTACTGGTCCGAACTCCTTTTCTGACCCGCTGCTTTCTCCCAGTTCAGCTGTTCGATTCATAAGACACAACATAGAATACTTCCACTCATCGGTTGACACCTATTTTTTAAATCACTCTCATTTTATGTGGGATTGTAAGGATTTCCTTGTTGTAAGCATCGCATGCGATCTTCTTTTCTTTCCTCTGAGATTTGTTTTTCATCTTAATCAATGAAAAGCATGCTAATTATGTGCACATTATCATAAAATCAAAATTACACATATGACCTGGAGGGAGGGGATTTTTACATTTATGCCCTTAAGGGGCAAAAATGGTGACCAATAGTTGTTTTAAAAAAGCGTATTTTGTTCTATCGTTGTGAACAAAAATCTACATATTTTAATGTATCTAAAAAAAATAAAAAAAATTTATTAATTCCATTCGACAAAAACTGGCCAGCAGACAATAAAGATGGTGACGAATGGCTAAGTTGGCTACAGCCTTTTTCCTCACTAAAAAAATACAGGCATATTTCACAGGGCATTCACGTGATTTCATTATTCTGGATCCTTACATAATTGGAGATATTTTTAGGGCATAAGTGTGAAACCACATTTGTCAAGCATCCAGTTCTGACCCGAAGTTGAAGATACCATTAGATCTCTTCCCAAATCTTTGGTCCAACAACCGCGTAATGGAAATGTCATCTTTGCATTTCCATCCCTCATTATATTCTTATTTATATTTCGTGCTCTATATATGTCTGCTCTCGAGATCTTCTCTCCTGGTTGAGAGCGAGAGAGAGAGAGAGAGCGAGCCCTGGGCCAAGGATGCAGAAGCACTCCCCTTCTGAGATCTCCCTCCACACCTCTAAGAAGGACTGCTGGATTGTCATCCATGGCAAAGTACTTCTCTTTCTCTATATTTTTATCTTTTTTCTTGCTTTTTTTCATGCTTATTTAGTTTTTTTTTTTTGTGTGTGTTTTCAGGTTTATGATGTGACCTCCTTCTTGGAAGATCACCCTGGTGGAGAGGATGTTCTTCTTCATGCCTCAGGTAATTCTCTTTTTCAGTCTTTTTTTACCTTTTTAATTCCCTGCTTTAGCTCTCTAGATCTTGGGTTTTAGATGTGTTTGATCTGTGATTTGTATGATGTTGAACATGGAAATCTGAAGAGTTCAATTAGTTTGGAAAATAGAAACAAAAAAATCTAGTTGATATGTTATTTTGATCCACCAATTGATATTAATAAAATCTACTGCAAGAAAAAAACAAATTTTGTTTGTGATTATAGATGTATATGCTAAGTAGTATGAGCGAAGATGTTGATCTGTATGTTTGGTTGACTTATGGGAATTGAAGCCTCTGGAGATGCAACAAAGTCATTTGAGGAGGTAGGGCACAGCTCCACGGCCACCAGCTTGATGCAGGGCTACCTCATCGGTGCCGTAGAGGGATACAAGGCCGGCGGCGAGGAGCCGAAGGCGGCGGCCGAGAGTGGCCCAGCGAGAGCCAGGGCAGCGCAGGAGACAAGTGTTCCTGCTTCCAGTTTCCTGGACTACTTCTTGCCTGTGCTTATTCTTGTTCTGGCCTTTGCAGCCTGGTACTATCTCACCTATTACAGTGACAACAAGGTTTAGCTGAACTTGCTGCCCTGATGTATTGTTCTACTGCTTTAGAATTTTGATTTGTAGCTCAATGAGGAGTAATAAGTGATTTGTATCTCTGTTATTTGATCAAACTTCTGAGTTACAATTTTAAGAAGTTATTTTGAACATGGAGCACTTCATTGTTTGATGTATTTGTGGATTGAATTAGCAAAACTTGCTGCAATCAGTATGGTGATTCCTTTTTCTGCATCATAATTTTGAACATAAATACTTCAAGAAAAAGAGATGCTATTGATGGATTCTTCTAAGGCTACTTCTCTGTGCTGGTTGGAAGGTTTCTTGATGAAAATGAAATATCAAGAACAAACATTTTGGTCAGAAATTAAAGGGAACGACTGAATTAGTCTTTATTGGTTGTCTGGAGCTGCAGGACTTCTGCTCCTGGGTTTATTAAAACATCACCAAATAGCAGATTACAGACATGAACCACGAAAAACATTGACCCGCGAGACCATCACTCATTCGTAAGTCCGCAGCAGCAGAAGGCCTTGTGGTAGTGAAACCGGAATGCGAAATGGTGGAACGGGTTCAAGCCATCAAACTCGCATTCAACCATGCCGACTGCCTGCTTCTGCTTCTCCGACTTCGCTTTGAGCGGAGTCGGACACTTCCCAGAGTAGCGGTTCATCCACAACCGAAAACTCTGGTGGTTGAGCCTCTCCGGCAGACTGGTGGATTTCCACTCGGCCTGACCCAAGTCTTTCAGTGAATGCAGTGAGCTCAGAACAGCCTGACCATGTTCATCTACAGTTAGGTAGTGATGTTAGTCTGAGCATTTTCCCATGTAGTTGCTGAATCTATCGAAGCCAGAGGCCTACCCGGACGTCGACTGCCAGCAGTAGTACGCTCGGTTAGCCTCCGACACGCCGCCTTGATATTGGGAACGCTGTAAACACGGCAATCATTGACAGGAATATGGTCTGACTGCAAGAAGCCGGCATGAGAGGGTCGTCGAATGCTGTCATGCGAGGGTCGGTTTCGCTAGGCGGGCATTCGCGAACGTTGCAGGCGGCGCACTGGCTGCACATCCGGTCGCTCCTCGGGCGTGTCTTGTTGTTTGTGTGGCCGGCGATGAGGGTTGCTAGCATTGTAAGAAGTTGGATGAGGGTTGCTAGCATTGTAAGAAGTTGGAGGACAAGAAGGAAGGTGAGTCTGGACATGGCTGATTAATTTCTTGTTTCTTGTTGAATTAGGTGTTGGAATGTTGAAGGTTATATGTAATTGTTTGTTCTGAGTATTTGCCGTCGTCTGTATTGCTGGCTTCTTGTAGTTGTAATTCTATGTGTTCAGAGATGTTCACTCCTTTGAAGAGTGATTTTTTGGTGTTTCAGCTGATATTAGGAATTGAAATATGATCTTGGTTTGATCAGATTCCATGTCTCATGGTAAAAGAAAAATAAATACAGAATTGGGGGAAAAATAACTTGATTGGAATATGGTCTGACAGCGACAACAGACAAAAGTTTAAAAGGATTTGAGGGGTTAATATGCAAAATGATTCCCTGAAATCATGTTTTATTTGCAAAATTGTCTAATTTCAATATGGTATCAAGGGGATTTCAGTAGGATTAGCACAATTTTAAACTAGCTAATGACTAGCCCATTGTTTCTGTTGAAATAAAATGATTTGAGTCACACATGTTCTAAAAGCTTGTAATTAATGAAAATAATTGTACTATTGTCTAATCCAAAGTTTGGATCACCTAATGATAAGAAATATTTGGAGGAACAATGAATTCAAAAGGGAGTTGGTGAGATACTAAAAAAAGTCTAGGCAGGGTGATAATCGCAAAGTGGAAAATGATGCACAAAGTCAGGTACGCTAGCAATTTATCCTTATTTTTAGAGGGCTATATGCAAAATACCAAAAAACATGGGGAAAATTATGTACAAATTGGAATCACCGCTACCTAGTCAAAGCCACTTCAACGATAAAAAGTCCACTTTGTTGCTTAATATAAAGAATAAAAACCAAGACTTTGTCTGCCCCCACAACTGGAATTTGACATTTAATTTAGATATATTTTATCCAGCAATTTAAAATAATAAAAGAATAATAAAAAAATTGCTGTGAAGCATAGTTGCTTTCAATCCTATACTAACATTATTAGGTAATTTTGCATAGGCCTACATTTTTTTGGATTTTTTGCAAGGTAGCCCCCTCTCACATAATCCTCTGAATTAGAAGTTTGCAACTACAAAATGATGTTTGTTCAGATATAATTTTGTAAAATCACGGGGCGTTACATGTAAACTATCCTATATTTCTTTGCAGAAAGTCTCCATTAATCTGACTTGGTCACCCACTCCGCCAACATCCTTATCAACACCATTAGGTTAAAAGCTATGAGAAAAACCTACAAAAACATTCTACAAAATCAAAATTAGTAAACCATTAAACCCAGTTAGTCAACTTAAAACCTCCACAAACCCTATAAAAAAGATGAAAAAACAATGTCAAATTCCTTCTATTCTCAACCAAACCACAACCTCATGTGCCTCTCCTTCCTATGCATACAAGCATGGAAGGCCTCATCCCATTCATTTTCAGAGCCATCAGAAGGAAGAAGACCCTCAAGTCCTACAAGTGCCTCTCCACCGATAGCATGCTGGCCTTGCCCGCGCCGGACTACCGCCCCGCGTTCTTGACCCCCTCGCCGGAGAAGCTCGGGGGGTTGCAGGAGGGCCGGGGAGCTCACCGGAGGCGCATGTCGCTCCAGGAGCCCCCGGTCGGTTTTTTCTCTCCGGAGAGAAGCAGGGTGGAGCTCAGGCCGCCTCGGTTGGCTAAGGATTTTGGAGGGTATAGCCGCCGGGATTGGTTGCTTGCCTGCATCGACGGCGCCGGCGAGTAGGGAGGGGAGGAAGGCGTTGGTGTGGTTTGCCATGATGAGCCTGGGATGCGTTCTTAATGAAAAAGTAATGCAAGATACGTCAGGATTTTGACTGTTATGTTTTCTTTTCTGGTAAATATTATGTTGTGCATTTACTATTTAGGGTTTATTACATGTGTGTCCAGGGAAATGTATCTAATTATGTGGATGGACTATTATTCATCCAATTAAATTTCTTCCTGATTAGGGTTTCTTGCGTGCAATAAATTCAATTTTTGGTTTTGTAATCATGTTTTAAAACTCATTTCAAAAAAAAATATTTGGATTTCTCCGTTGTCAAAATAGTTCAAAGCATGTTCTCTGTTTTCAGTCAGTTGTCATCAACTCTGGAATGTGGCGTAAAAGTTAATCGGCCCATAACCAAGAATAAGTACATGTGGGCCACTTTCGATTAAATAAGATTTTAAGTTTCGGCTGGAACCGGACTGGAACGGCACGGTTTCGGCTGGTACCAAAACAAAATCATAAATTTTGTTTCGGTTTAGGATACTGTTCTCCTTCTTTGTTAGTGGCAAGAGCAAGCAGAGCAGGCGGAGTGAGCGCGGCGTGCGCACGGGGCGAGCACGCGCAGGGAGCTCGCCGGGCGAGCTCGTGCCGGCTTCGTGTCCCGAGCTCGCGCTCTAGCCGAACTGGCACCGCTCACTCGCCAGCCTGCCACCGCTCCCTCTCCTGCCTTGCGCCCTCACCGACCTGACTCCTACTCCTGCAAGCTAAGGCCGGCTTTGCACCGGGGTCAGCGTTGTCGTCAGTTTAGTTCCGACGCCCTTGCCGGTTTCTGTCAGATATTGTTTACGTACATAATATTATTTACGTAATTATTCATTATTTTAAAAAAAATTTAAATATATTATAATTTTTTTATTTGAAGTTAAAAAATAATTAAAATAAAGTTAAATTTTAGTCAAAATATAATTAATAAAAAAAATATTTTGGTTGAAACTGAAATAAAAATAATTTTGATCGAAATACGTTGAGTTTTTTGTTCACGTGTATGCGTGCATGACCGTTCTACCGAAAGTAAATCCAAAAAAAATTTGTTACGAGATTTAATTAATATACTTGGACAAGCTTTAATTGAGCAAGTATTACAAGACCATGGAAGAGTAAATTATCAAATTTGTCATGTCTTTCAACAATATTCACTTAATGCTATCAATCAGCGTCTTGCCATAATTTCCTCTGAACACTTCACACAGTGTAATATTTATTTCTCATGAGTTATTTGACTACTTTTACTATATGTTGTTAATAAATATAGTTATCATATTCATTTTGGACTTTCGATATATGGTTATATTTCAGAACCGCTGTCACAAGATCAAATAGACCTAGTTGTTCTGACTCGTATGCCTACAAATGCTCGTCCAGATTATCCAGATACTGGATTTGTAATTTCACACCCAGATGTCCCAAACTCAACTGATGATGATTATGATGATGATGATGATTAGTTGTATTATCTTATAATTTATAAATTATGTATGTGTGAAGTATATTTTAATGAAAAGTTAAATTTATTTATGTTAATTTTTAACTTTTAACCATATTCATATTACTTCTTGTATGTTTTGTTAATACATTAATATATATTAAAAGTAGATTATATCAGTGATTAACTATCAAAATTAATTTTAATTAACTAAAATAATATTTAATATTATGGTAAAATTAAGTATAAATTCATTCCTAATTTTTTAAATTTTTAAAAATATTTTATCGCATTTTTAATTTAAAATCAAAGTACAGTCAAAATATAGTCAAACTCTGATCAACACATAATTAATAACTAAAAAAAATCTTTCAGCCAAAACCGAAATGACCAAAATTGAAACTAAAGCGACCGAAATGACCAAAATGTATCGATTTCACGAGGTCCCGAAACCGAAACCGAAACCGAAACCGAAATCGCGACTATAAGCCTTGTGATTAACAAATACGGCAGTTACCATCAGAAGCCCAATATCTCCGTCTATCACACCCGTTGTGAGTGGTAGGTGCCACCACAACGAGATCATGTAACGGACCTCATGATCTTAGAGATAATGGAGTGCCTCCAGCGTGTGTGTGCACGGGCAGCACACATACGAGCAAATAACCAGTTGTGGTGGTCGGTGCCACTACAAGGAGTATCATGCGAGGCGACGGACTGCCTCCAACATATGTGTGCGCGGGCAGCACACATAGCAGCAAGTGACGGAGTCACGACATGTTCGGATGAAGACCCGAACAGCCCAAACAGTCCTGCAGAGCGAGCAGCAGGACAGGTTGACTAAAGTGAGATGCAGGAGCATGTGAACAGCCTGAACACTGGGCGTCGCAGGCTGAAGACACGTGGCTGCAGACTGGAGAACCAGAGCTACAACTGTCAAGGGACACATGGCCAACAAAGAGGCAATTGAGAGCTCGTGAGACAGGTGGCAGCAGCTCATAAAGTCAACTAACTGCCAGGAGAACATTGTGGAGCATGTTCTCCATGACCTCCAGCAGTTGAACTGCAGGGAGAACAATGTCGAACATATTCTCCATAATCTCCAGCAGTTACTCACAGCCAAATATGTGTACTATAAATAGACTAGGGGGTTTATTGAGTTGGGGACACACAGGTAGAGAGACTTGTAGTGTCACTCCGCATTAAGAGTTGTATTTCCTTTTATGTGAGCAATAAAAGGTTGGCAAGGTTGTTGTACTTCTCTTCTCCTCTATACTCTTGTGGGCTTGTGCGAGTTTGGCGAGCTGAGGTGGGCGAACCTTGGCGCCATCACGGGCAAAATTTCAGGGTAGAAGTTTGGTCGGTGTGACAAGTGGTATCAGAGCCCGGTTTGATGAGAAACCGGTTCAGCAGAAGCCAAGATCAACAAAAGCCATGGTGAAGCAAGTGGAGCTTCGGGATCGGTTGATTCGCATCGAGGAGATGCTGGGGAATCCTCCAACCGAAGATGAGGGCAACTTATGGGCGCAGTTGGCTTGGCAAGAGAGGCAAAATGCTGCTCTCAAGGAGGCCCTTGCAAGTGAGGTGAAAGATGCGGAGGAAAGGTATGCTGCGGTCATGGACTCCATGAGATCAAGTCTAAAGTCCTTGGAGCAGGACTTGATGGTGGTAAAGAGAGCGGTGGCAAACTCCATTGTTGAAGGCGGAGCTCCTTCAAAGGTAAGAGTTCTAGAACCTCATTCCTTTAATAGCTGCAGGAATGCAAAGGAGTTAGAGAACTTCTTATGGGATATGGAGCAGTACTTCAAGGTTGCTCACATTCCGGAACGGGAGAAAGTCACCATCACCAGCATGTACTTGAGTGGAGATGCCAAATTATGGTGGCGTACCAGAGCATCGGAGAATGCTCGAGTTGGGAGAGCTTAGCTGGAGGATTGGGAGATCCTCAAGAAGGAACTAAAGGAGCAGTTCCTTCCGTGCAACACAGGGTGGGTTGCGCGAGAATCCCTGAAGAAACTGTAGCATTAGGGGACCATAAGGGAGTATGTGAGGGAATTTAGCTCCCTCATACTCGACATCACCAACATGTCCGATGAGGACAAGTTGTACAACTTTCTTTCTGGCTTGCAGCCTTGGGCTCAAGTTAAACTCCGACGGCATGGAGTGAGGGATCTTTCTTCGGCCATTGCTTCTGTGAAAGGCTTGGTGGATTTTAAGCTGACGACAACCACCAAAATGGCCACGGAGGGAAGGAAGATGGGGCGTGCACATAAGGATGGCAAGAAGCCTGAGAGAAAGGGCAAGAAGGTTGTGGAACCGAGCCAGTCCAAATTGCAGCCCACCAACAGAGAGCAGGGCTATTTTATATGCAATGGTCCTCATCAGGCAAGAGAATGTCTAAGGAGGGAAAAGCTATCTGCTCTAACTCTCAGGGAATCTGAGGAAGAAGGACGTGGTGCGGTGACAACACCATGCATGAATCCATTGCAGCTACTCAACTCAATGATGGCAGAAAGGCAGCTGCCTTGTAAAGGGTTGATGTATGCATCGATGCTACTAAATAGGAGGCCTGTTTTGGCTATGCTGGACACAGGAGCGACCAGCAACTTCTTCTCCCATAAATTGGTAAGTGAATTTGGTTTGCAAGTGCAACCAAGTTCATGGAAAGTGAAGGCGGTAAACTCTGGGCCAACTCCGATTCATGGAATGACCAGCGCAACCTTCAAATTGGAGCTTGGGAGGGAGAGATCGGTGTGACTGTCTCAGCGCTCGATGAGTTTGAGTTTATCTTGGGGATAGACTTCTTCGTCCAAGCTAAGGCTAGCTTGGTGCTTCACTTATCAGGTATGCTGATTTCTGCGGAGGAATCACCATACTTTATACAGGCAGCGTATGGAGGGAAAATTGTAGCAGCGGGTATGCAGTCTCCCCAACAGCTGAAAGCAGGTCTCAAGAGGGGCGAGACCACCTATGTTGTAGCACTGATCGAGATATAACCGGATTAGGTCATGGAGGTACCTGATGTTGTTGTAACTATCCTGGTGGATTACGCAGACGTGATGCCACCAAAACTGCCCAATGAACTTCCCCCTCGGAGGGCAGTTGACCACAAGATTAAGCTAGATCCAGATGCTAAACCTCCAGCTTAGTCCCCTTATCGATTGTCAAATGCGGAGCTTTTGGAGCTAAGGAAGCAACTCAACGAACTATTGGATGCGTGACTGATCCAACCGTCGAAAGCCTCGTATGGTGCCCTGGTATTGTTTCAGCGGCAACAAGATGGTTCACTTCGGATGTGCGTGGACTATCGGGCACTAAACGAGACGACTATCAAGAACAAGTACCTAGTGTCGAATGCAGGTGACTTGTTCGATCGATTGGCCAAGGCGACATACTTCACCAAGTTGGACTTGCGATCGGGGTATTGGCAAGTCCGAATTGCTGAGGGAGATGAGTCAAAGATGACATGTGTCACGAGGTATGGCTCATTTGAGTTCCTATTCATGCCTTTTGGATTGACAAATGCTCCAGTAACCTTTTGCAACTTGATGAATGAAGTCTTGTACAAGTTCTTGGATCGATTCGTGGTGGTATACTTGGATGACATTGTCATCTACTCGGAGATGTTGGTGGACCACGTCGACCACCTCAGAAAGGTATTCTCTCGGCTTAGAGAATACAAGTTCTTCGTCAAGAAGGAGAAGTGCGAGTTCTGTCAGAAGGAAATCAGGTTCCTTGGGCATAGGGTGAGCAAGGGACAGATACACATGGATGAGAGGAAGGTTCAGGCAATCATCAATTGGGCGGCCCCAACAAAGGTATCAGATCTTCGTTCTTTTCTCGGTTTGGCTAACTACTATAGAAGATTCATTCAGGGTTATTCAAGAAAAGTGAATCCCCTGATTGACTTGCTGAGGAAGGATCGAAAATGGGCATGGACGGAGTCATGCCAAGCGGCGTTTGACCAGATGAAGGTAGTAGTGTCAACAGAACCGGTGCTGCGATTGCCTAACTTCGAGCTTCCATTCGAGGTACATACGGATGCCTCAGATCGTGCTCTTGGGGGAGTTCTTGTTCAAGAAGGACACCCAGTGGCGTTTAAGAGCCGCAAGCTCAAGGATGCAGAGCAACGCTACACCACACATGAGAAGGAAATGATAACAGTGGTGCACTGCTTAGACGCCTGGAGGCATTACCTATTGGGAACGAAGTTCAAGGTTGTGACGAACAATGTTGCAAACACCTACTTCAAGACCTAAAAGAAATTGACCCTTAAACAAACTCGGTGGTAGGAGTTCTTGGCCGAGTTTGATTTCATGTGGGAGCATAAGCCTGGATGACAGAACCAAGTGGTGAATACATTGAGCCGAAGGGAGGTGCAATACTACATAACTGCGCTGTCCACAGTGCAGTCAACCCTGCTGGAGAGGGTTAAAGAGCAAGCCAACGCAGACCCAGAATACATCCAACTCAGGGGAGAGGTACGTGAAGGGGTAATTAAGCGTTATTGGCTTGAAGATAACTTGTTGTATGCTAGAGGGAATAGGTTGTACATCCCGAAGGCGGGAGGGTTGAGGAGTGAGCTGCTGCGAGAGACTCATGATCCTCAATGGGCAGGACATCCTGGAGGGCAAAGGATGATAACACTCTTGTCCAGGTCATACTATTGACCAAAAATGGGGGAAGACGTCGAGATGTACGTCAAGACTTGTCTTGTATGCTAGCTTGACAAGACGGAGAGGAAGAAGCAGGCAGGGCTACTGCAACCCCTGCCTATTCCGGAGAAGCCGTGGCAGTCCATTTCCATGGACTTTGTTTCAGGCTTTCCCAAAGTGGATGGGATGAGCTCAGTGATAGTTATCGTCGACCGACTCTCGAAGTATGCGGTGTTCATACCAACACCACACGCATGTCCAGCAGAGATAGCAGCTGGGTTGTTCTACAAGCATGTGGTAAAGCACTTTGGTGTCCCAAAAAACATCGTGAGTGATCGAGATGCTCGATTCACGGACAGGTTCTGGACAGCACTCTTCAACTCGATGGGTTTAGGGTTGAAGTTCTCTACGGTTAATCACCCGCAGACGGATGGCCAAACGGAGCGCATCAATGCCTTGGTGGAGGAATACTTAAGGCATTATGTGACGGCCAGCTAGCAAAATTGGTTGGAGCTGTTGGACATAGCCCAATTTTGTTATAACATCCACAGGTCGTCGGCTACAGGAATGAGTCCTGCAGATCTTGTCATGGGACAACAGCCTCTCACTCCTCTCGAGTTGGCTCAATCGACGGACCAAGGAAAGTGTCCTGCTGCTTATCGCTTCGCTAAGGAGAAAGAGGAGCTGATAGAATAAGCTCGGGACAGCTTGCGCAAGGTAGCAAAACGCATGAAGAGGCATGCAGATGAACGAAGGCGTTCATTGGAGTTCCAGGTTGGGAACATAGTGCTGCTGAAACTCACTCCACAGATATGGAAGAAAATCAGCAGCAAAACCGTACATCGTGGGTTGGTGCCAAGGTATGACAGCTCCTTCGAGGTGATGAAGAAAGTCGGGCAGGTTGCTTACCGGTTGAAGCTACCCGACAGGCTGAAGGTACACCCAACATTTCATGTAAGTTTTCTCAAACCTTTCAACAGGGACTTGCTTGGAGATAGACAGCAAACAAGGAGAGCTCCACCAGTAGTTCGAAAGCAGTTCGACAAGGAGGT
Source organism: Trichopus zeylanicus subsp. travancoricus (assembly GCA_005019695.1). NCBI lineage: Eukaryota > Viridiplantae > Streptophyta > Magnoliopsida > Dioscoreales > Dioscoreaceae > Trichopus > Trichopus zeylanicus. The sequence continues at coordinate 1,125,940 of RXID01014490.1, forward strand.
CGAGAAGATCCTTGCACACCGGACTATGGGGCAAAACAAGAAGAATCGACGGACTGATTTTCTTATGAAGTGGAAAGGCGGTAGCGAGGCCGATGCCACATGGGAGCGGGACTCTACACTATGGCAGTTCGAGAAACAAATCAAGGAGTACATGGACTCTACTCCGACGATGATGTCGGACTCTCCTGGTGGGGGTGGTTTGTCACACCCGTTATGAGTGGTAGGTGCCACCACAACGAGATCATGTAACGGACCTCATGATCTCAGAGGCAATGGAGTGCCTCCAGCATGTGTGTGCACGGGCAGCACACATACAAGCAAATAACCAACTGTGGTGATCGGTGCCACTACGAGGAGTATCATGCGAGGGAGCGCATAATCATGCGAGGCGACGGACTGCCTCCAACATATGTGTGCGCGGGTAGCACACATAGCAGCAAGTGACGGAGTCACGACATGTTCGGATGGAGACCCGAACAGCCCAAACAGTCCTGCAGAGTGAGCAGTGGGACAGGTTGACTAAAGTGAGCTACATGAGCATGTGAACAGCCTGAACACTTGGCGTCGTAGGCTGAAGACACGTGGCTGCAGGCTGGAGAACCAGAGCTGCAACTGTCAAGGGACACGTGGCCAGTAAAGAGGCAATTGAGAGCTCGTGAGACAGGTGGCAGCATCTGAGGAAGTCAACTAACTGCCAGGAGAACATTGTGAAGCATGTTCTCCATGGCCTCCAGCAGTTGAACTGCAGGGAGAACAATGTAGAACATATTCTCCATAATCTCCAGCAGTTACTCACAGTCAAATATGTGTACTATAAATAGACTAGAGAGTCTATTGAGCTGGGGACACACAGGTAGAGAGACTTGTAGTGTCACTCTGCATTAAGAGTTGTATTTCCTTTTATGTGAGAAATAAAAGGTTGGCAAGATTATTGTACTTTTCTTCTCTTTTATACTCTTATGGGCTTGTGCGAGTTTGGTGGATTGAGATGGGCGAACCTTGACACCATTATGGACGAAATTTCAGGATAGAAATTTGGCCGGTGACAACCGTCCATGGCACCAGCGTAAATCTCGCGAACAGGCAATCCCTTCTCCGCCAATTCACCCTCCCCTCGAGACCTGTCGGCGACCCCCCGGCCTTCGCGCCGAGAGACTATAAAAGGCCCTCCCATCTCTGCCCTCAAATTCCTGAGAATCCGTCTCCGCTATTCTCCGCCCTTCCGGGCTCTTTTTCTATCAGATCCACTCAAAACCCTAATCATTTCTTCCCCAAATCAATGGCGCAGGAGCTCCTCTACCACGACCCCGAGATCCCCTCGGCCGATCCCTCCTCCGGTGACCCCGCCCTCACCCGGACATCCTCGTCCAGCCGCCTCAACGCCCGAGCACCCGAATTCGTCCCTCGTGCGCCGATGGTCAAGATCCCCCAGCACGGCCCCCCGCCGCCGCATCATCCTGTGATTCATGTGTACCACGCGCCGGCGGGGCCGGCCTTCATCGGACCCGTGGTGGATCAGGGCTCATATGAATATTTTGGCGGTGCTGGTGGTGGTGGGGGGTTTGACGCGGAGCAGGATGTCGCGAGGCCGCCGGCGCCGGCGGATCAGAGCCATGTCGTCGCCCCGGCGAGGGACGGGCTCTCGGATGAGGTTGTTCAGAAGATTACCAAGCAGGTCGGTTGCTTCGTTCTCAGATGAATCGAATACTTGCGAAGTTTTTTTAGTTTTTGAATTTGCTGATAAATCAATAATTGGGAGCACGAATTTGATGGTGACATCTGACGTGATTTGACGTAAATTTTCATTTATACTAGTTTACTATTTGTATATTTGATCATCGTCATAGGGTTTAGTTTGTCTTGTATAAGGATGTTGATTGATTTCTGATGGTTTTGAAACAAAATTCTTATGGTTTTTTCCATAGCACATGCTATTTCAGATTCAATTCTTTGTTCTATAATTGCTTCGATCAAATACATGCCGAGGATCTGCTCCAATTATAAAATTCAGACTACCTTCTTTCACAAGTGCATCTTCAAATATTTGTTACTTGCTAATGGCACTAGTATATGTTTAGGGCATTTTTTTTTCGCTCCTTAATTTTCGTTCCATTATTTTGAAGGAATTAAAGTGATGCTTTTGAATAGAAGGTACAATTATTTCATTCCTTATTTTGAAGATATCAACCTTTATTTTGTAGCATTATGGTATGGATGCTCTGATGATGATATGCTAATTTTGAGGATATGAAGATCTTAGATGTGGTAAATGTTGACAAGTTAAAGGTATTCCTGGACATTATATGATATGAAATATGGAGATCAAAGAGTTGCCTGAAACACATTATCTAAGTTTGGAAGCATTATCATTTCAATGAGGATGATGGAACTGGAGAGAAGATACAATTTAAGCAAGGAAGATAGTTTAAGTATACACTTAATCCTTGTTATACTGAATATAGTCAGTGCTGGTGAAATGCTTTATTGCATAGACTGCTTGATATTACTGTCTCAATCTTTGGATGATGGATGTAGATGTGAAACACTTGGATGCCACAGGTGATGGCGTGTAAAGCATAAGCATAGACATTATCCTATGCAACACAAAGATAAGTGAGTTGATACACATGTTTATTGTTCAGGGGTATTATCATTTCAAGGAGGATCATGTAACTAGGGACTGAAGATACCATTATTATTAAGAAAATAGTTTAGGACAATTCCTGATCCCTGGAGCTAACAATATCAAAAATTAGTCTGAATGCTTGCACACACATCTTCTAAACACTTGTCTTCTCTTCCTCTTTCCTTCAATTTTGCAGTGATCTTGAAATGGTTTTTCGATTTTTTGCTTTGTTATATTGCTTTTGAACCTCACTCTTTGAGTCATAGATTAATAAAATATGTTGGAACTAAATCTAAAACTTAGAGGCTTGTTCTTTTTCCCTATTAACTTATTTATTAAATGTTATTAACTTCATAGTAACCTTTTTTATTTGAAATATTTTAAATTGAGGTTCTTTTCCATAAAAGCAAGCCATTGATTCTACTTATTCTTTCATTGAATAATTATGGAACACTTTAATGCGAAAACACACTTGTTATCATTCTCTTTCATGATTTTATGGATCATTATTTTTTTTATTTTCTCATCAGATTGAGCATACTTCTTTGGAAAAAATTAACTGGCTTTTGGAATGACAGGTGGAATACTATTTCAGCGATGCAAACTTAGCAACCACTGAACAATTGATGAGGTTTATCAGTAAAGATCCCGAGGGATATGGTAATGTGTGTGATAGATCTGTTTTCTCATTCCATTGAGATTGAAACACTCTTGTAAATGTTTGTTTACAGTTGAGGTCTTGCAGTCTTACCCTTATTTGCCATTTTTCATAAATTGGAATCATGGCCCTTTTGTATTGATTTTTTTTGTATTAGATTTTTTTTCCATCTTTGTGAGATATATGCTTGGCTTATGAGATTATGGTTTGCAAATTTCATGTTATGAGTGTGCTGGTTACACGACATAAATTTTGTGTACCTTAAGTAGGAAATTGGCTTCCATTTCTCTTCCTATTTTATCTTGATATTCCAAATTCCTATTTTCTTTGCTATGATCGTGTCACAAATGCCTTTGAAGTATCCTTGTTTACAAATTTATAACCTTGGGTACGCTACTTTCCCTTATGCTTGGTTTTTTCATTTGCTATAATGGAAATGCAATAAATATGAAACTAATTATGCATATTTACTTCCTACAAACAGTTTCTATTGGTTTCTAGGACACTATAGCCATTGGTTGTTTAGTTCCGGATGCTACTAATAAATTTGTAATAAAATAATTTCCTTTCTCTTTGATTAGGCTATCATGTTGAAGTCTTGTTTTTCTCACCATTGCTTTTGCATATCATAGTTTCAGAATCTTGTTGATGTTTGAAAAGAACCTGTTGGAAAATTTTTCCATGAGGATTTGGTTTTCTTCATGCCAATTTGAATGGTTGGTATTGGTGGTCATTATGGATAGTGACTGCAGCAAATGCTAGAAATGCAAAGGTTACAGGCTCAGTTCTTTTTTTATTTTTTATTTTTTGGTTTTTGCTTCAAAATGATCTTTAGATTCTCATGCATGATTATTATCATGATATAGTGATGCTATGCGCAATTAGTAACTCATTTCACATAGTCACTCTGAGATTGTTGATAATTGACTACTGTTTATATTTGTGAAATTCAAACAAAAATCTCTGACTGGACAGTGGGCATAATTGTCGGTTACCTCTGTAAAATGCCTTTAATATATATTTTTATTTAACTGGCGAATTATGTGGTGGAATTTTGAGTAATATTTTCTATTAGGTTCTATTTGGCAACTATGTAACTCAGTATTTGCATGTTAGAACGGGTCATGTTTATATTCATATAGTTTGTGCATCTTGAAATTTTAATAGAATAACTGGAATTTTAGCTTTTGGTTGATATTATTGGTATAGACTGAAAGGTTACTTCTCTGTAGTGCCAATATCTGTCATTGCATCTTTTAAGAAGATAAAAGGTTTGGTTCACAACAACAGCTTGCTTGCCAATGCCCTCCGCACGTCATCAAAGCTAGTAAGTTTCTCCAAACCAATTCTCTATAAGACATTTCATTTTTGCTATAAGCCTATTGTATCACTGGTTCTGTTTATGATTGGATGTGAATTGTTTTTTCATTGTCCCACGATATGTTCCATTCAAAAAAGGATAATATATTTTCTGTTAAGGAATTTTCTTCATTTTCATCATTTTATAATCTGCTTTATCTAAGGAAGAGCTTTCTTGAAGACTTTTATTTTACTTTAACTCATTATGTAAATTTTCAGCCACTTACCTCTGATGCATTAACTCATTATGCAAATTTTCAGCCACTTATCTCTGATGCACATTCATATCTTTCTTAAGTTGCTATGGAACTTCGCTTGCTGATCAGTTTTAAGAATATGGGCATTCTTTGATTTAGTATGTGCTGCATCACCACTTTGTATCAGTTGATAATTAGATCACCATTAGTGTATATTTTCTCTGTATCATTTTATGCTCTGCATTCACATACATGTTACTTAATGACAGATGCTCACCTTTTACTAAAATCTATTTCACTATTCTTTTGCTAATACAGGTTGTTAGTGAGGATGGAAAGAAGCTTAAAAGACAACAGCCAATCACTGAGGCAGATGTGGAAGAATTGCAGGTACACTTTGAATAAGATTGTTGTTTTCTTCTGCTCTTCATTCTACTGACTCATCTGTTTTCTGCAGTTACATATTGTTGTCGCTGAAAACTTGCCTGAGGACCATTGCTACCAGAGCCTTATGAAGATATTCTCTGCTGTGGGAAGGTATAAATTCATGGATGATGCACATTTTTTTCTTTTTTATTGATGGCACAGAATCTGAACAATATTATTTTGCAGTGTGAAGACAATTCGTACTTGTTATCCTCAAACCCCAAATGGCACTAGTGCTCCAACCAATCGATCAACAAAAATGGATATGCTTTTTGGTAACAAGGTATCAATTTATGTTTCTTTAACTCATTATAAACATAGAACATGCATATGGTATTCAATTATTTTAGTGAAGTGGAATCCCCCTGCTTATGGGCAATACGTCATCATGTTCTTTGGTTTTCATGCAGTTTACACAAGGATGGCTTCATTTATTCAATTTCTATTTTTGATCAATTATTTTAATGAAATGAAAATGTTATTGTTCTTTTATCTGCGCTAAGCAGAATCAAGCAACACTAGACATTTCTCCAAGGAAATCAATATCTAATTTTGTTGCGAAATTTCTCATGTTTTTTAGACATTCTGCTTCATATGATATTGGACCAGGCAGGTGTAGAGTCACAGATTATATGTTCAGAAAATGGTATTCTTCTTAAACCTAAAAAGGGTTGTTCAGATTGTCTCCTTTATACTCTGGTGTGAAAGTTATGAGGCAGAACCTGGTCATTGCAACCTCCCATATTACACCTTTCTTCTACCAAACTATTTCATATTGGTTATGATTTTACATTTGCGTATGGGACATTTAGAGTCCTATATTTTGCACTAGGACACTTTTTCACTTTGATCCTCTGTTGCTATACTTTTCTGACATTTTTATTATCTAAAATTTCTTTTTTTGGTATTTAACCCATATTTTGGATTATGATTTTCCCTTTGTTCATCTACAGTTACATGCATTCGTGGAGTATGAGATTGTAGAGGATGCTGAGAAAGCAGTAAGCTTGAATTTTCAGCTTATAAAGTAATTTATGTATAGAACTAAGTGTATCTTTTTGACATTGACTATCTGCATGGTTTACAGGTTTCTGAACTTAATGATGAGAGGAACTGGAGAAGTGGGCTCAGAGTTCGTTTACTGCGTAAATGCATGGTGTGTACCTAATTGTTCAAGGCCTCTTATGTTGCATGCTAAATTACTCATATACCAAGTTTTAAAAGTAAAATAACTAGCATGTTTTGGCCGTAAACAAAGTTCTGTTGTTTCTGAAATCTAGAATAAGCATGGGACAGGTCGAGACAGAAAGAGTGGCCATGAGGGGGATGGGAATGGAGAGGAGGAAGATGTCTCCACATCTAACCATCCGCATGAGAAACTGAGTGAGGATTCCCCTCAACCATATGAAGCATCACATGAGCATGTGGTTGGTACTTGGTGCCTCTATTTCCCCAAATCAGTCTTCATTTGGATTCACTTTTGCTCTTTCACTCCTGAATTAATTGTGCAGAGAACAACCTTCGCCGCAAATATTGAATTTTCACTTGTGACAGGGTGAGGAGGCCAATGACCGGGAGGATGGATATAGACGAGGCAGGGGCCGAGGCAGGGGAGGAAGAGGGAGAGGACGCAGTCAGTACCATAACAATAACAGGATGGGAGGCCATGCTATTGGCAACCCACTGACAAACTATCCAATCCATCCTGAGCAACCCTTGATTGTGAAACAACCTCCTGGGCCTCGTATGCCGGATGGTACTAGGGGATTTACTATGGGTCGTGGGAAAGCAGTTCCTTCACCCAATAACAGTTGACGACCTCCTGGATTATGCCAAAATACATGTGTGTGATGATAAAGCTGTTTGGGCTGTTGTTGAAAGTAGGGTTTTGGGAATGCCCATGTCAAGATAAAATGATATTGTTGTTTCTGGTGAATGTATGAACTTAGAACTACCTGGAGTATAGTGTAGATTTCGGTTGCCGGTGTTTCATTAGAAATGTGTCATCATCTGGAAGACAATTCTTGTGTGTCATCGGTTGGGCCTTTTATGTTCTTGTTCAAAGTTCAGCAGTTTTGATGTAAACAACAATGGTGCAAACTTGTGCAGGTGGACTGTTGATGACCTGTATTATCAGAGATATAGCAAGCTACTTGTGTGTAATATAGTTTGTCATCTGGAGCCTTGCCATCTTTTTGGCTGTGTGGGTTCACTTGGAGAAAAGCCAGTCAAAATTCTCAGGTGATGATATTTAGTTGGATTTTGAATAAATATATGTTTAGCTTTCTATTCATTTCAAATGCTAATTTAAGAATAAGTTTCCTTTTTTATTTAAGTTTAAAAATAATTATCAGTTGCCTAATTTAGGGTTGCTTGTCAGGTTACTTCTGGTAGTAATATTTGGCCAGCATTTGTTTTCAGGAAATTAATTTTACATAAATTATCTCCTTGCGGTATGGAATATATATTTTTTGTTAATAAAAATTTGTTTTATTTATTGATTTTTAAGGTCTTAAATTAATGCCAAATTTGTCAAGCTTTGCATAAATGGGGAGACAGAAATTAGGGCTAAACAGTTGAAATTCTGTGGTGCAGAACTGTAACCGAGATGGTCTGATTTCAGACCTCCCCTGAACCCAAGATTAAAATTTCTATTTTGCATGTTTTACATTTTCAAAGTATTTCTTTATCTAATATTTGCAAAAACATTTCTCTATCTTATTTCAAAAAACAAAAAGTCAACTACATATAACTCTTTAAATTTTTATTAAATTATATATCTCTTTTTCAAACTTGAAAATTACAAATAACTTTTTTAAATCTTGTCAAATTATATATTTTTCTTTAAAATTTGAAAAATTGTATATAACTTCTTGAAAATTTTTTCAACTTGCATATTTTTCTTTGAAACTTAAAAATTAAATTTTTTTCTTAGATAAATCAATATATTAAAAAACTTTTTGGACATAAATTTATCAAAATCAATAATATTTAAAAAATATATATTGTTTAATATCATTTATGTTGAAATAAAAAAATTAAATACTTCTGATCAAATGTAAATTAATGTAATAGAGAATATAAGTAAAAAATCATCTATATATCTAATTTATATTGGGCTTTAGATATACCCTAAATTGAGTTTTAGTTCTATTTAAAATCATGTTGAAACTGAGTTTAAACTGAGTCATGGTAAAATTATTATTTTACATCTCGAATTTAAATTTAATTTGAGATCGGACTAAAATGGGTTTACACTAAACCAAAGGTAAAATAGTTATTTTGTATATTGGGTTAAAATTTAATATGAAATAAATCTTTCAACTAAATAAGATTGAGTTTTTTTTATAATAATAATATAAAAACCAAAGTTTTCTCTAATCAAGTTAAGAATATCTTTGTCTTTTTATTTCAGTTTAAATGATATTAAACGATATATATTCTTAAAATATTTTTAATTTTAACAATAAATGTATATCCAATAAAGTTTTTGCAATATATTTAGTAATATAAAAATATTTGATTTGTAAGTCTAAAGAAGAAATATACAATTTGAAAAAATTTTGAGAAGTTATATAAAATTTTTGACATTTCAAGCAGAAATATGTATTTTGATAAGATTTTTAAGAGGTTATGTAATTTTTAAATTTGAAGAAGAAATATATAATTTAATAAAATTTTAAAGGAGTTATATACAATGGACAAAAAAAAAGAAATTCCTAATAGAGAAGTACAAAAAAGAGTTTTTAGTATCGAACCATCTACCTTATTATGAATTTATTAAAAATCATCTATCTATTACTGTTAGCAAAAAATCACTGATATTATACTATAAATTTACAAAAAATCACATCAATTAAAAAATTCAAAAATATTTTATTTTAACTCGATTTTACCAATTAAAATGAATATAAAAATACAAATTATTCTCATTTGATTTTAATATAAATAATGATTAAATTAATATAAAAATAAGTTATTTTACTTTAATTTTTATGAAAGATTAGTTATTTAATTTTATGAAACTGAGAATTTGAAATTTAATCATTGTCCGATAATTAAAAAATAATTGTCTAAAATAAAACTGAATAAAAATAATTTGATATTTTATATTAATTTAATTGATAAAATTAAATTAAATTAAAATATTTTTTAATATTTTAATTAAGGTAATTTTAATAAATTTATAATATAAAATAATAGATAATTTTTTGTAAATTTAGTGTAAGATTAGTAGTTGTTTGTCAAAACTTAAAAAAAAAATTCCGAAACCACCAAAATATCCTTCTCCCTCCATTCGGAGACAAAAATTCCCCACAGTCTCCCTCGACGGAGATGGGGGAGCCAACGCCACCAATCTCCAACCCTAGCTCTCCTCGACCTCTTCCTCCAGTCCTACCCGCCTCGCCGCCGACGTCCCAGCCCCAGAACGGTGCCGCCGGAGGAGGATTCCTTAAGTTCCGGCGGCCGCCGCTGAGGCTAACGTCCGAGTTCGACAGCGAGGCCGCGTCGTGGTTCAACAAGGTCTCGTGCCGTGTCTTCGATGGGCTGGCGAAGATGAAGCTCACCTTCCAGAACAACCACTGCGGCGAGATCACCTCCCCCCAGGTCGGATTCATCACCAAGCACCTCGACGTCCTCTACGATCTCGACTCCCGCAACGCCCTCGTCAAGGGCTCCCTTAACGTCGGCGGATTCCTCCAGCTTCGCGCCACCCATGATGTCAAGGTCCGAATTTCTCCCAAAGCCTTTTTTTTTTCCTTTTTAAGCTCTCTCTGACAATCGGAAAAATGGAAGCTTTTTGGAACTCAAACCGATTGATGGTTTTCCCTTTCATTTCCTCTGTATATAGTTTGAGTGCTACCTTATGCTACATAACTTATTTGGCGAAATTCGTCATGGTACAGGCCGTTACGAATGATTTTGGCTGCAACACTTTTTAGTATGGCAAGTTAATTTCACTATTTGACAAGGTTATCCTTTCTTTCTGCATTCAGTATCATACATAACAAAGTTTGGAGTTGCCTTTTTGTAGCCATTACTGAATAAAGCACAATTTTTAGTATGCATCAAGATGGACATCGGTATGGCTCAAGTCTCATTTGCTTAGTGAATCACTGAATCATGGATATCACCATGTAGTTGATAACATTTTTGTTTTCTAATATTGGAATTCTGCCAAAACTCAAGTCAATCATTGGATCTTGGATTTGTGAAGCTTCCTCCATTTCTCATGTACAACAAATCAAACAATATAGATCTGCCAAGAGATATGACATTGCCATTGCTGAATATGGTTGTTTGACAAAACTTGGTTATAAAGTATATTATGAGGATGCATTCTTTGTTAAGCAATTAGAGAATTATGGCTTTAAAAGTCCTAAGCTTTTAAAGTTATTTTGTTTCATCTCTTAAACTATTCTTGAGTGTGACACTCAGATGGAGGTGACATCCGAATGCTTAGAAATTCGGCGCTTGTTGATTGATCGTATTTTCAAATGAGAATTGCGCTGCTCAATTTCATTTGCTCTTAGGTGCAATGTATTGAACAGTTGCACTTGTGAATGTTTCCTTTACTGGTTGTGATACATGTAATTTCAATCTTTGGGATTTCTCTTATGTATAAATCTTCTGTTTCTCAGGAGCAACAAGGAGAAGTGGCATTGGCGGCAAACTTCCCTGATCCTCCTTTCAAATTTGAATTGGCTTCCGCTGTTCCATTTAGTGGATTGGTGAGTGGTATGTAGAGTGCTAGAATTATTTGCTAGCTCATTCAGCAAAGGATATGCCTAACCTATTCATAATGTTTTCATGACAAATACCAGAAGTGCTTATTATTATTCTAGTGTCAATAATCTGCAAATTAAGTTGTATTTATCTTTTAGTGTTCTTTGACATACACTATCCTTATAAGAATCTTGCATGTTTAGTTAATTTTAACCTTACGATTTTCCAGAGCTAACCTACATCAATTGTTTAGATCAAATACAACAGGCAGAAGCATTTCTTTGCTAAATAATTACTGAGGATATGCTTATGTTATTTAGCTATATATTTCTAATGGTGTTGCTTGATATCCTACTTCTTACATTGTGGGAGCTTTGCATCCTAGCTCTTGGAAATTACGTACTTGATTTTACATCCTCAATTTAGTTAACACAGGATAATAACAAAACTTCATTCCTTCAAGAGTAAGGGCTATTAACTTTGTTGTGGTTTTTGGGTTTGATACTGGTAAACTTCTAAGTGCTATTCTTTTTTGTTCTTTTGAATATGAGGAAAAAGGAAAAAAAATGTATTTTGTTACCCGTGTTGCAAGCAAACAACTGAGCAACTGTTTTTGCAGCGAAGAGCAACTTTGCAGTTCCCAGTTGGGGAGGTGTCTGTGGAGGAAAGGGAAACTGAGGAAGCTCAGAGAGTGCTTTCAGTGGAGGGGATCTTGAAAGGTCAAGTTCTAAATGGAGTTTGTACTGCCTTATATAAGGAGAATGATTTGAAGCTGAGATATTGCTATAAGGTGATTAAATGCATCCTCTTTCAGCATCATATTTATGCTCCCTTCTCTGATGTTTTCCTACCCTGTTATGTTCTTTATGAGCTGCTCTATGATATTTAGTGAATATGGGTCTCACTTTTGAATTCAATGCTAGGATGAAGAGACGTCACTTATTCCCAGCATCTCTCTGCCTTCAAATGCACTATCCTTTGCATTCAAACGCCAGTTCACACCTTCAGACAAGTTGAGGTCAGTAGTTTCTTGGATTATTTTCTTTTTGAGCAGGTTGGGAATCTTGTACTTGTCTGCATTCTTCAAATCTTGATCAAATTTTTATTTGTCTGCCAATGTTTATGGATAAGTTTTTCTTCTTTTTTTTTTTGTCTGAGGTATTCACACCTTAAGAAGCAGATCTGAGACCAGAAAAAAAGGGAGAACAAAATTGGTGCCTGCTAAGCTTTTACCTACCAGCTTTCCTGTTATATATTCTCAGTTCTAGTTTAACATCAATATTACTGTTAGACTGCAAAAGTCATGCTTGCAGTTTTTATCTAATCTGCGCTGGATGAAAATTCTAGCCAAGTAGTTGTTTTCATCAAACAGAAATTGATTTAGAGTGAATGCTGGAATCTTCTTTTCTTCTTCATGCTGAACACCTTAGGATAGTGCCATTATGAATGAAGAAGCCTTCTCTTAAAAATGATAATTTTATAGTCAATGATAGAGATATGGTATTCGTACCCTAATGTAGATGTCTGTAACCTCTATCATTGTGCACTTCAGCTTATTCCTTTCCCTTGCAGCTATTGGTACCACTTTGACAATAATGAATGGAGTGCAGTTTATAAGCACAGAATGGGTAATGACCTCAAATTTAAAGCTGGTTATGACTCAGAAGTACGACTTGGTTGGGCATCTCTTTGGGTAAGTTAGCTATTTCTCTAATCTCTAAGATCATATGCTGGAGAGTTTTTAACTCAAAAACATTTCTTTTGGAGAAACAACATCAATGTCTTTTAATTACAGATCAGAAATGACTTCAACGCCAAAACATATCTTTAGGAGAATGACTTTGACATTCTTTAAATTATAGATCAGAAATGACTTCAATTGATATTTATTTGTAGAATTGTACTTCAACCCCTCCAACAACTAAAGCATCCAGAACTTTGTGTGAACTACTGGTGTTTCATGACCTGTAACATTCACAGAAGGCAACAAGAAAAATAAGGATTTAAATTTCAAATTTTCAGGCTGGAGCTGAAGGTGGCAAGACAAAGACCGCCCCTTTGAAGGCCAAAGTCCAGTTTATGCTCCAAGTTCCCCAAGATGATATTGCAAACTCTGTTTTCATGTTCAGATTGAAGAAAAGGTGGGATGTCTAGCCTCAAAATATGCTTGCTTTCCTGCAAATTTACACTTAAATAAGGACTATGTATATAATGTTGTTGTCACAATAAGTAAGATGTTAAACATAAAATAAAAAAAAAGAATGTTGATCCAGAAGTGGTTGATTGTAAATTTCATCGAAAAGGATAAGTGAGGCGGTTTTCTTTCCTTGCTAAAAACTCTATTTTATTTTTGTTATAAATCTTGTTGGAAAGTTATGCTCGAGCAGTCGGTGCTTGATCTCAGTCGCTGGAGATAGAAAATAATGGAATTGCGGTAAGATTATGAGAAATATGCAAATGGGTTCCGAACCATGCTTTGTAGTCGATGTGACGACCCGCGTCAGACAATTTTAAGGACGTTAGCTGGTAGCTTTTCGTTCTTTTTTTTTTTTATTTTTTTTTATTTCCCTTATATAGACAGCAGAGGAGCATGCATTTTCAAGGGAAAATTACCAAAAGCTCCCTGCGATTTTTTTTATTTTCTTTGGTGCTTACTATAAGAAGATTACCTTGAAAATGATGGATGTGTTCTTGATGTTGAGAAAATATCGAAGACTATATGCTGTCCTCCATAATTTTATGTGTATTGCGAGATTGGAGCAATTCTGGCTGCTCGCTGATTCTGTTCATACTTCAACAGCAGGCGGAGACGCGGGCACGACGTATATCATCTCACATCGCCCCTAATTAATCCCTCCCTTGGTTTACTAACTAATCCTAGAGAAGCTTCTCCACCCATTCCCATGCCTCTCAAAATATTAATACTTTCGTTTACCTTAATCATCTGCTTACGAGGATACTTTCCAACAATGCCTTCTCAAGATTAGGGTCCATAGTTACTTTCCGACTTGACGGACGCGAACGGCGGGTTCGTTGGCTGGTACTAAGACGCCGCCGACAACATTAAGTTTCATTTTCCGATGGCCTTCTCCATGTCCATTTTGAGCTGGACGGTGATAGACTACAGCCGCAATTACGAGGCCATGGGAGAGTATCTGCACGTGAGGGATATCATCAAATGGAGCACTGCTTCTGTTCTTCTCACCTTCAATTCCTCCGCTACAATCAACCACAAGATCTACGGCCAGGTGAGGGAAAAAAAAAACTCATTTTTTTTTTTTTAATTTTAATTTTTTTTGCTCTCGACAAAAAATCATCTGAATCAATTATAGGTTATTGGAAAAAACTACATCTTTCTTTGATATTTAGTTGACTTTTTTTAAAGAAAACCATCTAAATCTTGGTTTGGAGTATCTTAAAAATATTAAATAAAATCATATTTATTATTACGACAGGTGTGATAAATTAATTACACATCGAATATTAAATAAATAAAATTTAATAAATACGGTGAAATATGCCTTCGGATGGTTTAATCCCTCCCTTACTATACTATCAAATTAATCTTCTATTTATCAAATTTTAGAAAAAAATGTGAATTTTTCGCAATCAATCTTGCTTGAAAAACCTCAATAAAGCTAAAATTATCAATTTGCCTAAAATCAATGTGCTTTTTTGCAGGTGGGCGGATCAAAAATCAACTCCGCAACTCCAGACGATCGCTACCGCTGGGAGCTACCGGAAGACATGGACTACCGCGGCCTGTCCGGACCGCCATCTCCACGCCGGACCTCTGCGTCGCCGCACTTGCCTCGGCCTCGATCGTCTTCCGCGACGATGCCCGGTACTCCAAGAAGCTCCTCAAGGGCGCCGCCGTCACCTACCGCTTCTCCGGAAGCATGGGCCGCCGCAACATGCACTCCCTCGGCAACCCCTTTATCGCCCCCTTCTACAACTCGACGGGCTTCTGGGACGAGTACATGTGGGCGGCGGCGTGGATGTTCTATGCCTCCGGCGACACCAGCTACACCATCTTTGCCACCGATCCCGGTCTCCACAAGAACGCCAAGGCCTGCAACCAGATCCCGGACTTTAACGTGCTCAGCTGGGGCAACAAGCCTCCGGTGGCAGAGCTGCTGCTGACCAGGCTGAGAATCTTCTTGAACCCCGGGCAGTACCACAACGCCACCAGGTTGAACATGTGCTCGTATTTCCGCCAGTTCAATGTGTTCAATTTTACTGCAGTAAATAAATATGGGGATAATTACGTACACCCCTATTTAGGATTACGTACACCCCTATTTAGGATTAATTACTTATACCATCTGTAATTTCTGAAATTACTCATGTGACTCCTTTTTTTTTTAATATTTAGCTACATCCCTTATTATTATTTAATTAAAATTTTCATAAAAATTTTTTATTTTACCCTTTATTATTTTTACAATTAAATCTTTAAAAATTTAGTATTTATTATTTAACTTTTGAAAATTTGTAAATAAAACCCGAAATTATTCCAATTAAAAAAAACTCCTTCTCTCTAAAATCATTTACAAATAAATCCATGAAATATTATTAATTATTAAAAAGTTCAAATATTTATAAACTAGCGGCGAGCAATGGCGGCGAGGGTGGCGGTGCGAAGGCGCCTACGCCAAAGGCTAGCGCGCGGGAGCGAAAGACCGAGGTCGGCATGCCAGAGCGGAAGCCGAATGTTGGTGAGCAGGTGCGGACGGCCGAAAGCCGACGCGCGGGCACGGACAGCCGAGGCCAGCACGTGGGGGGCGGACGATCGAGTCCGGCAAGCGGGCGCGAACGACCGAAGCCAGTGCGCGGGCACGCGGGCGCGGACGCCGACCGGCAAGGGTCCGGCGAGAGGTCTATTCGTAAAATTTAGTTTTAAAATAAATAAAATTTGGACTTATTGATAAATAAAATTATTTAAGGGGTCTATTTTTAAATGTACAAATATTAAACTTGTAATTTTAAATTTTAAATTTTAAAACCTTCAATGTCTTTTTTGTAAAATTTTATTTAAAATATGATAAAAAATTTAGACTTATTTATAAATAAAAATATTGAAGGGGTTTATTTGTAAATATATAACACAAAAGTTGTAATTTTAAATTTTAAATTTCTAAACATTCAATGACTTATTCATAAAATTTACTACTTATAAAATAAATAAAATTTGGACTTATTTATAAATAAAAATATTCAATGGTATATTTTATTAAATATACAAATGTTAAATTTGTAATTGTAAGTTTGAAGTTTGAAACCTTCAATGTCTTTTTTATAAAATTTTATTTAAAATATGATAAAAAATTTAGATTTATTTATAAATAAAATATTCAAGGGATCTATTTGAAAATATACAAACATGAAACTTGTAATTTTAAATTTTACGTTTTCAAACCTTCAATGATTTATTCGTAAAATTTAGTTTTAAAATAAATAAAATTTGGACTTATTGATAAATAAAAATATTCAAGGGGTCTATTTTTAAATGTACAAATAGTAAACTTGTAATTTTAAATTTTAAATTTTAAAATCTTCAATGTCTTTTTTGTAAAATTTAATTTTAAAAATGATTAAAATTTAGACTTATTTATAAAAAAAATATTCAAGAGGTCTATTTTGTAAATGTACAAATATGAAACTTCTAATTTCAAATTTTAAGTTTTAAAACCTTCAATATCTTATTTGTAAAATTTTATTTAAAAAATAATAAAATTTGGACTTATTTATAAATAAATATGTTTTAGGGGTCTATTTATAAATGCACATATATTAAACTTGTAATTTAAAATTTTAAACTGAAAATCAAAAATTTAAACTAATTTTATTTTTTTCAATTTAAATTTAAATTTAAATTGAAAAAGAAAACGAAATTTGACTTTCAAGAAACATCCATCAACTCTCAGTATAGGTCTGCATCCAATAAGAAAAGCTCTCCTACAAGCATGTAGTGACAAAAAACATCTTTGAAAAGACATATTTGGACATTGAGTAAAGTGCATAATATTACCAGAATTCCTGCTCTCCAACTCTGTCTTAAGCGAATGAAACAAATTAAAATATTCTTCTTCATTATCATGAATAACCCTGTAAGCAAAGTTCTTTCCCCTCCATGCCTGCATATAAATTAGCTTAAGACTGTATTTATCATTCATCATATTTTCTATTTACTTGACTGTGATTTGCTTGTCAACATATATCCAATACAAAACTTAGTTGTTTACCCATTCAGCACTTGTCATTTTATTTCTAGAAGTATTAATAGTAATACAAGTATGAACTGGTTTCATTTTCCTTTCCTGAAAACCTAAACCATTAGATCTTTTTAAAGTATGAAACCTTCATGGGCAATTCGTAGAAGTACATATGATTGTTACTCCATGGGCCATCGGGCGACGGGCGGCTCATAGACACCGGTACGAGGGCGCGCAGCACGGACAGCCGAGACCACTCAACCTCGGGCGTCGGCGCCAGCATGCCATCACGCAGGCCACTAAGAGCTGCCACCCGGCCTTCTTCTTCGCGCATCCTCACCAGCCTCGGCCGCGAAGGAAGAGGAAAGGAAAAGGGGGGTTGTGGGTGGTTTGGGTGTGGGGGGGGGGGCTGGGGCTCCCAGATGCCGGCGTGAGGGCGTGCGGCACGCACGCCCAAGACCGCCACCCGGCCTCGGCCGTCCGCGCCCGCGAGCCATCGCATCGACCTCTAAGAGCCGCCACCCCCTTCTTCCGTCGGGCGTCCTCATCGGCCTCGGGCGCGAAGGAATGTTGGTGTTTTCGCGGGGGGGGGGGGGGTGGGGGGGGGGGGGAGGTAAAATTAAAATTTTTTTTGAAAATTTTAATTAAATAACAATCAGAAAAGTGTAGGTAAATATTTTGAAAAAGAAAGTGATATGAATAATTTTAAAAATTACAGAAAGTGTACATAATTAGTCCTAATTATGGGGTGTACGTAATTACCCCTAAATATATTTTAATTTGACGTCTGATGACATACTTTTTTGTATGCCAATTGATTGACGGTGTTGTGTCAATGGACAACAGGGGGATTAATACAACTGAATCATGGGAGTCCACAGCCGCTGCAGTACTACGCGGGGGACGCCTTCCTCGCGTCTCGACGCCGGGTCTCTCGACGCCGACTATTTAGACGGTAGTAACGTGCCTGGATGGTTCTGCGGGCCGTACTATTTCCCCGTCGACACCCTTCTTAGCCTCGCAGCTACTCAGGTGACAATGGCATGAATCTTATTACAGTTTTTGTCCCAAAGACAGTCTGGGCCGTACCACTTGTGATGGCATGAACCTAAAAATGACATGTTGCAGGTGAACTACATTCTGGGTGACAACCCGAGGAAGATGAGTTATGTAGCTGGGTACGGCAACAAGTATCTGAGGCATGTGCACCACGGGGTCGCCTCGATCCCGCACAACGGCGTGAACTACTCGTGCAACGGCGGGTGGAAGTGGCGTGACTCCAAGTCACCGAAACCGAGCACGATCACCGGGGTTATGGTTGGCTGGTCTGACGGGTTCGATGGCTTCAAGGATGTGAGAATGCAATATGGCTACACTGAGCCCATGATGACTGGTTGTCACACTCGTTGTGAGTGGTAGGTATCACCACAACGAGATCATGTAATGGACCACCCGAACGTATGTGTGCACGAGCAGCACACATATGAAGATATAACCAATTGTGGTGGTCGGTGTAACTACGAGTAGGATCATGCAAGGGAGCGCATGATTGTACGAAGCGACGGACTGCCTCCAATATATGTGTGCGCGGATAGCACGCATACACAACCAACTGTAGTGGTCGGTGCCACTACGAGAAGGATCATGCGAGGGAATGCGTGATTATGCGAGGCGACGGACTACCTCCAACGTATGTGTGCACGGGCAGCACACATACGAGCAAATAACCTGCTGTGGTGGTCAGTGCCACTACGAGGAGTATCATGCGAGGCGACGGACTGCCTCCAACATATGTGTGCGTGGGCAGCACACATAGCAGTAAGTGACGAAGTCACAATATGTTCGGATGGAGATCCGAACAACCCAAACAGTCCTGCAGAGAGAGCAGCAGGACAGGTTGGCTAAAGTGAGTTGTAGGAGCATGTGAACAGCCTGAACACTTGGCGTCGCAAACTGAAGACACGTGGCTGCAGCCTGGAGAACCAGAGCTGCAACTGTCAAGGGACACGTGGCCAGTAAAGAGGCAATTGAAGGCTCATGGGATAGGTGGTAGCAACTCAGAGAGTCAACTAACTGTCAGGAGAACATTGTGGAGCATGTTCTCCATAGCCTCCAGCGGTTGAACTGTAGGGAGAACATTGTGGAACATGTTCTCCATGATCTCCAACAGTTTTTCACAGCCAAATATATGTACTATAAATAGACTAGGGAGTCTATTGAGTTTGGGACACACACAGGTAGAGACTTATAGTGTCACTCCGTATTAAGAGTTGTATTTTCTTTTATGTGAGCAATAAAAGGTTGACAATGTTGTTGTACTTCTCTTCTCCTCTATACTCTTGTGGGCTTGTGCGAGTTTGGCGGGCTAAGGTGGGTGAACCTTGGCGCCATCACGGGCGAAATTTCAAGGTAAAAGTTTGGTCGGTGTGACAAGTGGTATCAGAGCCCGGTTTGGTGAGAAATCGGTTCAGCGGAAGTCAAGATCAACAAAAGCCATGGTGACGCAAGTGAAACTTCGGGATCAGTTGATTCGCATCGAGGAGATGCTGGGGAATCCTCCAACCGAAGATGTGGGCAGCTTATGAGCACAGTTGGCTTGGCAAGAGAGGCAAAATGCTGCTCTCAAGGAGGCCCTTGCAAGTAAGGTGAAAAATGCGGAGGAAAGGTATGTTGCGATCATGGACTCCATGAGATCAAGTCTAAAGTCCTTGGAGCAGGACTTGATGGTGGTAAAGAGAGCGGTGGCAAACTCCATTGTTGAAGGCGGAGCTCCTTCAAAGGTAAGAGTTCCAGAACCCCATTGCTTTAATGGCTGCAGGAATGCAAAGGAGTTGGAGAACTTCTTATGGGATATGGAGTAGTACTTCAAGGTTGCTCACATTCCTGAACGGGAAAAAGTCACCATCACCAGCATGTACTTGAGTGGAGATGCCAAATTATGGTGGCGTACCAAAGCATCGGAGAATGCTCGAGCTGGAGGATTGGGAGATCCTCAAGAAGGAACTAAAGGAGCAGTTCTTTTCGTGAAACACAGGGTGGGTTGCACGAGAATCCCTGAAGAAGCTGCGGCATTCGGGGACCATAAGGGAGTATGTGAGGGAATTTAGCTCCCTCATGCTCGACATCACCAACATGTCTGAGGAGGATAAGTTGTACAACTTTCTTTCTGGCTTACAGCCATGGACTCAAGCTGAACTCCGACGGCAAGGAGTGAGGGATCTTTCTTCGACCATTGCTTCTGCGGAAGGCTTGGTGGATTTCAAGTTGGCGATAATCACCAAGAAGGCCACGGATGGAAGGAAGATGGGGCGTGTAGAAAAGGATGGCAAGAAGCCCAAGGGAAAGGGCAAAAGGTTGCGAAACCAAGCCAGTCCAAGCTGCAGCCCACCAACAGAGAGCAGGGCTATTTTATATGCAATGGTCCTCATCGGGTAAGGGAATGTCCGAGGAGGGAAAAGCTATCTGCTCTAACTCTCAGCGAATCTGAGGAAGAAGGACGTGGTGCGGCGACAACACCACGCATGAATCCATTGCAGCTACTCAACTCAATGACGGCAGAAGGGCTGCCGCCTTACAAAGGGTTGATGTATGCATCGATGCTATTAAATGGGAGGCTTGTTTTGGCTATGTTGGACACAGGGGCGACCAACAACTTCTTCTCCCATAAATTGATAAGTGAATTTGGTTTGCAAGTGCAACCAAGTTCATGGAAAGTGAAGGCAGTAAACTCTAGGCCAACTCTGATTCATGGAATGGCCAGCGCAACCCTTAAAGTTGGAGCTTGGGAGGGAGAGATCAGTGTGACAGTCTCGGCGCTTGATGAGTTTGAGTTTATCTTGGGGATAGACTTCTTCGTCCAAGCTAAGGCTAGCTTGGTGGCTCACTTATCAGGTATGTTGATTTCTGCGAAGGAATCACTATGTTTTGTACAGGCAGCGTATGGAGAAAAAACTGCAGCAGCGGGTATGCAGTCTCCTCAACAGCTGAAAGCGGGTCTCAAGAGGGGCAAGACCACATACATTACAACACTAATCGAGATACAACCAGATCAGGTCATAAAGGTACCTGATGATGCTGCAACTACCCTGGTGGATTACATGGACGTGATGCCACTAAAACTACCCAGCGAACTTCCCCCTCGGAGGGCAGTTGATCACAAGATTGAGCGGGAGCCATGTGATAAAACTCCTGCTCAGACCCCTTATCAATTGGCCAATACAAAGCCTTTGGAGCTGAGGAAACAGCTCAACGGACTGTTGGATGCGAGATTGATCCAACTGTTGAAAGCCCCATATGGCGCTCCGGTGTTGTTTCAGTAGAAACAAGGTGGTTCATTTCAGGGGTGCATGGACTATCGAGCATCAAAAAACTTGTTCTCTCAACTTAGAAAATACAATCTCTTCATAGAGGAAGAGAAATGTGAGTTCTATCGGGAGCGACAGAACAAAGTGGCGGATGCATTGAGCCGAAGGGAGGTGCAACGCTATGTAGCTGTGCTGCGGACAGTGCAGTCAACTCTGCTGGAGAAGGTTAAAAAGTAAGCCGACATGAACCCAGCATATGTCCAACTCAGGGGAGAGGTACGTGAAGGGGTAATTAAGCGTTATTGGCTTGAAGATAACTTGTTGTATGCTAGAGGCAACAGGTTATATATTCCGAAGGCAAGAGGATTGAGGCATGAGCTGTTGCGAGAGACTCACGATCCTCAATGGACAAGACAACCTGGAGGGCAAAGGATGATGATACTATTGTCTAGGTTATACTATTGGCCAAAAATGGGGGAAGACGTCGAGATCTACATCAAGACTTGTCTTGTGTGCTAGCTTGACAAGACGGAGAGGAAGCAGAATTGGTTGGAGCTGTTGAACACAGCCCAATTTTGTTATAACATCCATAGGTCATCGGCTACAGGAATGAGTCCTGCAGAGCTTGTCATAGGACAACAGTCTCTCACTCCTCTCGAGTTGACTCAATCGACGGACCAAGGAAAATGCCCTGCTGCTTATCGCTTCGCCAAGGAGAAGGAGGAGCGGATAGAATAAGCTCGGGACAACTTGCGCAAGGCAACAAAATGCATGAAGAGGCATGCGGATGAACGAAGGCATTCATTAGAGTTTCAAGTTGGGGACATGGTGTTACTGAGCAGCAAGACCATACATCGTGGGTTGGTACCAAGGTATGATGGCCCCTTCGAGATGATGAAGAAAGTCGAGCAGGTTGCTTACCGGTTGAAGCTACCCGACAGGCTGAAGGTACACCCAACATTCCATGTAAGCTTTCTCAAACCTTTCAACAGGGACTTGCTTGGAAATAAACAGCAAGCAAGGAGAGCTCCACCAGTAGTTCGAAAGCGGTTCGACAAGGAGGTCGAGAAGATCCTTGCCCACCGAACTATGAAGCAAATCAAGAAGAATCGACGGATTGATTTTCTTGTGAAGTGGAAAGGCGGCAGCGAGGCCGATGCCACGTGGGAGCGAGACTCTATACTAAGGCAGTTTGAGAGACAAATCAAAGAATACATGGATTCTACTCCGACGAGGATGTCAGACTCTCTTGGTGGGGGTGGTTTGTCACACTCGTTGTTAGTGGTAGGTACCACCACAACGAGATCATGTAATGGACCTCATGATCTCGGAGGCAATGGAGTGTCTCCAATATATGTGTGCATGGGCAGCACATATATGAGGATATAACCAACTGTGGTGGTCGGTGCCACTACGAGGAGGATCATGCAAGGGAGCGCATGATCGTGCGAGGCAACAGACTGCCTCTAACTTATGTGTGCGCGGACAGCACGCATACACAACCAACTGTGGTGGTCGGTGCCACTACGAGAAGAATCATGCGAGGGAGTGCGTGATCATGCGAGGCGACAGACTACCTCTAACGTATGTGTACACGGGCAGCACACATACGAGCAAACAACCTGCTGTGGTGGTCGGTGCCACTACGAGAAGTATCATGCGAGGGAACGCATGATCATGCGAGGCGACGGACTGCCTCCAACATATGTGTGCGCGGGCAGCACAAATAGCAGCAAGTGATGGAGTCACAACATGTCCGGATGGAGATCCGAACAGCCCAAACAGTCCTGCAGAGTGAGCAGCGGGACAGGTTGGTTAAAGTGAGCTGCAGGAGCATGTGAACAGACTGAACACTTGGCGTCGCAAGCTGAAGACACGTGACTGCAGGCTGGAGAACCAAAGCTGCAACTGTCAAGGGACACGTGGCCAGTATAGAGGCAACTGAGGGCTCGTGGGACAGGTAGCAGCAGCTCAGAGAGTCAACTAACTGTCAGGAGAATATTGTGGAGTATGTTCTCCATGGCCTCCAACGGTTGAACTGCAGGGAGAACATTGTGGAACATGTTCTCCATGATCTCCAGCAGTTGCTCACAACCAAATATGTGTACTATAAATAGATTAGGGGGTTTATTGAGTTGAGGACACACACAAGTAGAGAGACTTGTAGTGCCACTCCGCATTAAGAGTTGTATTTCCTTTTATGTAAGCAATAAAAGGTTGACAATGTTGCTGTATTTCTCTTCTGTTTTATACTATTGTGGGTTTGTGCGAGTTTGACAGGCTGAGATGGGCGAACCTTGACGCCATCACAAGCGAAATTTCAGTATAGAAATTTGACCGGTGCGACAACTGAGAACGCGCAACTTGTTGCTGTGTTGGTTTTGATGACGAGCAGCAGGGACGGCAGCATTGACAAGAACACTACCCGCCACCCCCGGCGCCATGGAAGCCATGAGATACGTGATGAACTGATGATCATACTGTTGTATTTGTTGATAGTGGAGGGCCGAAATTTGAACAATGGTGAATATTTTCCTATTCTTCTGCGTCTGGTCTGAAAATAAATAGGGAGTAGCAAAAAAAAATTTTTCATGCGCTGATCCAATCCTATTCTTTTAGAAATCGGATTTGGTCACAAAAGTAGGCAGCAGTAGTAATCTCGAGTTGGATTCAAGTCCTCCGTATGATTTTGGCCATTGAGTTGTTATGTCTTTACATCATAGATGAATATGGACAACCTAAATGTGTCATGTCTCGACATGATGGATAGATAATAAACAACCTAAATCTCGAACGCAAGCCATTGAATTGTCATCTGGCACGCAATTACTACCGTTGTGACCGGAGTTCAGTCTTCTAGGGCTCCACAATTTGCCTCGAGTTACTCCTGAAACATAGAGCAAAGCTCTCCAAAACAAAGCGATGCTGGCCGAGTAGTCAACTACTTGATAGTTCCATTGATAAGCATCTACCATGGAGCAAAATATGCCGATTAGTTGAATCTTGAATTTCGCAAATTAAAACAGATCCATAATAAAACAAGCAACAATCCCACCACTCGCACTTCCCCACACAGAATTTGCCTGCAAGCAATTCATCGGGGGCAGAAGAACAGAATAATTCTACGATGATCCAGCGTGTTGGGATTTATATCAACAACAGACTTAACAGTTCGCAGACTCTGGAAATATGGGCACCGTTACCATGATCCCTCAGCATTTTCGGTTGGATTCTGGAAGGCTGAGAAGCCCCAGAAAGTCTTCAGAGAGTAAGGCTGAGAAATTGTTGTCCCTTCTTCAGTAATATTAGCAACCTGTGGCATATAAAAAAGCAGTAAGATTGTAGACCGGAATAAAATGAAGTGGAAGAGGAAGTATCATGACCAGATGGTTTCTTGCACCTTACAATCTAGTTCACATTGCAATAAGAATGTACTATTAATGTAAGCTTAGAATGTATAACAATGGAATAGCATTATGCCTATAGGAAAGTAAATTTCTTATACACAAACTTGGCACATGGCTTCGTCAGTTTGTGTAGCTTCTAGTTAATAAATCACAAAGTACCACGCAAGTAGGAAATCTGTAAAAATTACAAACTACATTGGAATAATAAATTAAGATGTCTGAGTGCTGAGAAAGAAAATTACAGTCATGAATTTGCAAACCAAGAAAACAACAATCAACAGAACAAAAAATGATAGGTAATTGAGCATGTTTAGTGTTTAAATAGTACAGAGAACCTCTGTGGCTTCAGATATTGAAAAAATTAGATGTATGGAAGAAAACAAAGACATGAGAAAGTCATACCTGAAATTTGTTGATTGCTGATCTATCACAGTAAAAAAGCACAAACAAACATTTCTCCACCAGTTTCACAGCTTCTTCATAGCGCAGGTCCTCACGCCTCCAAACCCAGTGGCAACATGGTTATCCTCAAAATAGTCAGGATTTTACTATTTTCTATACTTCTATAATTTTTTGTAATTTTCTATATCTTCAATTTATTTTTTTTTACAATTTTTTAAACCTTCAGTATTTTTGTGATTTTTATATTTTTAGAATTTTTTATAATTTTCTGTATTTTTTAAAGGTTTTTTTTATTGATTTTTGGTACTTTCAATATTTTTATATATTTTTTGATTTTTTTATGAGTTTTTGAACTTTTATTAGATTTTTAGTGATTTTGTAGCTTTCAGAAAAGTTTTTATAAAAGTTTTGACAGTCATAATTAATACGTGTAGTTAGAGGGGTATCTGAGAAAGAAATATCTTTTAAAAATAAGATATTACAATTTTTACATGAATATAAAAAAAATATCATTATTTTATAAAGGGATACGAGAATTTTTAAAAAATTTTAATTAAAATCATATACAACCTCATGAAAAATATGAATTATATATAATTATGAAAAGTCAGGAGTTATATATAATTTATCTATTTTTAAGAAGTTATATGTAAAATTTTTTTTAATAAATAGTATATTAGTAAATTAAGGTTAATTGAAATGTGAAGTATTAAATAAAATATAAATGATTTTAAATTATATATTTTATTGTGATTCAAAATTAGTTCAATGTACTCGGAGATTATTATGTGAATATTAAGATCGATCAAGATAAATTGCGTTCCAGTTCAATTCTGATCCATCAGTCATTTCTCTCTCGTCAATCTCACCATCAATATTTTAATTAATAGTCCAAATGTTATTAATAACTATTTTTTATATTTGGTTGTGCCTAACATGCAACTAATATAAAGAGACATATGTTCTCTAGAAATTTTTAATTTCTCATCAGTCCAATAAATATTTTAAATTTTTTTAGTTCCTCGAGTCTTATTTTAAATTTCTCTCTGTCGAAAATGCCCCTCATATTTGCCCGCCTCCTCATGGCCCCCAACTCTAAGGGGTGGGCACAGCCTGTGTAACTAGAGTGGTGACTGTTTCGGATCGTGTACGATTTTTGAGAAATTTTGGACGTCAGGCACGGTCCGTAAGTCTTCTTGTGTTTTTTTTAATATATATATATATAATATATATATAAATTAAATATATATAAATTGTAGAAAAAATAATGTATTATAATTTAATTGGTTAAATTTTTTTGACTTCTATTCAAGAGAGTTGAGTTTAAATATTCACAAAGAAGATTTTTAAAAAAAATTTAAAAAATTTGTAAATACCTCAAAAATGACCAATAAAATTTTTTTCTCAAGGAGTTCGAGAACAACCTAATCCATAAACCCCAATTTAAAAGAAAAAATTTTATGTGTTGTATCGTGTTTGACTTAATCGTGTTATGAATCGTGCTTCACCTGTAGACTGCGAGTGGGGTGTTAGACACAGTCCGACATATGGGTCATGTCATATATGATTCAAACACTATAGATTTTGAGTCATGCTAAATATGATCCATAACATGTTGTTTCATGCCAACTTATAAACTAAAAACTTGTTTTGACGTCTTATCCCCACTCCACTTGCGCTCTATTTTATTATATTAATTTAAAGTTAATAATGAAATATTTTTAAAAAATAATTATATAAATAAAATAAAAAGTAATTTTTGATAATCATACATGTAAAAAATATATTAGATATCTTTATTGTTTACTAATAAATTACTAAACAATATATTTTCTTAATATATTCTAGTTTTTAAAAATATTTTTCATTAAATATCCTCTCTTTTATTTCTTTTATTTTTGATAACTCCCTCAAATTTAATATGAATTAAGCTTTCTCCATTTGAAATTTTTAAAGGATATCGATTGAAAAAGGAAAATTATAAAGATTATGTGTATTTTTGAATATCAGTGAGCAATGCATAAAAATAATATATTTGGGGGCACAAATATGCATAAAAAATAATTTTCTTGAAAATAAATAAATAAATAATATATTTATCCGAGAGAGTCTCTTAAAATATTAAAAACAGCATGTAAAAATGGCATATTTCGCTAACAAATACTTTAAAAAATAATGTCGGAGAAGTTCTCACAGAGAATTTTGTGAATAATGATAATTTTTTAGAAAATATTTGGTCCCATATGACAACGAATTCAAACTGTGATACTAAAAAATAATCCAAATATTTATCAAATATTTCAAATTTTTAAAAATTATTTTCCATAAACCTTGGTTAAACCTAACCACTAGCTCCCTTAATGGGCGCAAAATTTATTTAAGAAAAATTATTACATTTTTTTGGAAAGTTTCTAAAATTTAGAATCAATTCCTCAAGTTTAGAAATAGCAGATCAATCGCTAAAAATTTCTAAAATTTTAAATTAAATTCTAAAAGTATAATTTTTTGAAATATAGATGCAATTTTATAATTTTATTTTATATATAAATGCTTTATCTCAAATATAAATAAAGTAAAAATATTTTTATATAAATTAAAATTTGTATATGTGTTAAAATATTTATATGTAATGAGATAACCACAATTTTTGTTTGAAAGATCACGTTTTAAAGACTAATTTTAAATTTTAAAAGTTTTTAAGGATTAATTTTAAATTTTTAAGATATGAGAGATTAATCATGAATTTAAGAAATTTTTAGAACTTTTTTTAGTATTTTTTTTTCTATTTATTTCTTCATGGATCCCATATCCGTCATTGAAAACAAGAAAAAGGCGTCACCTTTTCTCTCCGCTTTCTATGCCGGAAAAAGAAGTATTTAATTATTTGACAAATACTAAAAATTTTGTTAAAAAGTTTTTTTTTAAAAAAAAAACAAAAAGACAAAGTCGAAGAAGCCGAGGCTGAATGAAACATCTCGTCCTGCCTTCCAAGAAAGCAACAAAACAACGCAAGAAACAATCTTTGGCTCACCACTCTCCATTTTCTCTTCTCTCCTCTCGCTCTGAGCAGAAAGGGGCTTCCTTAGAGAGAAATAGCTGAAAAGCCAGGGTGGTAAGGGCAAAAAAATCAGGAGAAGAGAGGATGGGTTCGCCTCCTCTGGGGGTTCTGTCGCTGCCTCAAAACCTGAATTTTCCTCCGACCATCCGGGGTTTTAGGGTTCTGAGGTCCTCTGGTGGTTTGTCCAATCGTGGGGGATCGGCTTGGGCCGGGAGACCAATCCGCCATGGGAGTTCGGGGCAAACGGTAGCTTCTTTTTTCTTGTGTTTGGCTCAAAATTGAAGATGTATGGCTCTGCGGTTTCTTCGGTGGGATTTGATGTTGTTTGGTCCTGAAAAGGCTGGTCGCTTTGCATTAATATTCAGTGGGTGGCCCTTTTGTTGAATGTTGAGTGGCAAAATTGTATCTTGTGGTGGATTTTGCAAACAATTGTGCGATTGTAAAGCACTACCTCTTAATCTGGTGCCTATTTGATTTGAAGAACCATTTTTCTTGCCTGGTCCCATGCCCAATGCTAGCGGAAGCGTTCACACTGTCGAACGGAGATTGACGTAGTGTAATTTGTTATTGCGTTGTGTTTTGTGAATTTGAATTATGCTAAGGGACAGCAGATCTGCTTCAAATATTAGTGGAATATAGGATTTCATCACAACATGATGGTTTTGAAGTAACCTTAGCTTAACTCTGAAGTTCAATTTCTTCCATTTTCATTTGAGTTTTACATGAATTTTTGTTTTTGCCTGTGGGTTGACTGATTCTTATGCTCAAGTCAAATTTATGCCAATGCCTAGTTGTATACGAAGTAGTAGTAGTATAAGTCCCAAACATAAGTTTGTTAGCTCATTGTATGCTGCATGTCCTGGGACATAAATGAAGAAACCCCTATTTGGGACTTTTTTTGGGTATGAAACTCAATTAGGACTATCAGAAATCTGCCATAGTTTCTTAGACCAAATAGTATAATATAGTTGCGGACAAACAGAGAGGAGATTATGCAGCAATTTTTACAAATTAGAACAGCTACCTGGCAGGGTATGGTTACCTTTTCAGTTGGTCTGGACTTGCAATCTTCATTACTTGGCATACTTGAGTACATTCGAATTTCTCGCAGCTCATGCTTCTATAGAACCATCTAACCCAATAAAGTGCTTTTCTTGAAGTCTGTATTTCCCTTATTATTTCCTTGTTGTTTCTTTATGTGTACATCTCACTTTTGGATTAAAAAGAAAATCCTCAGTGTGCTAATTCAGTTTTTAACTGGGACAGAATAATCAAATTCACAATGTTTGACTTATTTCTTATATTTTTCTCTAGAAGGAACTTTATTCTTGTTCTCCACGACCATCATTAAATTTTGTGATCTATTTGGTTTTTACTGATAATTCACTACCAGGGCCTGTTTTCTTATGTACTGCTATAGTGGCTTTATGGATTTAGCAGAAGACAAAGAGACAAACATATTTGGCAGAATAGAATTGGTGAAGGGGTATCTATGTTTGGGTCTGAAGAGGAGACTGGTTCCCAAGTTCCCACACAAGCTCAGTCCATTGTTGAAGGTACAGGGACAGTACTAGTATCTGAATACAAGCCAATTCCTGATCTTGAGTATCTTCAGGTATACAGCTTCATCAGATCCCATATCTGATGTTCCAACAAAATATATCCTTATTTGATGCTTGTTTATAGCAATGCAACCTGAATTGGATGCAACTAAATTGATCATTCTATGTTAGATTTGGCTATATGGACTATAAGCTAACAATCTTGAATTTCATTTATCTTAGATTCAGTCATCAACTGTATGATTTTTGTTGTGACTAATTTTCTTGAACTTGGGATCTTTTCTTTTATATTCCTAATTTTCTTAGGTTTTTAATCCATACTCAACCAGTAGGATCATTTGCTTGACCTGTAATGTGAGTGTTGCACTTCAGTTCATGCACTTTAAACTAGTTGTTACTTCCCCCTCTTCAAAGGATTTTAGAAAACAATTATTGATTATTTGAATATTGATTTAAGTTCCCTTGGTGAGTGAGTTTCGGTGATCTGTTTGGAACAAAAAAATGAAGTACATATTACAAAGACCATGCTTTAGAATTTTAGTTTCCTACTCCCTTACAGTTTTACCTTTTATTTGTGATGTCAATTTGTGTTTCCAGGAATTGTTGGCAATCCAGCAGCAGGGACCTAGAGCAATTGGCTTCTTTGGGACACGTAATATGGGTTTCATGCACCAGCAGCTTATTGAGATTCTAAGCTATGCTATGGTTATAACTGTATGATCAGAAACATTAGTTCCTTTCCCATAACTTCTTGATATGTTGCAAAATTTCTGTCAGACTGGTATTTGTTCAAATGGTTCTTTGTATCATTGTATTGCAGAAAAACCACATTTATACTTCTGGAGCATCAGGGACCAATGCTGCTGTTATCAGGGGGGCCTTAAGGGCTGAGAAGCCTGAGCTCCTTACCGTAATTTTGCCTCAGAGCCTGAAGATGCAACCACCTGAGAGCCAGGAATTGTTGTCTAAGGTTGCAATTTTCTTCTACACTTAAAATACATTCTTCATTTACTTGTTAGGACATCCTGTCATAGTTGTGCCTTTTCTTTTAATGTGTTCAACTTTCTAATTTTCAATCTCAATTTTTAAATTCCTGAACACTGGATATTGATTGATTACTTAAGAAAAGAACCAGGAGTTGGACAATGGCATCAACTTCAGAAATAGACCCAATGAATGTTCAGCTTGGTTGTGTGTACCTTTCTTGTATTTCTTTTGTGCTTGTTAGTTATTTCTGGTTTCAATTTTTCCTTTTTGTTGTTAGTCAGAAGTATTCAATTTCTTCTTTTACCATCTGGTCTCTTATAGAGTTAAGTGAGTAATTTTGGTCTGGCAGTGTCTATAAATTGTTGGTGACCTACTATAGCCATAAATGCTTGCTATGAGGAGATTCAGAGGCAGTATTGACTTTTGCTGAAAGAACCCTTAGAATCTGCAAGAAAGATATTCTACTTATTTTCTCTTGCCAATTCTCCTTGTCCACTTCATTTATGTAGTTTTTCTGTTTTAGTGGATTCCCCTATGTGTATTTAACATATATTATCTTCTTATTTTTTTTCCGTAAAACATGATTTGTTATCATTTTGCTTTTGATAATGCATAAACCTTGTGGCCAAAAAATCCAATATGATTTATTTATCGCTTGTTTCACTTGTATCCTTTTTTTTTTAATTTTCAGGTAAAAAATCTTATCGAGAAACCCCAAAATGATCATCTGCCATTGATCGAAGCTAGCAGGTCAGCCCTTTTAACTTGATTACCAGGGAAATTTGAAGTCCTCAAAACTGCATTTAAGAATCTCATTGACAGTTAGTTCCAACTTTTCAACAATTCATAAAGGTCTGAGTGACCACTTCACCTTGATCTGTGGGTCTCTAAAATTTTTGCACAACTAATGATTATTCGACAAAGTGAAAAGTTGCTTTCGATTCCTGGATCACCAATTGTTCCATCACCAGTAAAAAGGACTTACAATATATCTGAGGCCTTTCTTTCTGATGCTTTAGAAGGAGGTGAATAAAGTGAAGTTAGATAATTTCATCAAACTAACCTAAAGTGGACTCATTTCAAAGTATAAAATGCCCTTCGATTTAAGCAGTCAAGAAATTTATAGGGAATGATTTTTTGTTATTAATTTCTTTGAGGAAAAATCAACAACTTATTTGATAATAATAGCTTTTGAAGATTCTATGCAAGAGGAAAATAATTCTATTGGACTTGTTGCTAGTCGAATTGCCTTTCTCCTATTTCAATAAATCCCCTTGCGATATTTGTGCTAATCATATCTCAATTATTTGCCACCTGTTTTGCCTAAATCTCTTTGATGATCGGCTAATATTTCTGTTAATGAACCTGCAGGTTGTGTAACATGGACATACTCTCACATGTACAGCAAGTCATATGCTTTGCATTCCATGACAGCAAATTGCTCATGGAGACCTGCCAAGAGGCAAAGAATCTTAGAAAGATTGTTACCCTCTTTTACTTGGATTAATCTTCACAACTCAACCAAACAGAAGGGGACGAGTGCAATTTTACCTAGGAGTTGGTGTGGCTCCCTTCACTGCAAGTATTACTTCCATTATTCAAAATTTTATTTGTTTTGGGGGACAAAAAAGTGTAATTAGAGGGTCCAATCTTTCATTGCTTGGATTCTTAACAAAATGGCACATCTATGTTCACAACTTGATGTATCTTTTGTTGCAACATGAAATCCACAGTATTGTAAGGCCATACGATATCTTTATTCTTGTTGCTCCAGAAGTGCCTACAATGGGATTATTTTTCATCAAGAAGTACATTTTATTGGGAAAATGGATAGTTCTACACAACTCCCTGCATCATTAGAAAATTGTAGATAAAGAACAACCAAATGACAATTGTCAAATCCTTTTCTTCTTTTTGTTGTATTTACATTATCATCATATTTCTGATCTATACACAAGGTGAGCAAAAAATGTCAATAATCTAATGATTTGGAAGAAGCCATGAAGAGCGAATATCCTCAGCAGATCTTTGCACCAAGTACAGGATATTATGCCATATAAAACTTTATGATAGTGTCAGGTCCTGCTCGCAAGTATGCCAAAAGAAAACCAAGAGGCGCTCCTGTTCCCAAGTATCCCAAAAGGAAAAGAGCTATTGGGAACCCCCCGTCTCAGAAACAAAAATGCTACCTCCAACTACAGAAAAACCCCAAGCACAACAACCTCACAAAAACCAAAAGAACTAATAAAAAAATGGATCAGTTCAAAAGATCTCCGCAGAAACACTTCACAAACACTTTCTAGTACGACATCATATGCTATACGATTTAGCAGTTTCATACCACACCACACCCAAATGATTACATGATACAGATGAGTTAAAAGCTAAAAGTTAGAAAAAGATCACAACTGCCCAACTTCTCTCCATTAGTGCATGAAGGGGGTTTGGTACTGAACCTGATAGCCATTTCCATAATATGTATTATGAGTGGGAGAAAGGGTGTAGGACACTGATCCCAATATGGCAGGAGGATGAGTTTCGGTTGGGTACACAAACTGTCTGTCATAGGAGTATGGGTATCGGTCAGGTGCTCGGTAGAAGCTCTTCTCTGGGATGGATGCTGCACGAGGAGCATAGGTGGTGCCATTTGCACGAGGCCTCTTAGACTGTGGCTTCGCAGTTTCAGCAGCCCTCCTCTTGTCAGCCTTGGCTTTCTCCAACTGAAGGATCCGTTTCTGGAGTGATTCGATGGGATACTGTTCCTCAAGTTTGTGGTCCTCAATGCATTTGATGACAACTTTAAGGGCAGACAGCTCACGCTCGTTCATCTCATTCTGAAATATTTGAAAGATTACGCAACTGTTAAATGGCCATTTTAAGTTGTGATCCCTGGTAATCTCCAATCTTGTACAAATATTTTAAACCTGCCCCAAGCAATCAAAAATTTGACAAGCAATAGTAAATATATGAAAAAAGGACTATTTAGCACGTGTTGTGGAGCATTATATGACTACAGATCCCATGAACAAGGCTTTGGTTAAGAATACAAACACCATTGGTCAAATTTCCAAGTTCTCAAGATATGAAAGAGATAGATAGCATTGTTATCAAAGGCAAATATATTCAATCAAGATTAACATATAGCTAACAGCTATTTAAACTAGTTGGTTACCAAACTAACTAGAACAATGAATGGGACAGTGAAGGAAATTAACCAAACAGGTTCAGCCTGATATGGTTCTTTATCTCTTAAATTGTAAATATTTTACGACCGCAACCACCTCCAAAGCTTTTATCAGAGCTGATCAATGTAATCAAGTAGATATCGCTCACACACATCTGAGAATGAAAAGTTAGGATAGCAAGATATCACCATGCCAATAAACAAAAAGCCTACCTGTGCACCAGGAGTGGTGCTGCCTGCTTTACTCTGAGAAACTTTCCTTGCTTCCTTCAAGTAGGATTTCAACACAGGCACAGGAGCAAATTGCTCTGTTAAGTCAAATGCATATGCTAGATTAATAGCCTCAATCTGCTTCCCAGTGTCCAACAATGCTTCAATAATACCTAACGAATCAGCAATTTTGATTAGAGGAAGTATGAACAATTTATTTGGGTAACAAGTAGCAACACTTCAAACAGTCAAAAAAGCATAATTCAAGAAATGTTAAGCAATCAAATGCAACTAGTCTTAAAGGATGATACTTGATTAGAATTGGATAGCTTTGCAAAAAAAGTAAAACCAGAGGGAAGATTTAGGCTCTAACAATAGATGTCCGGTGCCCATCAGACTGGGCCTAATCTAAGATTTGTTATGGATGGTGCAAATGCATCACCTAACTCATTATTCAAGATTCCTGAAAATTATAGTTCCCAGCTACCTATACTATATGTTTTATCATCACCGTTTCAGGATATAATGTGGCATATCAGGATAGAAGTATATTTAAACTCATTATTCTTATAAATATCCAACGAGAAAAATAAATCATATAACTCAAAACTTTTTCAGTGGAGAAAAGAAGGGCTTAATCTCAGGCAGAACCAACCTGGCATTTTTTCAATCAAACCAAGTGAACGACACAGACCAGCTGTTTGGCGTCGCCTAGAAACAGCTGGGATCAGTTTGCATATCTCATCTCGGTCGAACTCAGACACAATACGAAAGGTGGCTAGCAGCTGCAGAAATGCATGAGCTTCTAAGGAGTTACCATTGATGGCATCCATGCAAAGATCATCCAACTTTGGCTTCCAGTGATTAGCAATCATCTTTGCTTGTTCCTTGATATCTAACGTAAGCATCTTATTAATAGGAGAAGAATCTGATGTAGCATCCTCCAATAGTGGGCCAAGTGATTCCATTAACATAAGGCAAGTCCTACGGACCCCCAAAAGGCTTGGATCCTTCTTCCCATCTAATCCTACAATCTCTCCAGAGTAGAAGTCTTTCAATGAGTCCAAAACCAGACCAAAAGGATCAGCCACCCTTCTCAATGCAATGGGAATTTCCTCACGAATGGCAGCCAGATTTTTGCGATTGTCTGAAATGAACTTATGAAGACCCTTGGAATCCATTTCTTCACAAAATTTCATCAATTGTGAATGAGAAGTGACATCTTCATCAACATTCTCCATAGGAATTGCTTCTGTTGTGTCCAGTGTAACAGCCGTCATATCTGATTTTTCTTCAATCGAAGTATCGGTAACAACATCACTCATACTATCCTTTACAGAAATTGGAGTTACGTTTTTGTATTTGCCAAAGACATATCCAATAGCAGAGAGAGCAGCATCCCTTTTTTCTTGTAGCTGCTCAAGTGCAGCTTGCTCCTTGGCCTCTACTACAGCCTCTTGCTGTTCCAACATCTCCTGAGTCTCAATCACTTTGGTTTCATATTCCTTTTCCTGATCTTCTAACTCAACAAACCTTTTCTTCAGTGACTTCTCAAGCCCATGAAAATGATCTTCAAGTTCTTTCCATTTCAAAGTCAAGGATATAGCACTATGGCTTTCAAGTTCAGCAAATGCCTCTTGCAGTTGTTGTATCCTTGAGGTTGTAGAGTCAATAAGTATAGCAACTGATTGTGTGTCAGCCATGTTACAGAAGCCCTGCAGACAAGAAAGCATATTGATGATGCCAATGGTGGAAGGGTTAGTAATAATAGTAGCAACAAGGATACCTAAGATATTTTCAGCTACATAAAGACAAGAGATACAAGTTACAAAGACATAACAATATTTATGGGTGTCTGACCCAATAAAGCCAGTTTGATAGTTTAATAAAGAATTCACATAGCAACATCTTAAACATTCATTCAATCTTCAGTCAAGATGTCAACAATGGCTAAACAGTTCAGTAAATTTTCATATTTATAAAACTAACCTTTGGTTCATCAAGCTTCTAGCTATAAAAAAATTTTCTGTTACACAGAATTTTTAGACACTAGTAATAACACTGATGACCTCTAATTCTTCAATAAACCCATGCATGGACTAGCTTACCTGAGACAATTGATTGTGCAAGCTCTGGCTAAGGCCAAAACAGTGAAAATCTATTTTCAGGATTTTTAGTTTCCCAAATGTGCCATTTATGTTGCCACACATTCTACCAGCTAATTTTCCTTTAGAATATGCCAAATTGAAAGTATGTTAAAAACACTTCATTTTTCAAAAACAAAAAAAAAGAACTATCTTGACCTTATAAACATATTTCTGGAGAAACAGCTTCTCTCTCAAAAAAAAAAACCAAAGAACTCCTCATCCTATAAGTTCTACAATTGTCAATGAAAGACCCACGAGGTCAACCTACCTCCGCTCATAGTAGCAACTCTTAATTTTAGCAGCTGTATTGAAGGGCAATAATATAAAATAAGGATACAAAAATTAACATCACATAGAAGTTGATTCTGATAGTGAAGCAATCTGACTCAACAACTCTAGGCAGCAGACCAGATTTGCAAAACTAATGATAGAGTCAAATGGATAATTTTAACAGCAGTACGGGCAACAGATCAAGGACCTTAACTCAAATTAACAAGTGAAGCACAATCATAATTCCCTCAGTAAAATAGTTTTATATCAAGACAGAAATCATGGAGGCAAAAAGAAAAGGGTGATGAAAACCCTTAAACAATAGCAACATGCTTGATCAGATTTTCACTAAAGCAAAAAGTTCTTAGATGCCAAGAAACACAATGCATATAATGTCCCACTCGTAGCTTGTGACATTTTCCCTAAACCCTAAACTTTATTCACTAACAAAACCCTGAATGACCCTCAAAAATATCGCCAAACATTTTTTTTCTACTCTTTTGTTTATTGGTATTTACTTTCAAGCAGTGTTTCCCTCGCAAGTGAAGTCCAACTGAAATTCCTTTTTCATTCATTACACCAAAGCATAAGCTTCAAATATAAGTCCATAAACTTCCTCTTTGAGCTTCCTTATCATGTGATCCACAAAGCACGTACAATTCTTTTAATATATCAGCAGAGCAAATGCCCAAATTAGGCCTCATGTTTATCATTCAAACAACAATCCCCTTATCCGGGCATTATTTCTCTCGAATGAGCTTCCATCCACATTGTCTCCCGTTCCTTTCATCTCACATCAAGCAATTTCTCAAAAATAAAACAAAAAAAATGCAAAAGACCAAACTTTAGCACCCAAAACACGACAAATAGCTCCTAAGTTCATTCTTCAAAACCAGCGTCTCAACCAACCATACAATCTACACGCAAAAACCAAACTTTCACATAAATTAAGCACCAAAAAGACCCAAACCCTACTCCATCACCAACTCCCCCAAAACAAACCACAAACCCAAGAGAAACCCTAAGAAGTAACCATTAAAAGCCTGCTCCTCAAAAACCCAAATCAACAGGACCAATGACCACAAACCAACGCAAAAAAAAAAAACCCCTACAACCACATCCATATTCCCTTGATTCACGACAAAAATCCACCAAATCAAACACAAAAAAATTCGCGAGTTTGATCAATAAACCATTAAAAAAAGCCACAAAAGTGTAGAGAGTCGAGAAACTCACAGGATTATGGATCGATTGAGAGAGATGGGAATCAAGGGAGCAGGAGAAGCGGCAGGGAGCCCGAGTGGAAGCCACCCGACAGCATCGCGAGAAATCGAAAAATGAGGAGGACAAAAGAGAATTCTTCGGCTTGGGGCTTCCAGAACTTTTTATCTGGATCGAGTTGAAAGCTTTCGTGCGATCTTTACCGTCCGCGTGGCATTTGAGATCGCACGACGGGTGGAGTAACAATCGCGAGGTTGTGTGGACGGACGTGATTTTGTAACAAAGTGGCTGCGCTGTTGGTGATGTGTGATGGGTTTTGGTGGTGGTCGATTGAAGCGCAGCAGTTCATCGTGCTACCGACTTTGGCGCAAAAGGAATCCTTTATCGTCCCTGTGTTTCATTCCCTCGCAAAAGATTCTAATTTTCCATGGCTTTTGCATTTTTTATATTTTTTCTAAGAATTTGACCGAGATGAATAAAACTAAATTAAGTTGGTAAATGTATCTGTCTCTTCAATTAAATTCTACAATTTAAGTGATAATTATATAGTGATGATTTTAAATTCTAAATTAAGTGATGATTTGACCGTGATTTTATATGATTTTAAATTCTACAATTAAATTCTAAATCAAGATCAGAATCAAATATTAGTAAATTATTTTTATAAATTAATTTTTTTTATTAAAAATAATTTTATAATAATTTAAAATTTAAAAAATTATTTATTTTTTTAAAATTTTTTTAATTTAATAATAATGTAAAATAAATAATATTAATTTTTTTAAAAAAATTGACAATTACTAATTCTAATCTTAATTTTAAATAAAATAGTGTCTTTATTTATCACCTACCATATGGCCTAACAACAAAGACCTGATTTTAGGCCCATAAACTCGAGGCCCGAAGCAAAATCAAGAGCTGACAGATATCCCAAATTTCTGCCATCGACGCATTCAAAAACTCTAACTCCATCCTTGTAAATTCGATTATTTGATATTTATTGACTTTTCTTTGCATAGGACATCGTGAAGGCGTGGGTTTAGGCTCTATTTGATTCACGATTGAAATTAGGATTATTTTATTATTGATCGATCTAATATCTAAATACTAAAAAGATATTTAAACTAACACCATATTATCTATTCTATTTTAAAAAATCAAATTATCATACTCTCGTTATTTAATATTTTCACTCAAATTTCAATAAGTAAAATACTTGAAAGAATAACGGTCCATAAAAGTTTTACATAATTTACTATTCAAACTAATATTTAAATATCAAAAATTTAAATTTTTTTTAGATTCTAATTTTAATCTTAAATTTAATATTGATTTTGATCTTGAATCAAACAGGTTTTACAGTTTTTACGTGACAATAAAAAAATTTCAAGGACCCTATAATTAAGGATTGTCCATCCAAAATGGCTGCATTAAAGCAGCTAATTAAATGTTGAGGACTTCTTTCTTTCGCATGCTCTTTGGATAGAGCTTAAGTCATTGCATACAGTGGTTTTGAACCCTTTTGGATTACTTAATCTCCTAAGCAAACACAAAGAACAATTAATGGCTCATGATAGAGAGAGATCAAACTTCATCTTCACATTTAAAGAGAGAGAGAGAGAGAGAGAGAGGTAGAACTTCTTATGAGTTTCTTAACCAGCATTTGGTCCTCCAATCACGAACCTTGTTATGCCATCTCATAGATTTAGTATTGTTTAGTTACTCTCAAATGCATGTTAGTCATTCATTGCTTCTCTGACATAGCGTTCATCAACTTTGTTTTTCTCTATGTTTTTGTATTCTCCATCGTCAATCTCTGCACATGGGGTTTAGATCTGGATTTAGTTTGTTATAACTTTTTTAAGCCCCTGTTAACTACTTAAAATAAAATTTAGAACAAAAAATAGCACAAAAGTTCGATGCTGCGTGAAACCACTTTTGAAGAA
Organism: Trichopus zeylanicus subsp. travancoricus; assembly: GCA_005019695.1. Taxonomy (NCBI): domain Eukaryota; kingdom Viridiplantae; phylum Streptophyta; class Magnoliopsida; order Dioscoreales; family Dioscoreaceae; genus Trichopus; species Trichopus zeylanicus. Next base: position 1,165,846 of record RXID01014490.1, read on the forward strand.
GCAGATAAGCAAAGTGCAACCAGTGAATATGGTTATATTTGCAGCTGCTGCACGTTTAGGTCCGAATTAGGTGAATTGGAAAAATTTTTAAAATTCAATTCTCCTAATTATATTGTTTGATTACAATAACATTATTAGAAATTACTATAATTAAAATTATCAATAATTTCAAATAGTGACATTTGAATTTCTCTTCCAATATAGAGAAATTCACAATTCAATTGTGCAAACCCAAATTTATTTGAGCGAGTTAATTAAAATTTTCTATATTTTATTGCTTCAATCATTAACATTATGTTGAAAAAAATAAACTAAGTTTTTTATTTAAAATCATATGAATTTTTTTTTCTCTGCTCATTAAGTTTTGCATATTTTTGTAAATATTAATACCTATAGATTATCAATTTCTAATTTAAAATATATTTTATTGATTGAATAAATTTTTTAGAAATTATTTTTAACTTAAATATATTTTTAACACTTATATATATTTTTAACCACCAAAATATATTTTTTTAATTTATTTATTAAATATTTATATTTTAAAACAAATAAAAAAATAAAAAAAATAATTTTACTTATTTGTAATTGATTGATTTTTATTTACAATTCAAATACCAAAATTCATAAAATTAATTGAATTGATAATTTCTTAATTTTACTTTAAAGTGTATTCAAACATCGAAATTTACCAATTCAATTCATTTTTTTAATTCTTTAGAATTAATCGAATTTATAATTCCCTCGATTTTAAATCAAAATTGATCCAATAATTAGAATAGTAAGTTGCGGTTTAGTGCTAATCATGTTAGTGTTGAATGAGAGGTGGATGAGTCACATGCTTACGTGAATAACTGGCGTTCCAAGATAAAAACAATCATTGGCACAAGAATCTCCCACTAACCACTTCTTTATCCTTGTTACTCGAGTCACTTGATCAACAAACTACATTCCTCCCTTTTTTAACACTTTTGACCTTCAACATATGCCTATAAATACCACAAAATTCTCTAAATCTTCTGCATCGAATCCAACATCCTCTCATCTCTCTAAACCCAATCAAAGCAATCGATGGCTTCCATTCTTCTCACTTTTCTATTTATTATTATAATATTAAATATGATAAATTAATTTCACATCAAATATTAAATAAATAGAGTCCAATATATAATACGAAAAAGATCCATAACTCATGATATTAGACTTTTGGGATGGTTTGGTATCCGACTCATCATATTATTTTGATTTGGCACTTTTTCGACTTCTCCAATAAGTGGTATCAAAATTTTATGTTCGAAATTATGCAAATTCTTAAAATCGAAATTACCGCGATGATACGGTTGAATTGAGTCGTATGTTAGTCTCTCTTAAAAGAATCAAAAAAACGAGACAAAAACTCATTAGAATAAATCCAATAGTGAAATTGATCGAATAAAAAAATTCTTGATTAAGAATGTTAAAATTGATATTATCAAATCACACTTAAATAAATAAATTATTATAATATTAGATTTGACGAAATAATATCAAATATTAGATAAATAAAATCTAATATATATAATAAAAAAGACTTATATTCCATATGTTAAAAAAACTCCGGCTACACGTTCCGTTCATCTTGGTCCGCTGCCTGCGGCACCAACAAGCCCGCAAGCATCTACGTGCCTGCCGGGACGTTCCTCGTGAGCCAAGCTCTCTCCAAGGGGGCCCTTGCAAGGACACTGATATTCGGATTTTCATCAAAAGAACGATCCTCGTGCCGTCGAGCTATCCCGCAGCCACACAGTGGCTGATGTTTCAGTATGTACAGGGTGTGTCCATTCTCGGCGGAACCATCGATGGGCGAGGCCAAGCTTACTGGGCTTGCAAGACCGCCGGTGGTAACTGCACCCCCGGCTCCACGGTACGTTAAATCTAACAAAAGTGCCATTCAAGCAGAATATCATAAAAAACTCTCTCTCATTGATGGCTTTCTTGCAGTCAATATCGATTGATATGTCGAAGGACGTGCTGATCAGGGGGGCGAAGTTGCTGAACAGCGAGCTCTTCCACGTGGTGATATTCGGCAGCAGTGGCGTCACAGTGCAGGGTGCGAGGATCACCGCGCCGGGAGACAGTCCCAACGCCGACGGCATCCACATTCAGATGTCGAGAGGCGTGACTATTACTGGCACCACCATCAAGATCGGCGACGACAGCATCTCCATGGGAGAGGGCGCCACCAACGTCTGGATAGAGCGTATCAGCTGCGGCCCCGGCCACAGCATCAGGTAATAACAACAAAGTATAACACTAACATCAAATAGTTGTCAAACTGACAATGGGTTAATTAACACCAGCATCGGGAGCCTGGGCCGGACGCCATCGGAGGCTGGCGTGCAGAACGTGACGGCGAAGAGCACAGCGCTGACGGGGACGCAGAACGGAGTGAGGATCAAAACGTAGGGGAAGCCGAACACGGGGTTCGTGAAGGGGGTGACGTTTGAGCATCTGACGATGCAGAACGTGCAGAATCCGATCGTCGTCGACCAGAACTACAGCCCGGGGAACGTCAACTGCCCAGACCAGAGCTCCGGCATCAGGATCAGCGACGTGTCGTATACAGACGTGCGGGGGTCCTCCGTGACGGCGGTGGCGGTGAAGTTCGACTGCAGCCCGAGCAACCCGTGCGGCGGGATCGGGCTGCAGGACATCAAGCCGACGTATCAAAACAAGCCGGCGGAGTCCTACTGTAAGAATGCGAAGGGGAGCACGTCCGGGTTCGTCGTCCTGCCGAGCTGGCTGTGAAATGCAATCAGGACTGTTACAGCTGATTGAGGTTGTCTCCGGCAAGCCGGCCGCCTGAGCATGCTGAGGTGTTTGCGCTTAGGGAGAACAGTGCTGGGCAGTTCCTGAGAGACATGACCAAGCATTATTAAGCATATTACTGTAACTATTATTAGTAATTGTTGAATTATTTGGAAATAAAAGAGAAAATTAAAAGCCAACCTTAGAATTTTTGGATCATAATAGATGTAATCGTACTAATAGCAATTCCATCAACATATTTAGAGAATTTGAAATAAGATTAAAGATGTTGACATTGAAAAGATGATAATATAATACCCGCAGCAGCTTATCTTGCAGTTGAACAACATGGTCTAATTTAGTGTCCACCACCTCTAATAATTGGATAAAGCGTGGAATTCATATCAACATGCGTAGGCTAGCTTCCCTTCCGCAGCAAATCTTGGTTTTGCAAGTGGACCGACTCCAGGCGGAACCTGCGGTTCCGGACGGTTCTGGCGTCAGCTAGACCAGCCGCGGATCAGGACATCTCCGCAGCCAGTCTAACCTGGAAACCTCTCTAGATGTCTCCATAGCATCAGCAACAAAAGCTCGAACGAGAGCAGAAGTAGCAGAAGGAAATGGAGAAATTGAGCAACAAACAGGTGATACTCCGGGACTACGTGACGGGGTACCCCAAGGAGGAGGACATGGTGGTTGCATCCGCCACCGTCGGATCCAAGGTGCCGGAGGGATCAAAGGCGGTGCTGCTCAAGAACCTCTACCTTTCCTGCGATCCCTATATGCGCTGGCGCATGTCCAACACCCAGAGCTACCCCACTGACCCCTTCGTCCCCGGATCTGTGAGATTTTCCGTCTATTTCATTTGTCTTTCATTGATTTTTTGGGAGTTTTTGCATGTTTTGTTCTAAAAAAATGCCGAATTTTGTGTGTGAATGGCTAATTCAGTCTCAAATCTGCATCTTTTGTATGAAAAAGTGTTGGAAATTTCTTTGAATTGTTCAAATTTCGATCTTGGATTTGCTAGCGTCATTTTTTAATTGGATGAAATTATTTGTAGATTGCATTGTTGGTGTGCTGGTTTTTTTCTGGATGAAATCTTCTATTTTTTGGTGTATAGAGATGCAAAACGCCTTTTTTTTGGCTGAGTTGATGTTTGTTTTGATGCTAGGCTCAATTGATGCCTTTTCTATCTTTTACAAATTCTCCTTTTCTTAATTCAAGTTATTTGGCTTTTTTTTGGTGTATTTATTGATTTGCGATGCTTCCTCCTTATTGGCGTGTTAGATGATCTATTGCGAATATTTGACAAATACTAAGCTACCATATCTAGCACAAATCTAATCTCTGTTCATCAACCTTGTTGGTCTTACCAGGAAAAAAGACCTTAAATTTTGGTATTTGAAAGCTTGAAACTTAACTTGATTGCTGAAATCTCTAAGTTCTCACTAGAATATGGTAGACAAGAGAACAAGAAGCAAAGAAGTACGTCGTTCCTTTGCATTTCATTGTTGCTTACAACTTATAAATTGGTTGCCATTAGTTTGGCTATGTACAGTTGTACAGCCTTTTGTCTTCTATAGTGCATCTAGTTCCACTTGTATATGCAATTGGAACTACATAGAAACTTATTCTAGGTGCAACTATTGCGGCACTTTGGAAGCAATACTGATTGGCTGTTAGTAGTTTGATGAGCTAAAACATACAGTTTTCTTCTTTTTTGCTGGATTATGACTTGGAACTTTTCTGTATGGAAGTGCAGGTCATTGATGGTTATGGTGTGTCCAAAGTTGTTGACTCAGGAAATCCTGATTTCAAGGCAGGAGATTTGGTTTGGGGAATAACTGGATGGGAAGAGTACAGCCTAATTACATCACCTGAACGCCTGCTGAAGATCATCTACCCTGATGTACCGCTCTCCTATTACACAGGGATTCTAGGTATAAGTTTGTTCTCTGGGGAAGTAGACTACAACTAACTTTGATCAATCCGTCTAGTTAAATGAGCTTAAGTTTCTTTTACCTCCTTCAGAATTTTAAACTTTCCAAGTATCTTCATGCACGACAACTATCTGATACAGTTAATAGCCTATATAATCTTGGTTAATAGTGCCTCACAAGTTTCTGCATGCGTTTTTGCCAGGTATGCCGGGGCTTACTGCATACGTTGGATTCTGTGAACTATGCTCTCCTAAAAAGGGAGAAACAGTTTACGTGTCAGCAGCATCAGGTGCAGTTGGTCAGCTTGTTGGTCAATTTGCTAAGCTTGCAGGTTGCTACGTAGTAGGGAGCGCGGGTAGCCAAGAGAAGGTTTACTAGTTCTGCACCTTCAGCGGTCGTTACGTCTTTTCCACCTAATGCTTTATCAACTGTCTTTGGTGCATTGGTTCTCTCAGGTTGAACTCTTGAAAAATAAATTTCGATTTGATGATGCATTCAACTATAAAGAGGAGCAGGACCTCACTGCTGCCTTAAAACGGTGAGCACTGCAGTGAACTTGTCACTGCTAAGCATGTAGAGAATACTAATATTTATGGCTGAAACTAACTTCTAGCTCATATGAGCATGAGCAGGTATTTTCCGACTGGCATAGATGTCTACTTTGAAAATGTTGGGGGCCCAATGCTTGACGCTGTGCTGTTGAACATGAGACTACATGGTCGGATTGCAGTGTGCGGGATGGTATCACAGTACAATCTCAGCCAGAAGGATCCAGTGTACAACTTGCTCTGCATCATTAGTAAACGGGTCAAGATGCAGGGATTCCTTGAACCTGATCACAAGCACCTGTACCCAAAGTTCTGGGAATTTGTCATCCCCTACATCAGGGAAGGGAAGATAGTCTACTTGGAGGATGTTGCTGAAGGCATAGAAAAAGCTCCCTCTGCGCTTATTGGCCTCTTTGCAGGACGGAATGTTGGCAAACAAGTTGTATGTGTTGCTCGCGAGTGATGGAACATGAAGACCTTAAGTGGCTTGATGGTATCTGAGATGGTTAGTTAATTTTGGAGGTGTGTACTAAATTTTATTTCTGTATTTAAATAATGAACTTAAAGAGGATTCTCCAGAAGTGAAAGTGCATTAGTTGCATTCAGTGAGATAAGCCATCAAATATCACTTTGAAATCAAAATATACATGCACCTATGGGTCCCTCTCGCTGTTCATGGAAGCATTTGGATTGTCAAACTAAGTAGCTCAAATTCAGGAATTTCCGTGGCTTATTGCTGGACCAGTCGGAATCATCTCCAGATTTCAGGCAACCATCACAATTTGCTAATAATAGCCTCGTCTGGTATGCAAACTAGTGATCAATATGCTGTTAATTAAGATATTTCATTTTGTTTTGGCATATAGAAATTCATAAACTATGTTGTATATCCTTTTAACTTTTATATTTGTTTTGAAGATCAAATCAAGCACTCTTTTTCATGTTCTCATATCCATGGAGTAATTATGTCATCAAGAGAGACCCCTGAGAGCAATACGTTAGCTCAAAGTGCAAGAAATTACTCTCAATATATTCTTTGATGCATTACTAGTCAAGGCTTCATTTGGATTTCTAAGAGAGTTTTTGAGGGAAGCCATGGTACCAAAGAGGCATAGAGGTTGCAACCCTATGGAAGCCCATGATGAAGCCCGGTCAACTCCGATGAGCTCCGAAAAACCAAAGTCGAGGAGTTGCTCTTCTTTGAAGGTTGCCGCTTCGTTGACTCGGGTGTGTTTCCTGTGGACATTCCTTGGAGGAGAAGCAACAGTTATCCGAGATCGGGGTCATTCTTGGATCCAACAAGCACATCGGCGAATTCGAGAGCTTTCACGGAGGGAAGGAAAATGTGTTCCGGGGACAAGGAGGTTTGTTGTTGAGGAGACAGGATTGAAGGGGAGGAGGAGGAGGAGGAATTGTGTAAGGAAGAGGAAGGTCTGGCCTAGCAGGACGGCTCTAGCCGATGAAGAGTCGATCTCTTAGCTGCTGTTTATTTCTTCTTCTTTGTTGCCTTGACTTTTATTACATTTCTCTTTTCATGGTTGGCGGTTTCTTGCTGTCATCACACCAACTGATGACCAACAGACTGCATGTTTCGGCTGATTTTGGGCCAGCATGCACCGTCTAGAATTAAATATTTTTATTTTTTAATTTTTTTTTTATATTTTAAAATTTAAAATTAAATTTTAATAAAAAAATTTTAAAAAATAATTTAACTAAAATTAAAACGAAATAACTTCAGATCAAATCGTATCGATTCCTTAAAACCTTGGGCCGAACTCTTAAAATTTAAAATTTATTTTTTAATAAAAAAAATGATATTATCCCTTTTTTTGTTAACTCCGCAGCACAAGTAGTCTCAGAGCTCAATGCATCCGAGGTATAATAAAAACTATTAATAGTACAAAAAATTCATTTCACAAAAAAAAAAACCATATTTTATCTTTTTTTATTGAATTTAAGATTATGAGAATATAATGCTGAAGCGCTTTATAGAAAATTTTCTATAAAAAATTTCGATTAAAGCCTCAATTTCTCAGATCCAACTGATTTCTCAACTTTTGCAAATAATTTCCAAGACATCACTTAACTCAATAACTTGGCTAAATTATTTTATTGAAGAACAATTTTTAACGAGTTATCCACAAATTACAACTGCTAGATTTACTTTTTTTATTTTGGTCAAAAATGAAACAATAAACTTTCACTTAAAAACTAAACTTGATTTATGAGAGCTAAATTATTTCCAAATTAACCTTGACTTGTCAAAAAATAATCTTTTTCTAATCGCAAAATTCTCTATCACAACATATTATTCTTGCATTTGGCGAATCCAGATGAAAAAATCATTGCAATTGGGCCGGGATCAACACGAAACGAGAAAAAGAAAATTCCAAAAATGAGCAAAATGGATCAAACCATCTTCTTTGCGAATTTTAGACGAATATTAGACACACAACAGGCTCTTAGTTCGATGAATTTGAACAAAGTGCCAGAGAAAGCAACCAAAAATAAAGTCCAAAAATACGAAATCAAAAAACCTTTAGGATATCAAAGCGAAAATAAAAAAAATAAATAAAATGAAGCAACTTGTTCGAGGCCATCATCAAAAGGAGATAGAGAATTTGAGAGGCACGGAGGATTGCATCTTTGCTGTCGCCAACCTTCAATGCCAAGATTATCGCCATCTTCACAATCCGCCTTTGCTCTGCAAATTGGCGTTCAAGTCATCAACAAAGACAAGAAAAAAAAAATCGGACACAAACCGATCTCTTCTTCAGAAAGACGCATATGCCCTTTCGGATCTAATTTATCCGTGGAATATGGATCCTATAGCCTTTAACGGTTGAGATTCAACCGGTCTCTTCTAAAAAGACGTATATGCCCTCTCGGATTTAATTTATCGCGTCCACTTGATAATCTTCAACGGCTGGGATTCGCTAATTTCTTCTAAAAGGACGCAAATGCCCTTTCGGATCTAATTTAACGGGTCTGTAACGGACCTGGACCCGATAATCTTGAACGGCTGTGATTCGCTGATCTCTTTCTTGTAAAGACTCCCAAAACATCCGTTGCGAGCTTTTCACGGCGAGAGATGGAGCACATGGCGGCGGTGGAGGAGCGCATCGTGACGGAGAGGATAAGAAGGAAGCTGGAAGAGATCAATCTGGAATCGCAGAACCAGCTCGCTCCCATCCAGGATCACGTCAACTTCAATCTCCAGGCAAGTTGGGTCTCATGTTTATCGGTTTTTGGGTTGCCTGTCAGGTGTTCGTTGAATTGCCTAAACGAAAAGTATGCGTCTGTTCGTGTGTTTGTTGGGTTACAGCAAGCCTATTTCAAATGCGCATATGAGTGTTTCGACAGGCGGCTGCGACAGGAGGACATCAGCAACTGCGTGGAGCGCTGCAGCATCCCTGTACTGAATGCTAATAATCTTGTTGAGACTGAAATGGCCAAGTTCCAGGTATTTCATTTTGGCTGCAAGCTGCTGTTTCGTATATGCAACTCACTGGGTTTTTAGAGGGTTTTAGGTGAAGTGAATATTTTATGCTGTTAGAATTAATTGAGCTGAAGGAGTTGCTGGTCCTGTTCAGGTGAAGTGAATATTTTATGTTGTTAGAATTAATTGAGCTGAAGGAGTTATTGGTCTAGTTCAGATGAAATGAATATTTTATGCTTTCAGACTTTAATTAGCTGAAGGAGTTACTTGTCTACTTGATGTTTGCGAGTATTCTTGAGTTGTATTGCATTCTTGAAACAGTGCTGACAGTGCTCAATCTACATTTTGGAGCATATGCTCAAGGCATGCGCGAATATGCATGAATTGGTTTGGTTTGATGTCTTGAAGGCAGAGCAATTATTATTTGTATGCGATGTGTAGCTACATAAGGTTTGTGATGATTAAGAAATGGTATTAGATGCAAAATTCTTCACAGCTCTGTTAGAGGGTTAGCAGAATTTGAGAATATCGAAGATTCAACACTGAGTTTTTAAATATAGCACTACAGGTATATCAGATCATAAACAGTTATATCATGAAAGCTTAGATTGTTGGAGCAAAATCTCATATTTGATTACATGCAAAAATCTGGAAATAAATTTATTGTTGAAGCACAATTTTCTTGTCATTTATTCATATTAGATTTGCAGAAAGACTTTAGTTAGGATCTGTATGATAGATTCTATGCTGTTTTGCTTGTTGCAAATACCAATAAAGCTGCAATGAGAATACAGTTAAATGGTTGCAAAACTTTTCCTTGCTTATTTATATTCCTATGCATTGAGATATCTAGAGTGCTTCTATTGGAAGAGATCATCCATGTGCATGTCAGTTGGGATCTATATAATATTTTCCGTGATGTTTTGATTTTAGAACATAGTCAGATTGCCATAATATGTATTCTTTCCTTCTTTTGATAATTTGGGTAACAAATCATTCAATAGCTTTGATGCTCATCCATAAGCAGAAAATTTGGCATAGAATTGGTAGTTAGATATTTATTTTGATATGAGATGCGTTAGGATACTCTGGACAAAACAAACTGAAAACCAGGGAACACCATTCATTGTTCATGCATATAACATCTTATAAAATGTGGGTTGACGAATTGTTCTGTTTACTGTTCTCATGGATGCTGACTTCTGAGACTCTGCGATATATATTGAAAGAGGGCCTCTAGAATGCATCCTATAGGACATAGATGTGAGCGTGGAGCTGTTACATTTAACTATTTTAAGTCTAGTTGGTCGAGAAAGTTTATATTTTCCTTATATAGCCAACACTATCCCGTTGAGCAGTCCTCGCCCCCTGCATGAAGTTTAACTTGAATATTTTTGTTAAGAATATCAAAAAATTATAAAATCTCTTTCTTATTCAGGAGCGGATGAATCGGTCGTTAATGGTATGCCAAGACAAATTTGAGTCTGCAAAAGTTCAACAAATCAAGACTGAAGCCATTAGTGGTCTGGAATCTTGCGTTGATCAGGCTATTGAAGAAAATAAACAGGTTTTGCCTCACATCGCTGGTCGGCTGAAGGCTTCACTCTCTGTCAACTGAGGAGGCTATTTCTTTTGCTTTGCAGTAATGAAGTTCATGCTTCAAGTGATACCTGGAATGTGCTCAACTTAGAGACTCGTGTCAATTTGAAATTATAGGTTACCAAATCAGCTGGCCAAGTTTTTTGCAGTTTTCTAATTTGATTCTGACTGTTTAGCATCCATAGCATCCATAGTAAAATTTCCAAATCAGCTTGTTTGGGTTTGGATTCAATTGTGTAAATCAGACGCGGACATATATAAATCACAAATGCAGGAAATTAAATCCACGTATAAATTAAAAGATTCTTTATATTCAATAATTATTCATTTTAATTTAATGATGATGCATCAACTATTAAGGTCAAAAATAAAAATCGAAACATGATATGATAATTATTTGAAAAATTTTCAGTTGACCAATAACCTCTTTAATTTTTCAAAATTTCAAAACCTCCCACTGTTAGCAATTATTAGTATAAAAACTCAAAAAAATTGTAGTAGCACTATAGTAATTTTGTAGAGTAACATAATAATATATCAAATATTATAATAATACTATAATAGAATATGAACATTATAATAATATTATCTCAGTAATATATATTTAAAATTAATTATTGTGATAAAAAAATATGTTTTTTCAGTTATATATAATTAGTTTTAATGGTCATTTTCTAATTATATATATTTGATTTTGATAATTTTATTTTATTTTTATACATAATGAATTGATTTTAATTATTTTATTTTATTTCTGTTAATATTGTGTTGATTTTGATTATAATGATATAATACTGTTACTTTTTTAAAAAATATTATAATAATAATTATTACAATAATTATTATAATAATTTAATAATACTATAATATTGTTAGCAATAGTAAAAATTAAAATAAAAATATTTGTCACATCAAAAAGTATGAATGGAATATTCAAAAATCGGAGGGTCTATTGGTATTAACCTAAGAAATTTCCCTAATTATTTATCAGAAATAGTTATTTTAAAACTTTTTCTTATTTGACTGTAAAAATTTTCAGATAAAATGTATTAAAAGCGCGACACAAAATCAACCATTAGGCGAGGGCTTGAACCGTATCCAGTTAAAAACCGCTTACCACCCCGTTGGCCCAAAACGGTTCAGATTGGATCGGTTGTGGAGATTGGATCGGTTCAGATTGGTTCAGATTGGATCGATTTTTGACATCCCTAATTAGGACCGTCGGTTTCTAGATTAGAAATCGAGACCGTCTATTTGTCGTTAGGGTTTTAGGGAGCGGACTTCACCATAAAATCCGGCTCATCCCAATCACCTCCGTTGCTGCCAAGCTCGAAGGCAAAGCTCGGAGACCAGAGAGCCGACGACGATGGTAACATCTCGTCCCTCATCTTCTCATTTTCTAATTGAGATCTAGGGTTTGCTTCATAGATCTGCTTGCTGCCTTGCTTTAGAACCTCTTTTCCTCTTCGTGATTGATCGATCCGTCACTCTTCTGCCTGTTTGGGAATATGTACATGGTTAGGGTTGGGGATTAAGTATGTTTTGGATTTTACATGTGTTTGTTTCGCTGATATGTTGTGAGATGGGGGCATTTTACGGTTTGTGTTTTGGATTTCGTGGTAAAGTTTCAAATTTTGAAGGTGTAAATGTTGTATTTACTTCGATTCTGTGGAACTTTTAGTATTATTTTCATGGAGGCATCCAAGCTAACGGATTTTTTGCGAGACTGTTCTGTTCTGTGTTTGATGGGATTTTCTTAGAATTCATGTTAGATTACACCTTTATTAGAAGCTTGCTGTATTTTTTTTGGAAATTTATTTCCTATAAACTAAGTAATTTGGATTGTTGATAAGCAGAAGATTGAGTATTTTGCTGTTTCCCTGCTACTGTAACTGAAAATTCTACGTTTATTAACTTGAATGTTAATCATCGGGAGAATTCTTGTGTTTGTATTTCAGACTTTTTAGTTTTTGAGGGTTGTGATATTCTGATTAATACTACTTTGCCCTTAATGTAGTATGAACAGTTTCTTTTGGAAATATGAGACTTCTAGAATTTTAGGAAAAGAATCTTCTCTTTATCAGAAAGAAAGAATGCACTTTCTTTGTGATCAGGATGTACATTTCTAATGCTCTTTTAGTTAATGATTCATTTCTATGGCTCAATATATTTTTTTCAGAGTCTGTTGGTTATTGTCCTTGTCGTATTACTGCTCCTTTCTTAGTAAATTGCATTGTCTATATTGACAGCTTTTATTTATGAGCAAGGTTTAGTTTGCTTTACTTATTGGTTCAATCATTTTATGAAGCTTACTGACTCAATGGTTGTCAAACCATTTCTGTAATGTTTGATCTCCTGTTCTTTTGATGATTCTAAACGTAGGATTGAAATGCTTGTTCTGTTCTTCTAAATTCATTCCACATTCTTCGTCATAACTTTAGCTCCTATAAGTTATTCTAAATTAATCATGTTGTATATTGCAGGCCTTTGTCAAAACTCAGAAAACTAAAGCTTACTTCAAGAGATTTCAAGTAAAATTCAAGAGAAGAAGACGTAATGCTGATTTCTATCATTCTGTCTTGCTAATCTAGTTAGGTTATATTTTTTTTATTTTCCAATCATACTCTCATGTCTGCCCATGCAGAGGGGAAGACTGATTACCGTGCAAGGATTCGTTTGATTAATCAAGATAAGAACAAGTACAATACACCGAAGTACCGCTTTGTTGTCAGATTTGTATCCAAAAGTTGTTTTTATTATCTTCTACTTCTATTTCTTTCTTTTTTTCCCTCAATGTTACAGGGATGAATTTTGTTAATTCTTAACTTAATGCTACTAGACAAACAAGAATATTATTGCCCAAATAGTTTCTGCGAGTATTGCTGGAGATATGATCATGGCAGCAGCTTATTCACATGAACTTCCTCATTATGGGCTTGATGTTGGTCTCACCAATTATGCTGCTGGTGTGTTTTCAAGTTTTGACTATTTATTGTTGATTTCTGTTTCCTGATGATGGTCTTGGTTAGTTACCACAGTTTATTCTTGTATGTGCTAGCTTATTGCACTGGTCTTCTGTTGGCTCGCCGTGTCTTGAAGATGCTTCAAATGGATGATGAATATCAGGGAAATGTTGAGGTACTTTGAAGAGTGTCAAACTTTTGACTAACTTATTTTTCCTTGAGGTTTTACCGGAAAATAAAATCTCATTTTACCTTGACTAAGCTGTATAACTGTTAATTATTTTAGGCTACTGGTGAAGATTTTTCTGTTGAGCCTGCTGAGAGCAGGAGGCCTTTCCGTGCTCTCCTTGATGTTGGCCTTGTTAGGACTACGACTGGAAATCGTGTCTTTGGTGCTCTTAAGGTGTTCTTCCTCAGCCGTTTGATCTCTTATTGTTTGCAAAATACAACTTGTATTTTAATTTCTCATTGATTTCTTGTGCTATTAATCTGAATTTTAGGTTTTATGTGCTGCATAAGAGTTCTGTTCATGAGTGATTGAAATATCATAGACCCATGGCTATATGATCAATCCTGCTGTCATTGTCGCTAGGTACTATATCAGTTTATCCGTATGAGTTGAATTTAACTATCTTGTCTATGTTGAAATATTGACAAAACTGAAAAATATCACGGTGGCCTCATTTTGTTGCCCCTTCTAGTTCTTGGAGAACTATTTAAATTGCCCAAGAATATTTTCTTGCAAGCTTGTATTGTGTTGATGTAGATAATGGGTAACCGGGTCAAAAAGTATAATTTGTTGGTGTCATGTGATGCAAATCTTTCTCAAGTGGTCAGGACCTAAATATGATCTAATCAATTATCATCCACTCCTGAAAACTTGACTGTAAATCTGATTTGATGGATATGTAATTTTTTTTTTAATGAATTGCACCTATGATTCTGAGTTTCCTATTTAACAAGTATATCCCGTGAATTTCAGGGAGCATTAGATGGTGGATTGGATATTCCTCACAGTGATAAGAGATTTGCTGGTTTCAAGAAGGATGAGAAACAACTTGATGCTGAGGTTCACCGAAAGTACATTTTTGGTGGACATGTTGCTTCTTACATGAGGGTCAGACTTCTTCTCTGTTTGTTCTTTATTGACTGTTGAGTTCTTACCGGTATAAACTTCTGGGGCCTGTTTGGTTCTAGACTAGCAAAGGTGTTCTAGCTAATCATGAATAAGACCAATCAGGCAGCTGATGTTTTACCCTTTTAATCACTATTATCATGTGCATCGCTTGGTCAATTTGTTTTTCCCATGCCTTGCATATTTAATCAAAGCTTGATATCAGCATTTGCAATATCTTATCTGACCTGTAAGAACTTATGATGATCTTACAATATTGTCTTGCTTTGCTTTTCTGTCTCATTATATCTCATGAAAGTTGACAACCTGATGTATTGAGTAATGATCCCTTTATCTACTTCCTAATTGTCATATACTGAACTGTGCAGAAACCAAATGGCTTATCTGATGGTTGATCTTTTGGACCTTCCCTTCGGTTTCTCTTTCTTATTTGTATTACTTTTTTGCTTGCAGACTCTAATGGAGGATGAACCCGAAAAGTATCAGACTCATTTCAGTGAATACATAAAGAGGGGTGTAAATGCAGACAACATGGAAGAACTCTACAAGAGGGTGCATGCGGCCATCCGTGCTGATCCATTACCAGTGAAATCTACAAAAGAACCACCAAAGGAACATAAGAGGTATGCCTATTAATTCATTCCAAATTCACTTTTTGGAACATACATCTGTTCGATTCAGCATGAAATCAAAGCCTTTATCTTGGTCTCTAGTGAGGATTGTTCTGGAATTTATGGTGACCAAATCTGCTTATTTCAGGTACAACTTGAAGAAGCTTACTTATGAGGAGAGGAAGGCTAGACTCATAGAACGATTGAATGCTCTTAACTCTACTGCCGATGATGATGACGAGGATGAGGAAGACTACTAGTGAACATTCAGTTGTTTTGACTAAAACTATCCAACATGTATTGTCATTTTGTGGTTTGCTTGAGCTATATTTCCAAGACAAGTTTTCACTGGTGCACTTTGTTTGCTGTTAGTTTTCTACTGGATATGTTTGTGGCTGATCAGAATGCACTAGAAGTTTTGCACTAGTATGTTAATTATTGGAATTTGGGATCTTTGATTTCTCAGATTAGCTAATATTTTCTTGGTGGATTATTTCCTTTGCTGCTTACCAAAATATAGGTTTTCATAGCACATTTAAGGAGATAAATCCCAAAACAGATTTATTAGGGGATTCAAACAAGGAGGGGTTGATGTTAGATAAAACGGAGTCCATGTGTTCCGTATGTTTGGTTTCTCTATTTTCTGTTTGGTTATCTTTATACGCTCTTTAAAATTCATGATTTTTGCTTCTTTTTTTTTACCAAAAAAAATGCCTAGATGCCACAATTTCAAAGATTTAAAGTCGATATTGGAATAAAAATGCAGAAAAGGAGAAAAATTACAAAAAGAAAAACAACCGGCGCTTCCGTTCGCGTCCGATTGCTCAGCTACTTGTGTCGAGGTTCGACCCTAACCGTTTCGATGAAATTGCTGTTATTCCCTGCGCCACATAGGCAGGGTTTTGCCGGTAAATGCCCCCCGAATCATCCTCCTGTCTCTTCTTCGGTCCATGCATTCTTACTCGATTGGTATTTAAGCGTAGAAACCTCTCGAATTGTCGGATAATTTTCTCCTTTGAAAGCATTGAAATTCAATCCGTAATTCCCTTTTTTGATTTTCCGACTATTTGTAGTGATTTGGGATGTGGGTTTCTCATTTCGTTTTTCCCTCTCGCGTGTTCGCGTCCTTTGAAGTTTCCCCTCGATTTTTAAATGATGGAATTTCTGGTCCTTTAGAAAAAAAAAAGACTTCCTTTTTTTGATTCATTGTTGTACTCAAGCTGATCTTTTAAGTTGCTTCAATAGCTTCTCAAGGAGTTAGTGGATTGAAGGTTTTTGTTTGTCTGTTTGTTTTTTCTTCTAATGGCTTAAACTTGACAGAGCATTTATTGAATGGGTACATCTCCGCTTGCACCTTCATGTGGGCCGAAGGGAGAAGTGAGTGGATGCCACTATCCTCAATACCTGAGTTGCGAATGTGGATATCTGCTCGGAGATATGATTCTTCTACCACAAGTGAAGATGTTATAATTATCTTATCTGGAGTCTGATTTTTCATGCTTATAGCTCTTATATGCAATCTTCTAGTGCAGAAACAGTTGATAATGATGATGATTTTGCAAAGTGGGAGAAAGAGGTCAGGGAGGCTGAGGCTGCAGCTGAGGCTTTGAAAAATGGAACTGCAATAAATGACTCTGTGCAAGAGGAAGAGAGAGCATTGGAAGGAACAGAAATCATCACTAACAATAGAGCAGCTACTTCACCAGATGACAGAGGAAGAATTCATTGATGATGATGGAACTACTTTTAGGTGGGATTGGGGTCTTAGGGCATGAGTTCCTCAAGTAAGTATATGGACCCAAGTACTACATAAAGTTGTCTTGGCTTGTTCTACTGTTTTTACACGTTTTGTCTTTTAATGATTTTGAAGCATCCATTGCTTAATATTAAGCATGGTTGTACTGATTTTAGGATGCTGGGATCACCAGAACTACTATTTGCTAAATTTTAGTGGTGTATATCTTCAAAGTTGCTTTTTACATCATCTTATTGTTATTCGTTCTACATTATATTTTACTCTGTACTTTACTGTAGTTTAATGAATAGCATCTTTTGTTTGGTATATGTACTTCATTATGCCATGCAATAAGCTGTGGAAATAATTATTACCATGCAGTAGAGAGTACATGCCTAATAATTTCCATTTGCCTTTGGGATAATTTGTCATTTATAAAGGAAGAATATGGAGTTGAAGAGATGACCTATTTGCTTGAAGAGGAGGTCTTTCCAACTCTAGTAATTTCCGATGCAACTGCAGTGGAAGAACCTAAAGCTACTGTTGAGAAAGCAGAGGCAAAATTTGAACGAAAGAGAAAGTTGGATGATAAATTATCCTAAAGGCAAATGGAAATTATTAGGTTGGATGATAAGCCAGCAGAAAAGAAGGTTTGTTCTATTTTTTTTCTATTTTTCTCTATATGAGAAGACTTAACAATTCGGTTTTCTTTTCCCCTCTGATTTCATCGTTGTGTTTCTGCTGTGCATTTATTTCCTCACTGATAATACAGTGAAGAAACACTATATAGCATGTAGGATGTTATAAAAGGTCTTCATCTACTTTGGAGTTGCACAAACTTGGAATCCTGTTTATATGGTGTTATTACATGTAATTAAATATCCCTTGTTTATTCTTGTGGATAACTCAAAAGGAGAGCATATATGCCATTTTTTTTATTATCTCCATGTTTGCGTTTAGGATATGCTTAATTCAGAATGTGCTGATGCTTTTGTAATGGTATTTTAACAGGAAGCCAACAAACCTATGGATAGTTGGTTTGATCTGAAGGTTAATACACGTGTATGTGACTGGGTTGCCTGATGATGTTACTACAGAGGAAGTAAGTGCAGAAGTTTTCATCTTATTGCTGCTTTTTTGTTTTCTTCTATTAGACTTATTCTTTTTGGTTCCATAATGATCTCTTTCCACCCATAGCTAGTAGAAATTTTCTCAGAGAGTCCTGTAGGTCCCTTTTTGTGATTAGTTAGAATGTGTTTTGCTTCATATAACCTGATTTTGATAATATTTGCAGATTGTGGATGCATTTTCAAAGTGTGGCATTATAAAGGAGGTGCATAAAAACTTGTTTGAAATTTTTTTTTTTTTGTTCTTATGGTTTTTGGTTTTTAATTCTGAAATGGGCCTTGAATGTGGTACTGGTTGAGTAGTTGATAGCTAGACTAAGTTTATTTAGATTAATTGAACTTTTTGTGTGCTTTATAACAACAAATTTGATGGATCTTTGGATTGACCTATGATATATGTGGTTGTTTTCTGCTATTATGAGTCCCTTTTTGTTCATACATGATGTATTGCTTCAATACCAGATTCCTTTAAACTAGGCATGTGGATACTGCAGTAGGAATACCTTGACCAGTGAAAGAATTTCTGCCTTTGTACTCACCTGGTATTTCTGAGTCTGATTAGCTTGAAACCTCTTAAGTAGGATTTTAAATAGGCCAAATCCATCTTTATGGAACCACTGTAAGTGATTCTTTAGTAGCTTAATTGTACTTGAGCCTGGATAATTTCTTCTGGCTCGTCATGTGTTTAGCATTAAGAAAGGAAACTAAAGAATGAGCATAAAGGCATTATTCTGTTTGACAACATTTAGTATTCCGTCTGAAATGAATGACCAAATGTTCCTGCAACATGAATTTGGTGACACTGGGGTTAAGTTATATAATAGAAATATGTGGTAGGACCACTCATATGTTCTCTTCATTTATGTGCTTTGGCATTTCGGACCAAATAAGATTTGTGTCCTGCTAAATCTAGGGCTATAACTTGAAGCTTCTGTAAATGCTTTGGGCCTGCAAGATTTAGGCCTTGAATTAACTAATGAATTTGGCTGATCTTGCTCTTATCTGGACCTGTGGCCAACCCCACCACATTAGAGTATCACATCACACTTAACAAAGACAATAGTTATTCTTTCTTGTTATTTTCTGGTTTTCTGATTGAGCATAACCTCTTTTTCGGTATGAACTTGGCTTGTTTTTGTTACTGTTGTTTTCAGTTCACAGTTGCAAAAGGTATTTCAGTGGTTTATATTGTATATTAGTGGTAGCATTCCCCATTTTAGTTCTAGTAGTTGGTTGATTATTAGTTCCTTTCTAAGTCATTATTGTCAACATTATTAGGACCCTGAGACCAAGAAACCTCGAGTAAAGATATATATCTCAATAAGGAAACTGGTAGAATAAAGGGTGATGCACTTGTGACATATCTCAAGGTAATCTCTTTTGCTACGAGGGATGTTTTGATCTATTGACATTCACACTACTGGAAAGTTTATTATATATATATTTATCTTAATACCAGGAGCCTTCCGTTGCTCTAGCTTTTCAAATTTTGGATGGGACACCACTCTGACCTGGTGACAAAACTTTCATGTCTGTAACCCAGGCTCAATTTGAGCAAAAAGGTAGTTTTCTTTGCTTTTGTATCTGTATAGCCCAAAACCTTATGAAAAACTTCTTTGATATCTGTTGTGTACAGGAGACAAATTTATAGCCAAACAACAGGATAAGAAGAAGAAAAAGAAACCAAAAAGGGTGGAAGACAAGATTCTTGGATGGGGTAAGTCCTGATTTTATTTTCAAATTGCTATTACCCATTAATAAGGCTTCATTGAATCTATCTCTTTTAAGTATTCTTCTCCTCATTTTTTCCTTTATATTCTTTAAATCACAATTTATTTTATGTGATTGGTCTGTTTCATACTAAAGGCCTACTTAGCTTAGCTGTCAGCGCATTTGTTATTGGTTTGATAAAAATCTAATTTCTAAGTATGATTTTACCTTGGAAAAAACGTAAATAAAACACCCCTGCCTAAATCTGATTAGTAATCTAATGGTTTGGTAGTACATATGGCTATTCTGGTTTATTGAAACGCTGTTTGTACCCTTATGATATAGTTTTATTGGGTGTGTTTCTATATCTCATATGTTAAAGTGTGTGAAGTTTCACTGCTTCATTCATAATTTACAAGTAAAACTAATTTATACGCTCCTGCTTGGTGATTGTTGTACTAAAAGAATTGTTTTGTTAGTTTGTATGGTTCTTTACTTTTAGGTCGTTTTCTGTTGTCACATACAAATAAGGCATCTTTTCTATCTGGCTTGTTCTCTAATATTGATGCATTTGATCACTTTATGTCATTCTTAATTATTGTTAATCACTGTTAAGCTAGTATTGTTACTTATTATTTGATTGGCATTACGCTTGCATAGGTGGCCATGATGATGCAAAAGTGCTAATACCAACAACTGTCATTCTGTGCCATATGTTTGCACCTGCTGAATTGAGGGTATTCACTTAGCCTTGTCATTTCAGGGATACTCAAGTTTACTCCTTTAAATCATGTACCTTTATAAATGGTTGCAGAAATATGTAATTAGTTGTCTATCTTGATGATTGCAGGCTGATGAGAATCTTCTTTCTGAATTAGAGGCTGTTGTTAGAGGAATGTGCTAAGGTTGGGCCGTTGATTCTGTGAAGGTATTACAGTTGCCAAATTTCTACAACAAGATTTAGTCGACACTATTGCTTATTTATTCTCATGCTCAATTGAAGGAACCACTTTCAGAATTTTGAGCAACAAAATTGAGTCTTACCTGTTAATAGCTGAAGCTAATTTATTATAATTGTTGCAGCACAGTTTGATCAAAACAATCATCGTCAACTGGCGCAGGGCATTTTATTTCAGGTTTTTCAGTCCATAGTATCACCAGTACTCACTGCTGCAGTATATATTTTTCATGTTTCATATTTGAAAAGGATGTTATCAGGGATAACAAACATGTTTCCATATTGTTTCCTTTATCTGAATACTCCATCCAAATAGAAGAAGGTTTTGATATTTGATAGTTGTCAAAATGATTACTTTGATTTTGTCACAGCCTTGGTTATCGACAAACTAATGCATCAATGACTATTAGTTTCTGTGCGACTGAAAGTTCCTTAGGATAAGTATCATTATGCTGTTTATAGTTCATACTGTTGTTAATTTTCTCTCTTGGGTTGAACTTGTAGGTTTGTGAAAACCATCCTCAAGGAGTTATTTTGGTGAAGTTTAAGGATCGTAAAGATGGATTGAAGTGCATTGAACTGATGAACGGAAGATGGTACAATTTTATCTTAAAGCACACCAAAAACAAGAGGGGAGCCTTGAATGGATATGTTTGGTTTTAAAACTGCATTATTTTTTGATCTTTTGGCGCTCTCTTACTCTTATAGAGCTGAAGTATACAAATCCAATAAGAAAAAGTGAAGCATCGCAAGATGCGGAGTCTACTATTATTGTTCAAATGGCTGCTGCCACTATATTCCTAATTTTTCTGATTGTTAGATGAATGTGACTGGGTCTTGACTGAGTCTGAACTTGATTATGCTTTTCAACTTGGAATAAGTGCAGTAATTTTGATATTCAGTTAAGTTTATGATAAACAATTGTCCATCAACTTGGATTTTCTTTGATTTCCATTTGATCCGGTATAGCCTGTAAATTGATGTAGGAATGATCATAGTTTTAGCAAAGATTGAAGGCATTTGTTAGATGGTATAAATCATGTAAAACAAATATCATCATATCACAGGTGAAAACCAGCCAGCAACTTGCTTGTGAACTTATAATAATCTCGTAGATGCTTCTTTTTATTGCAGTTTGTTTATCCACCAAGTTTCCTTTTCTTTTTTTTCTTTTTTTCTACTTGTGCCGGAGGCTGCTTTAATAATTAAGTAGGCATTATTTTATTTGCAAGGCTTGGCCTTTATGATTATGATTCCTGCTCAAAATGATATATTCATTTTTCTGATAAGCACACTGATATATTTTTCTTTCTCAGAAACAGGCCAATTCTCTTGTTTCTTCCTGTCACTACGGGTTTGGCGGCAAGCAGGTACATGCTAGTGAAGATGATGGTTCGTCATCCATGCCCAAATTTGTGATTTTGATGCTGCTAGGCTTGAGCAATTTGGTGCTGAACTTGAAGCAGATTGATGAGACGTTGAAGCACAAGCGACCAAACTGTATTGGACTAGATACAATATATGCTATTGGGATTCGCAGCGAAAGTTTCACGAATCACCTTATTCTCAAACAACACAAGAAACGAGAAGTAATACAAGATAAAAGAAAATAACAAGATAAGACAACGGGAGATCCACTATAAATAGATAAAGGCTTTTATAAGAGTTTACAAGAAGGACTTCACTCTTTCTTACTCAACTAAACTCTTTCTCCAAGTCTCGATAATGTCTCCACCTTCAGAGAGAATCTCCAAGAGAGCACCACGAGGAACCACCACGAGAAACCACCGAGAAGCACTAGAAAGACCCACACACGAGAGCTGACATTCTCTCTCTTTCTCTTCTCTCTATTCTCTCATTTCTCTTTCTCTATTTCTTTCTAATTCAATCTCAATACTACGCCACACATAAGCCCTATATATTATAGTATATTTATAGATTTTTATTGGATCTTAGTTTTATTCAATTACAACTCCTAATAATATAAATCTAAATCCAATTTTGGATTCCTACTTTAACTCAAACTCTAATTAGAGTTCAAGACACCTAAAACTCAACAGCATAGCATCATATTTCTGAGAGAGTTCTCTGCTTCAACAAGTACTAATTAATCACGCACCTGGCATGAGATGATAATTTCTGATGACTAATTTTTGTTGTCCGGTCTATGGATATTGTACAAACATCAATTTGTCTGTCTTTTGCTTTCACTGAGGTGTAAATCTTATCGCAGTTGTCAGTAGAAGTTGAACTTGGAACAATTTTGCATGTTCCACTTAGTTCACTGTAGGCAAGATGGTATCTGATGATTCATTTACAGGAACAACTTCTTAAAAAAAGCTGCCTCATGTACAGGGTGAAACTCTTGAGATATTTGATGTAAACAGTTTTAAGTTCAATCGCTAGCTTCCATGGGATTTTGCACAGCTCTTGCATGGAATGTATTGATGTCTTTCTACAATTTTGTTGTGGTTAAAAAATATTTTCAAGTGCTAGGGATGCATAGTCACACCGTTGAAATTTTCAGTTGTTGGTTAAATAGGTTATAGATAAGATTTTATTACGAGGGAAAACATCGCATGGAAATATTAGATTGATGACTAAAATCCCCGAATTGTAAAATTTGGATTTATTTTTATTTCCGAAATTTAGAATTACTCAAAAAGACATTGAAACGATTATTATGATGTCCTGGAGTAATAATGTATAGTTACTTCAAAAAAATATATAATGGAAAATTTATAAATAAAATTTGTATTACTCTGAATTGCTCCGTAATATATCTTCGAATACATACAAGAATAAAAATTACCCTGAGAAATTGCCCAAAAAGTTTCGTGATAAATTTCGGGCCCAATCCGGGGGTCCTAACAGTTGGTTCCAGCCGCCGGTGCCAGTTGTGATTCAGGGTCTGCTACTTCCTATGCAAGAGTTAACAAACCTAGTCTCTCCATTCGTGCCCATTCAAAACAAAGGCATCACAGTCCGCTGACCAACAGAAGTTCGCCACGTAACTAGACCAATATAAAAAACTTTTTCCTTTCCAACTTTTCAGTGTCCGCACTGCCTCCTAGAAATGCGACCCAGCTATGCGCCCATCCGATGTGTGGCTTTCCGCTGCATCGTCTGGGGCCAGCAACCAAAACGCTCGGTCCGGTCACTTCATTCCAGATTCCGGCGGCTCTCGTCGCCGGACGGCGATCCATGGATTCGCGATCTCTGATCCAACTCGCTAGTTGGGATGGACGGAGACGCCGGTGATCCCAGAAACCCTAAACGATCTCGCCGGCGGATTCTCAATTCTAAGGTCAGATCACCCCCAAATCCATGTTAAGTTCTTGTTTTCGGTTTTTTTTTTTCCGATTCGATCGTTTTCCGCGGTTTTCTAATTGTTGTTCCAGGGTTTTGCTTGACAAACCCGAAATTGGATTTCTTTTTTGGCCTAAGAAAATTTTCTGTTTGGATTTTACTAACTCGGTTTTTTTTTATTATGTTTTCCTGGATGGTCGTTTAAAAATTTCGAATTTTCACTAAATTTTCTGTCTTTCGCCACTGATTATGATGAAGTTAAAGCATGTTGTTCTACCTAGGAAAAATTCGAGTTTTTTCTTGTGTGTTTTCAAAGTCCTGTTCTTGAGATAAAGCTTCTGAAAATTCGATTTTCGCTGGAAATTTCTGGTTTATAGGACTTGGACGATGCTTCTAATGGTGATGATTGGATGAGGACTCGATGGACGGAGACGATGGCTCAAATGGGGGTTATGACGGCGTGCCGGAGGTGGGGATGGTGTTCCAGACCCATCAAGAGGTCACAAGATTCTACAAGCGATATGCTCGCCGCGGGGGATTTGGTGTCTAGGTTAGAAGATCATATTTCACTAAAGAAGGCCACTGTTTGTATCTTGAACTGATGTGCTGCAAAGGAGGAAGGAAAAGACTTGAACCGAAGTTCTGAAAGAGTGCCACTTCCATTACTCACTGCCAAGCTAGGATCAGAGTGAAGCTCTGGGGTGATGGGATGCTCCATTTGGAGCTGGCAAATCTTGATCACAACCATCCAGTTAGTCCCTCCATGGCTCGGTTCTTGAATTGCTATAAACAACTTGCAGGCAACAGCAAAAAGCAGAGAAGTGCTGAGGTTGGTGATGGTACTGCAGTTGAGCTCAATGAGCAAGGCCACATGCAGTTTGATAGGTTTGACAGGCTTGAGGAAATGTTGTTTGGCAATATGGAGTATAGAAGCTTCATTGAGAGGGGGAGATTGAGGCTTGCTCAAGGAGATGCGGAGGCAATGCGTCTGTTCTTCACTGGGATGCAGGCGAAGAATTCCAACTTCTTCAATGTCATGGATTTGGGTGACAGTGGGTGCTTGCAGAATGTGTTCTGGGCTGATGTCAGGTCCGGGGCAGCATATCAGTAATATAGTGATGTGGTTACCATAGATACTAGCTATATTCTAAATAGATATGATATGCCCTTGACAACCTTTGTTGGAGTGAATCACCATGGTCAGTCGGTGTTGTTGGGCTGTGCCTTGATTTCAGATGAAACCACTGAGACCTATGTTTGGTTGCTGAAGGCCTGGCTAGCATGTATGTCAGGACACCTTCCCAAGGCCATGTATGATAATTGCAAGCGCATTCAGAGTGCAGTGATGGAGGTGTTCTCTGGTGTTCAGTATCATCTGTGCTTGTGGCAGATAATGAAGAAGGTTCCTGAGAGATTTGGGGGTTTGTCAGAGTATAGGGCAATCTGCAAGGTGTTTCAGAGGGCTGTATTCGACTCACTGGGAGTTAATGAGTTTGAAGATGAATGGACACGAATGATTGAGGTATATGGCCTACATGGTAATGAATGGGTAAATTCTTTGTACAATTGTAAGCATTCTTGGGCACCTGTTTACTTGGAAAAATGCATTCTGGGCTGGGATGTCAATTAGCCACAGAAATGAGACTATAACTTCCTTCTTTGATGGTTATGTTGATGCAAAAAGTTCTGTAAAACAATTTGTTGGCAAATATGAGATGGCCTTGCAAAGTAAGTTTCAGAAAGAAACCCAGGCTGATTTTGAGACCTTCCATAAGAGAAGGCAAGCAGTATCAAAGTTTTTTATGGAAGAGCAGCTGTCCAAAGTATACACTCTTAATATGTTCAAGAAATTTCAAGATGAGATTGAGGCACTGATGTGTTGTCATGCTTCACTTGTTGGATCAGATGGTTCAGTTTCGACATTTGATGTTAAGGAATGTATTTTCCTTGAAGATGGAAAGAAGACAATGAATAAGAATCGCACTGTGATTTACAATGCAGAAGAGAAGGATGTTAAATGCATTTGTGGTGTCTTTCCCTTTCCAGGGCATTCTACATAGGTATGCCTTTTCTGTGTTCAAATTGCGGCAAGTGCATGAAATTCCATCTCAGTACATTCTGGATCGGTGGAAGGACTTCAAGCAGTTGCATGTTGCAACCCGTTCTTATGATGATATAGTGGCCAATAATTGGGTTGATCGCTATGATTATTTGTCGATGCGTTGCCTTAAACTTGTTGAGGTAGGAGTAATCTCAGATAAATAGCAACTTGCCTTGAAGTTGGCAAGAGAGGTGGAGAAATTCTTAATAAGTAATAAAACCTATGAAGACGCAACCCAAGATTGTACTTTGTGTGCCCAAGGCACAGAAAGTAGACAAGAGTAAGAAGTCTGTGCCTTCTGAAAATTATTCAAATGAGACTGTTGGGCATCAGCTGCCACAGTTAGGGAAGGAATCCCAGGTAAAGCAAAGTGCAGTCTGTATGAATGTTGACTTCGTTGTGATGGAAGTCCATCCAAAGTAGTCCTAATTAACATTATCATTTTTTCCATCATCTTGTGAACAGGTTCCTTTAGGAATGATGAATGTCAGTAATCAAGGGTATAAATTTCAAGTTGTTCCACCTGTGCCTCATCTTCACCCACCCGTGAGGAATCAAGATACTGCAATTTATTGACTTTTTTAACATCCTTATAGTGCCACATTGTGAAACATGGCTATTTCGCTTCTTTATACTGTTGCTTATTTTTCATGGAATTACAATTCATTGTAGGAAGAGTAAAACCGGGACCATATGGTAGGTAACCTTTTGGGTCCGCCTATGAACCACCAACCTTACATAGCTAATCAACCTGGACCTCGACCAGGACTTGTCTACATGTTTCTAGTATGTTTTTTTCTTTTTTCTTTTCAAACAAATATAGGTTTGCATAATCAATCATTTCCATTTAGGTTCAATTTGTGCCATATGTAGCCATCAATTACATCTTCAGTCACCCATTTCATTAGGTGGTATTCATTTAGGGCTTGTTTGGATTGTTAGTATCAAATGTAATGATTGCAATTAGTAGGATTAGCATACAAATTCTATTCAGGCTAATCATGATGATAATGTTATTTACTCACAGGTCTTTAGTACATGCATGATGCGATGTGTTGAGAGAGTTGAAAGAGTGTCGAATCAGATCAGTATAGTGGGCCGGATATCAAATCATTTCAAAAGCTTAAGTTTATGATATATGAACCTTTTTTACTATATATATTGGACTCTATTTATCTAATATCTGATATGAGACTAATTCATCACACTTGATATTATAACAATCTCCCTTTTCAGGTGTGATTTGATCACATTAATTTTAATACTTTTAATCAAGAATTTTTTTACTCGATCAGTTCCATCGTATGATCTATATTAACGGATTTTTGTTTCAATTTTTGATTTTTTTTAAGAGAGACTAGCATACAACTTAATTTAGTTGTATCATCATGGCAGTTTCAGTCTTAAGAGTTTGTAAAGTTTCGAACTTGAAGTTCTAATATTACTTGTTGGAAGAGTCAAAAGAGTATCAAATCATATCAATATAGTGGGTCAGATGCTAAATCATTTTAAAAACTTAAGTTCATGGGATATGAATTTTTTTTACTATATATATTGAACATTATGTATCTAATATCCGATATTAAACTAATTCATTACACTTGACATTATAACAATGATGAATCCTACTTTATGTTTTCTATTTTATTTAATTCCGCTGTGTAGAGTGTAGACCTCTCTTATTGAGCACTTTGATCCAAAGGCATTAGGAAATGGACCAATGGTGCAATGGATTTATCCACCACATATGTACTGGGTTTGTATTCCAGTGTGAACTGATGGATTGCATTTTTTGACATTATCACCAACTTCATTAGTGCAAATGGCACATGCTGCTCAGCACCCGGGGGTACCGGGGGGGGGGGGCGGGGGGGCAGCTCCTGGCCAATGGGTTGGACAGAAACCTAAAAGGTGAAAGGTTAAGCAGGTTTCGCAGAAGCCAAATGAACTTTCGGGAACTGAAAAGCCAACTGAACCATCTGGAATGGCACAAGCTACTGAAAACCCAAATAGACCTGCAGCTGAGCAGGATGCCGAACCACCAATAGAAACTCTTGTCAATAGTCAGGCAATTCCAGGTGCTTCTAACTTGATAAAGTTCTGTTGATGTCAGTGTTTCCACAAACTCCACATTTTCATGTTTGTGGTTATTGTTTATTATTTCATCCAACAATTAGCTAATTGATAAGTATAGGTAGATTGAACCTTAAGCTTGCATTTGTATGGTTTGTAGTCAAGGCTTTTCAGTAGATTATTTGTTACCCTTAACTTATAAACATTGACAATCATCTGTAATTGATATGTGCTTTAACAGGCACAGAAGGAGTTAATGTTTAGAGCATTTTCAAAAATGCCATCTGGTGATAGAGAGAAGCATGCTGCCTTGAAATTTGTTGGGGGCCTGGAGAGGGGAGCGGATTGAGAATTCTGTTGCCTGAAGAAAAACACGGGATGCATGTCACCTGGTTCTTCACAATGATATCCATGAAATCTCAAGGTTGGAAGAAGGGGGTTTGAGTGAATGAAGTTATATGCTTTACGAAGTACAGATCATGCAGCACAAGATGCTCTGCAGGGACAAGTGTTTACTCTGCTGATTAAGATGGTAGCTGCAATTTTCTTGCTGTATGTAAATATAGTTTAGTTTCACAGTGAGTTATACTGGGCTACATTTTATGTCTTCCGGTGGACTGCATTTTTTGCGGAACAGGTGATCCAAGCTCATTGTTGGTGTCTGAAGTTGGGAGCCAAGGCTGGTGGGCAGGTGCAAAAGAAACAGCTGTAGTCAACTGTTGGGAGGTGACGAAGATGTCAAGAATACAGCACCATCTTCCGTGATTTTGTCCTGTTCCGGAGTTTCATCCTACTGTGTCTGTTGACCATTTCAAAAACCTGTTGGAGAAAACCGTAGAACAGAGTTCGAGTCTCTCCTTTTGTCGTGGTGGTCTTATTTTGTTGTGGTTTTTTTTGGTAATTGTCTTGGCAGTCTTCTTCTGTCAAGATTCCAAGAACACTCGGTCTACTACACAGTTGAAGCAGCTTGCATTGTATGCCATCGCGTTCCCATCCATTCTGAATTTCTGATTCTTTGGTTTCTTATCCTAAAGAAGGAGAAAGACATAGATCAAGCTCGTGATCTGTATCAAATTTTGTCTTCTTTATTGTTTTCTTACAACTCACTGTTACAATAAAGACTTGCAAGTTTCCATTTTTACAGTCTTGAGTGATTGAATTTTTTTTTTTTCTTAAGATGAAGTTTGGTATGATTTCAATGTGTTGCACTCTGTAGATTGCGTGTTAAATGGGCTAAATCGATCATAACTTGAGTAACTTGCTCAATGCTATACTTGCATCTCTCATTTTTCATCTTTGTCATGGAATTGCATCACATTGCTATGCTGCACACTCGTATATTCGTATACTATGTTGGGCCTTATATGGCAACTCAAAATTTGTTATCCTCACGAGTTTGGAACCAATTTTCGGTGTTAATGTATCACTCTTTAACTGGAATTTAGTCACTATGATAGTCACTCGATGCCATGTAAACGTGCTTTTGAATAAAAATAATAGTAAACAAATAAATAAATTCGACCATCGATTTGGCATTTAATTGTTAATATCGATAAAAAATATTCAATACTGTTAACTCTTATGCCTCACGGGAAAAAAATCAGTCCTATAATCATGTGTTTTTTTCTTAATTTTGATGAATTAATTCACGATTGTTTAATGTCACACATCAAACATTGACATGTTTGTTGTACTAATTTTTCTACGTAGAAAAATACGTATTTGATCCGAAATACTGTCGCGTAGACCTTGAGTGCAATATCAGTACAAATAATTTCTGCATCTTCTCAAAATCTAGTACAACATGATAAGAGCCTGCCTCTCAAATCCACATCCCTTTCATGTTTCAAGAACTCATCAGTCAACTTCACACTCGTTCTCCAAAGCCTTGTCTTTTTCTCACACTTCAAAAAAATGCACCACCTTTCTTCCCTCGCTCCCTCTGCTGCAACCCCCAAAGACCCTCCAGACTCTTCTCTTTCCTCCCAAACACTTCTCTCTCTAACTCACTCCACCTCTCCAGCTCCCAGAATGCCCCTCCTCCGGGCTCTCTTCCAGTACTACCCCTTCCTCCACCCTTCCACCTCCACCTCCTCTGCTCCATCACAACCTCCTTCTCCTTCTCCCTTCCCAAAATACCCCTCCTCCTTCACCCCTCTCCCTTTCTTCCCGACCTACCCGTCTCCTCCTCCTCCTCTTCCTTCTTCCCCTTCTCTTCCCACCTTTCCAGCAAACATTTCTTCCCTAACTCTCCCCCAACCTTCCCATTCTGCCCTTCACCACTCTTCCTCCAAGCTCCTCCCCTCCGTTCTTCTTCCCATTCTAGCCCTCCTCCTCCTCTCCCTCTCTCTCCTCTTCATCTACCTCCGCCGCCGCCGCCGCCGGAGCTTCCACGACGCCGACGACTCCGGCTCCGACAGTCGCCGCCTCTTCTCCGATGCTCAAAAGGTCGCGACGTCATCTCGGCCGACCAGCTCCGAGTTCCTTTACCTTGGCACTCTGGTGAACTCCCGGGGACAAGATGGAGAACCCCAGGTGCCGCCGCCGGCCGAGGGGTCGCCGGAGCTGCGGCCGCTACCGCCTCTGAACCGCCAGGTGAAGCAGAACTTCGGCTGCTCAGACGTCGGCGGCTCGTCGGAGGGTGACTTCTACTCGCCCAAGGCCTCGCAGAACCCGAGGAGTTCGCAAGCTGCTTGGAAGAAGCAAGTGTCGAAGAGCTCGAGCTCGGATTTGTGTTTGTCTTCGAGATCTCCGTCCTCGCCGACTGTGTTTACCATTGATTCCCTGGGCTCCAAGCAGGCTCCCGATGGAGATGGAACTGAGGTTTCCGATAAAAGATCCAACCTTTCGGCCTTTCTCCCGCCGGAGAGGCGACCACCACCGCCTCGGCCCCCGGTTCTCACGCCGCCAAGACGCAGCGGTGTTGAGGATAACCGGAGGATAAATCTGAAGCCTTTGCACTGGGACAAGGTTCCGGCGAACTCCAACCGGACAATGTTGAAGTCGAGCTCGTTCCAGTAAGAAGAACCCTGCATTCTAAAATTCTTTCTCTGTTTAGCCATTTGATGCTCTACTTGATTTGATGTCAGGCTGAATAAGGAGATGATTGAGACTCTGTTTGTTTGCAATGCGGCAAGCGCGGGGATGAAGGGAAGGCAGCAGGGGCTTCTTTCGGCTGAGGAGGAGAATCGGGTGCTTGATGTGAAGAAGTCGCGGAACATTGCTATTATGCTGAAAGCTTTGAACATGAGCACAGAGGAAGCTTGTGAAGCTCTTTTGGAAGGTGAAATTTGGGAAGCCACTTCTGGTTTTTGATATGACATGCCCACTAGTGATGTTACAGCATTTTTGCTTGGTGGTTTCTAGGCTTTATTATGTGGTTCATATTTTGGTGCTTGGAAGAAAGCTGAATTGTTTTGAGGATTCTCTCTATCACTCTACTAGCACTCATTGTGATTGACTTGATCTTTGATGAAATCCAGATTGATGTCGATGTTATAATCCGGTTTCTCTATGAAATATTATACTTTGGCAATGTGTATTCTTATGTGGAAAACGAAATGCTTCTAGTTGTAACTGATATGCATACTTCGTTGAAGGAAGACATGTTGCTGAAAAAAATTCCAAGTTGGCATATCTTTTTCCTGGGATTAAATAGGATGTTAAAATGCTGGTTTCATTCATGACTTTAAGGTATTAATCTCACATGAATTAATTTGTTTTTATGAAAATTATCTTCTATGTAAATCTAGATTGCCCTGAAGGTTTAATGCTGAACTATATTCTTAATGAAACATGATTCCACTTGAAAAGCATGTTTATCTCATTCCTTCCACTTTATGTTTTAATGTGATTGTAACTTAAGTATTTCACTTTGTTCAAGTTTGGATACATTTTCATCTTCTTAATCAACTGATAGTAAGCATCTGGCGTTACAAGTTTTGGTTGCAAGTGGGAGGAATTAACCATTATTAGGTCCCCAAGCATGCATTTTTGTACATAACCATGATTAGCTAATTACATTTTCGGCTTTACTTCACTTGTTCATTGCTGGTAACAGATGACGCAGAAAGCTTGAGCTATGAACTTTTGGAAACACTACAACAAATGGCTCCAAGCAAAGAGGAAGAGCTTAAATTAAAACAGTACAAAGATGATTCACTGCTTAAGCTTGGCCCTGCAGAAAATTTTCTTAAAGCAGCTGTTGACATACCATTCGCTTTCGAGAGAGTGGAGGCAATGTTTTACATTGCAAATTTCTACTCAGAAGTTAATTACCTTAAGGAATCATTTAGTACTCTCGAGGTAAGTTGGCTTTTTTTTTTTGTTTTCTGTTTATTCCTCTCCATCGCATTTACAAGAGTTCATTTTAACTAGATAATTTCTTAAACTGGCTTGATTAATTCACATCAAATTTAGTTTTTTTTTCCATTTTTTTTTTTTGGTTTCCCATGGTTTTTTCTGGGGTTTAGGGTTGTTATTTCGGAATGTTCAAATAATGTAGCTCCAAATCATCTACAGGCAGCCTGTGAAGAGCTGAAGAACAGCCAGCTATTCTTCAAGCTTCTAGAGGCTAGGAACCAGTCCAATACCTTACAAGATGATCAAGAATTCAAGAGGCTTGGCCTTCAAGTCAATGAGCTTACAAATGTGAAGAAAGCAGCAGCCATGGACTGTAATGCCCTTGGCTGTTATAGCTCAAAGCTTGCTGCAGGGATTGAAAAGATCAGACAGGTTGTGAGATTGAGCATGTCAAGTGTAGCGGGAAAAAAGGAGCTATTCCATGAAGCCATGAGGGGGTTCCTGAAGAGGGCGGAAGGTGAAATCCTGGAGGTTCAACCTCAGGAGAGGGTTGCATTGCCTCTGGCAAGGGAGTTAATTGAGATTTTTCATGGGGATTTGGCCAAGGAGGAAGCTCATCCCCTCAGAATTTTCATGATGGTCAGGGATTTCCTTTGCATTCTTGATCAAGTATGCAAGGAAGTTGATACAACAAATAACCACACTTTTGTCAGCCCTATATGTCATATTTCGATGACCTTGAACATGACATCACTGCCAGTTTCCTTTGTTTCTCGTGCATCAAGGGGCCCGTAAGTTCTAGTGATGGAAGTTCTTCATCAACTTAGGCAGCTATTGGCACTTGATGGTAGAAAAGTTTCTTGTTGCTTTGCTGGTGATTCTGTAGCTGAAGAAATAGTGGATGTGCAAGCATCCATGAAGTTTTCGTGTATATGAATACTACCTCCCTTTCTTGCAATCAAGTAACCTGATTGTATATTAGCTCAAACTAAGATTTCAGGGCAGACAATTCCCTTTGTTACCAGGGCGGAGATTTGTATATATGGATCCAGTAAAATGTTTATGTTGTCAATCATTTAGGAGAGTGTTCGCCAATTATGCAAATCAGATTCATCTATAATGTTTTTTTCATATTGAAACCGACCTGGGCTACGCCCTAGTAACTGGATTTTTTCAAGCCAATAATCATTCTCATAAATGTCAAAAAATTCTCATTGTTTGTGCTCCAACAAAAAATCTCCCAACAAATCTAATGTCTTCTGCTCTCCTATTACTGGTTCTTGTTAGCTCCTGTTTGGTTGACCAGAGAAGTAGGAAATTCCACAGCGAAGAACAAACAAATCAACTGAGTCATTTTCTTTGTCAGATCTCCAGTACTCCTGAAGACCAAATTAAGGCATAATTCAATGCATTTATAGTTTGTTATTGTTTTGGACATGATCAAGTTCTAATTTTGTACATGTACAAGCTTCCAGCTCAAAAACTCATCACGTGATCTGTCGCATCAATTTTTCGCACAAAGAATCACAAAGTTGGTACACAATATAAATTTGGCACTAACAAAGGTAGGAAGGCGGATTTATATTTTCACTGTGAAGTATCCTTGATGAATAGTTGGATTACCTTGACTAGAATGTATGAAAAGCTCCTTGATTTGTTTATCATTTGTGTTCAGTTTCATCTGCATTAGCATCGTCAGCCTGAGTTCCCAGCTTGACAATGTCTTCGACAAGGATCTTCCCTTCTGCACCAGGGCAAATTTGCATAAAATAAATTGTGAGAAGCTGTCCTAAAATACTTGTATCCATTTCATAAAAATGTTGAGCATGTTAACATGCAGAAGATTTCGGCAAAAGTTGGATTTCATCACTCACCTCGATCCCTAGAAAGGTTACTGATGAGTTCTTGGACACCTTCCTTGCCTATGGTGTCCTTAAGATACATGGCTGCAGCCGCTACCTCTTCCGGTGTTACCTTCCCATCATGATCTCTGGATAAAAACATCCATTCCCATGACAGAGAGACATATCATTTGATTTTTAAAACATTTTAAGCGTCTCAGTAATTACATTCAACATTGTCTAAGAAAATACCTATCAAGTAGTTGCCATCGATCACCAATTTCGGCATCTACATCATCAATCTCCTTTTCAAGTTGTTGGAGCATTGCATCAACCTGAAGACGCATCAACCAATAAATTTAATCAACTATGTTGAGTATGCATAGGTTATGAAACAAGCTAGGATCAGTCTTTCCAGCAACCAGAAACATACATGACCATGTGATATGAGAAGTTATAAAATTATCTCCAACATCAACCTCATTAATAAACTAGATAAGGTCAAGGCTAGCAAAGATCCTGGGAGTGCTACAAGTATAGAACATTTGCTAAAATTCTGGCGAAGTCAATAGGTGAGTTCAAGGGTCATAATTAGAAAGATAACTTAAATCCCAACAACAAAGTCAAAAAGCTAGAAGATCCAAAGTAAAGAAGGGAACTTACCCTATCTACGAGTGCTGAAGAAACCTTGTCTCCAGCAGCCGCTTCAGCAGCATGATCACTCTCCTCCCTAGCAGCTCTATATGCTTTCTTAGCTTCTTCTTCACCTTCAGTGCCCTTTTTCTCCAGCATGGTATTATACAAGTCAATCTGCAGTGCACAATGGTTCTTAGTGCTTCAGAGATTGTGCATTAAAAAGACTGCTGTTTTTTTGCAAAGATAGAACCCTAACAAGAAAAGTTATTAACCCAGTTCATATTAAATGGCAACGTGTACTTCACACAGCAATAAATAGCAGTCATATTCCACGAAAAAGTGAGATGTACCTCTTTGTTTACTAGTCTCAAGAACTCTTGACGCTCCCTACTGACTGACTGCAAGGATTTAGGAGCAATAAGATGTAGAAGCAACTTGCATCTTTGAGACACATGATACATATGAGGTTAAAAACCAAAAGATAATTGATACGAAGGGATCCAGTTCTTACAGATGCAGATGCCAAAACAGCCAAGGCACGGCTTATTTTGCAGAGATCTTGTTTTTCCAATGCTTTTGCTCTTGCCAGTTCAACAGCTTTCAAGGAAGTAGAATCAATCATCTCTTTCAAAGCCACATCCTCTCGACTGATTTCAGAATCGGTCATCTCAGCTTTTTCCTCTTTTTCTTGTTCTTTCTCTTCCTCCTGTTTAAATATGATTCATATAAATCAAAAGCATCACATCAGTAATTTGATATATACTCTTCACAAAAATAAGAAACTGAACTAGTACAAATATTCAGGAAATTAAATAGTCAACATTGGCTCAACTATATCACCTGAAACCTCAAACTCTAATGTGATACTGTATATCACTAGCATAGATGAAGTCAAGGATCTTGAGTTTTAAAGTAAGTGCAGAAAGAACAGCAAGGTAATTACACCATTCAATGTGTGGCAAAAACTAATTTTCTTTTGAAAGATGGGTAATGAATAAATAAAAGGTTGATGAAATCATCTAGTGGAAGAGCAAGAAGATATGAGAAACTAATAAAATGGTCAGCAGGCTGTGAATGCCCAATCAAAAGGAAAAGAGACAAATCCAAGGGCAATAAGGGTGAAGTTCTTGTCACCAAATATACCAGTCCAGAGCTTGAAAGTACAATTGGCAGCACAAAAAATATGTGTATCCTACCAACAGAAATGAAAGGCCTTAACTTACTATTAAACAAGTGCCAAACAATTATGGAGGAAAATATTGTGATAGAAGAATTACAAAAAGTCATGTTCATTCTAGAAGTAACGGCCAGATTGGTTTGCCAAATTTTCTCAATCTTCTCATAGTACGTACGTAGTAAAATTGATTCATAACTGTAAGTATTCTTTATTAATGCCTATGACATTATCTGAACGTGCATTTTTCAAAATAGTTAAAGTAATAGAGTGCAAGCAACTCCCAATACATGCTAATCATCGACTTCATCACCTGCCAAGAAATAATCACTAGCATGTACAGAAAAACATATAGGGCAGTCCAAATAAAGGTGGGATAAACAATATTTCAATAATTTGACTTTCTATAACCTGATGAGATAGCTGCACCAAAAATAGGGCAAGACCACATGGGGAAAGGAAGAGTTTCGATAAAAATATAACTGCCAACTGAAGGGTAGGATATCAAATCTAATACAAATCTCTGTTTTTTGACCTAATATAAATCTCTAGATCAGTATATATGGAGGATGAATTCAATAATGGAAGCAACAAAAAAGAGAGGAGTAATAACCATAGATTAAGATTGCCAGGATCCCTCAATCCTGTTATCAGGGCAAATATAGATACAAAGCTCATATAGGAACAAAGATGGTTAAAAGCCATTTCATGTAGTACCTTGATGAGTTCTTCTTGCATTTCTAGAAACTCTAATTTCCTCTTCCTTTCAGAAACAGAATCTTCAGATGGTAAACCAGTACCAACGGTATCAACAACCTCATCTGGCAGAGATGATAGTGTTGCCACTACAGCTTCCTCAGGCTTCAATTTTCCAGATACAGTGAAGGCTCTAACAAATGCAAAAAAATAAGATAGCTGAAAAAGACCAAATAATATCCATATGGAGGAATTTTCCAGATACAGTGAAGGCTCTAACAAATGCAAAAAAATAAGATAGCTGAAAAAGACCAAATAATATCCATATGGAGGAAATTTGATTACCTGGAAAGTATCAGTAGAGATGACGGTACAGAGCGATTAAGTGACAGATCCAACCAATCTTGAAGCTGGTAAGAAAAAATGGAAGGGGCAAATAGCAGTTATCTTGAGAAGAAAGATAAATACTATAATAAAACCTAAAAACACATAAGAGAATGACAATGTAAAAAAAAAGACAGAGAGAGCCAGAAGAACAGATAAAAATGAAAACTGAAACTTGAGAAGAACCTAAATTTTGAAGCTTTTGGCACAGAATGTTAACAAGTGTCAAGTATTATTTTACAAACAACTCCATATACTGTATTGCAGATGTCTTGGCACTAAATGTACCAATTTCATGATGGTTTCAGGTCATTTCAACTCATAAATTGAGGGAGGGAAACATGTTGCGAGTTTGGTGGAGTGGGAATGAAAGGTAATGGCTTCTAAGTTCTAACATAGACCATATCTTCAATTACTTGCATTCTCTCATGTAGCATGATTTATCTCAACTGGAATTTGTACATGGGGGTCCTGTTGAACGTGAAAATCTTTTTTCCAGGATCTTGGCTTAAACTCAAAATTTAGTCCAAAATCATACTCTCATACTTCAAAATGAATAAGTCTGCAGCTAGATTTCTTGCCAGAAATTTTCACATGTTTGCTTTAACCAATTTTAAAATTGTAATAGGTGTCACTCTAAGGAGTTTGCAAACCTTGATCCCTAAGATTTGGTGTTTGATTAATGACATAGTATATGGTACTTTATCCCATGAACTTCTTATGAGGAATTAATGTTTGAATCGCAACAAATTGCCTTTGCATCAAACATTTCTAAAACAACAGTAGAAGTATCAAAATAATAGACTAATGGAAAACAAGAGTCAGAACATTTATTATTATACAGCCACCTTCTAGTACCAGCCCTCTCCAGAAAGATGAACCGTATTTATCTTGTGTGGAAATTATTGTAATTCACATCCTTGAATTATCATGAAAACTAATAAAATAGTACCTGTTGGCGCATTTCATCAGTTGAAAGTAGACCCAAGTGGCCACGTTCCCGACAAGCTTGACGGAGCTCCTGTTCAGAAAGAGAATCTACATCCTCTGCCTGAATTAGCTTATCATCTTCTTTAATCCTAGTCAAATAAGGAGAAAAATTAGCATCTCATCTATGTCAAATAAGGAGAAAAACCAGTATTTCATCTATAGTGAGCGGTCACGCCTACAATCCAAAAACAGAAGTTAAATAGATAGCCTCTAGAGTTCATTTTAACAATTGCATTTAAATACAGGAAAATTAAATGTTATCATGTTGATATGATGGAAAAAGGAAAATTGCATTTTTTTTTTATTACATCAAAATATAAATATAGCTTGCATATCAGATGACAGTGTACGACATGTTTATTTTGTGACTCTCCTGCAAGGCTTAGAATATCTAAGCCATTCATCATAACTAGAATGAATTCTGTTCAAAACATGCACCTAGAAAGGAAAGAAGTTTTGACGGGTGGGAAGGTCAGTGATGATGAAGGTATTATTCATACAGACTCACTCAAAATGGTAAAATTATACCACTCCCTTGAATACACTAGACCAACTATTTTAGTCAAATAAAACAAAGTCTGATACATTCATAAAGCTTACTTCTGTAATTTCCTCCGAAGCATATACCGCAAGTAGTTATCAGTTCCAAATGGCGAAATTCCCATGTACTTGCACATACTGACTAACCTTGGTCTGCACTCAATAAAGAAATAATCAATAAAGATTAGTACAGGCATCACTCAAAGAAGAAATGACCAGTTGCATATTAATCAGGAGGTAACCTGCTGATGTTATCCAGAGTGAGCTCATCATTGAACAATTTTGCAAAGTTTAAAATTTCATCATTAGAAACGCGAGCACCAGTTCTGACCTATTCATAAACCAACATATTTGATTATCCAATGGGAGAATAGAAATATCCACAGGCAACGTATGTGTACTAGTTTGATATTAAAATTACAAACTTAACTTATACCTTATTTAGAAATTCATCCAGATCTTCTGCTGTTTGTTTAAGCTCTCCACTGCGTGAATTTTGGATTTCCTTTGCCATTTCTTTTACAGTGTCCTGCAAGAACTTCGCATATTCTATTCTCGCATTGAGTTTCCTTTTCAGTGCTTCCTGAAAATTGGATGGTTGAAATAACCATTATGAGAATCTGCCTTGAGACAGGTAACAATAGCACAATTGATCAAGTACCCAGTTGTAAAATTCCATACTAAACACTTGAGCAACAAATGATACATCCATGCAAGCAAGAAAGCATATGCACAACTCCTAACAGGACATCTTAAACAAAAAAAATCAATATTGTCAGGGTAGGAACTGGACTTGACCAACAGATAAACACCAAACAACACCTAGAGCCAGTGTTACCTGCTCCTTCATTTTGTCCTGAAAAGTGGATGGTAACATGTTTGGAAATAGCTTTAGGAACACCGGCAATAAGAATTCCATGAATGGGACTATGACAAAAACAGCGAAAGGAACAAGCCTGAAGATATCAGCTGTTGTGCGCGTCAACTGCTGCCTTTCTCTCCTGGAGAGAGTCTTCCCACCAGCAAGTTTCATCAATAATCGAACAGAGATCCTTACATCGGCCCACAGTAGCTTTGAGCCCAACCAATAATGCTGCAATGTTGACACAAATTCATTTCTCCAATGCTGGAGCTTGATAGCCCAGTCCTCCCTGGAGAAAAGCAAGATAAAGATAAATGCTTCCAAGATGCTCCCATTAACCCCAAAAATAAAAGCTTGCAAGAGGTATTATTACCTGCTCAAAGATGCAACAGCTCTCAAAGCGGGACCAACGCCCAGCAGCCTTGCCCAAAACTTCTGTACAACAGATTTAGGAGCCTTTTGACTTTCTTGCAACTGCTTGGCCTTTGCTTTAGCCTTCGCTGTGCTCAAGCCTTCCACTGCCTGGTCGCATTCCTCTGGAGATGCTTCTTTCTTCTGTTTTTGGTTTTGATCTTCACTCTGGTCATCCCTTCCCATATCAGGCTGACCAGCTGTAGCAGTTGATGCTGATCGAACAGGCTGCAGCAAAATTTTGACTCCCAAGGGCAGATCAAAATCCTTTCTTCCAAAACCATGACCAAAGATCAGAATTCTATGAGTGAGAGGAGGATTAAGAAATCTAGAATAGCCAAAGAAGTTTCTTTTTGGCACCAAGGCAGCCTGCTTCTCCCTCGTATGATCAACATCTGAATAAGTTTGCTGAGGAACCTCATCAACAATTATTGGGTCCCCATTTCGACTCAATATCCCATGCTGACAGCTTGAAAAACTAGAACAAGAACGGGCAGGGACATTCAGATGGTCTAGAAGATAGTTCCTCCCTCTGGCAATCAGCTTTGAGGCCATTATGTAAATCCTCTCTCTTTCCAATGTGGAAGACTATGGTCATACCTTCCCGGGCACCTCCCTGAATATCCACCCCATGCCTCAATGAGAAAAAGTAACAGAATAAATTGCTTACAAGAGAATATAAATACTAGTGTGATAGAAACAAAACATATTCAGCTCATAGTTTTTGCTCTAATGCAAATATCACTTCATTGACGAACTATGCATCAAAATTAAAAATTATGAAAATTTCAAATAAACAATAAGCAAATTACTCATATAAATTGACTAAAAATTGTTTATTACTGGAAACAACAAAAAACAACAAAAATCAGCGCGTTTCACTCCAATCCCAAGAGGAAACAGGTGGATTTCAACACAAAAGATTAAATTACTCCCTTTCTCTCAACGTTTTCCGATATCGGATCAAAGGTAGAAAGTAATTCGCAAATCACATCAAAAACCCACCAAAACAAGGAGAAAAAAAAATTACTTACGGGAAGAGCTCTGGGGATAACACTTCGGATTGGAGCTCCTATCAAGCTTATATTCCGATATGGCGCGAGAAACACTCGAGAGGGATCGATCAAAAGAGAGGAGGAAAAGGGTTTAGGGTTTAAGAGATGAAGATCGGAGTAGAAGAGAAACAAAAAAATGGGGTTTGACGGATATTTATATTGGGGGTACGAGAAGAGAAACGACTGCCCGGCTCTGCGGAGGATGTTCATTATCGGATTCGGATCCGGATCTCCAGTCCAGGACCCACTAGCTACGAATGGATCAAATGCGACCCGCTAAATTGAAATTTTTCTATCATTCTGTGTGGGGAAATTGTTGTTGGATCGGTCACCGGATTTTTGACGGGTTGATCCGATCCGACTTCAGAGCTAACCATTGAAAGGGAGAAGAGTTTTTATTTTTGCAAGATAAAAAAAATTGACCTTTCGTAGGCAGCTTCTGAGAAATTGGCTAGCTAGAATATTCTGAGATTCTTTAGAGTGAACCCAATGTAATCGGGCGAAGCCCGCTAATCTCCGGTCTGGTTTGGATGTATCTCTTGAAAACTTATTAACAATTTTGCCT
Organism: Trichopus zeylanicus subsp. travancoricus; assembly: GCA_005019695.1. Classification (NCBI taxonomy): domain Eukaryota; kingdom Viridiplantae; phylum Streptophyta; class Magnoliopsida; order Dioscoreales; family Dioscoreaceae; genus Trichopus; species Trichopus zeylanicus. Next base: position 1,207,337 of record RXID01014490.1, read on the forward strand.
ATTCCATTTACCAATTAAAATTAGGACTAATATCTTGGTTTGATGGGTGTATTTCTCTCTCATTTACGAGAGATCATGTACTCGAATATCATTATTATTGTTATTCTTGTTAAAATTGAAATTAGAAGTTAATCAAAAGATTATTTTTTGGACATTAGACAAGCATGCGTTTGGTTCGAAATCAAAATTAAAATCATCATGTCCTAATAAACTTATCATTTAAATACCGAAAAAATAATTAGACTATTTTTAACGTTGGTTTAAAAAATAAATTATCATATTATCATTACATTTATTCATTCAAATCTTAATAAATAATATATCCAATAGTATAAATGTCTCAAAAAAATTAAAACTATTTACTAGTCATACTAGCATTTAAATGTCAAATTTTTGATTATATTTTTTATATATTTTAATTTTGATTTTGATTTTGAGTTTAACCTTAATTTCAAATGTTGACGAATAGTTATATCCCCAGTTATTATCTAATTATTTTTTGATCAAGTAGTTGTTGTTTTGAGAGGCAATAAAGCAAATAGAATCAATCAAACTCTTACGTATAAAGCATAAACATCATTAGCTACAAACAATTTTCAAAACTCAAATGAAAGTAAATGTGAATTAACTCCTTCACCAAACCAATCTCGGTGCGTCAAGTAAAAATTTGTTTTTAGTCAATCGAGCATCTCATTGGTCTTCAGCAAGACATCTTGCAGAAGGCGTTCATCCTCTCCGATAACGGTGTCATTTTTATTTCAATTACATTTAACAAATATTTTTTAGAGATAATTACTTATAATCACTGTAATTAGTCTTAATTATCTACAATATGTAATTTTCAGAATTACCCACACTCTCTCTTTTTTCAACATATTTACTTACATCCCTGATTGTTATTTAATCAAATTTTATCCAAAAATTTTCGATTGTACTCTCGATTATTTTACAACTAAATCCCTAAAAATTTAATTTTTTATTTAATACCCCGAAATTCAATTTTTTGCAAATAACACCCCGAAATTATTCCGATTTACAGAAAAGTCCCGGAAATTTAGATTTTTGCAAATACCACATCAAAATTATTCCGATTTATAGAAAAGTCCCCGAAATTATTACAACGGCGGCGAGGGTGGCGACGCCGAAGGCCGGCGGCGGGAGCGGAGGCCGAGGCCGACTCGCCGGCACGCGGACGCGAACGGCCAAGGCATGGCCGTTCGCGCCTGCGTGCCGGGGACGGAGGCCGAGGCGGTCGTGACGGCACGCGGGCGCGGACGACCTCGGCCTCCGCTCCCGCCGCCGGCTTTCGGCATCGCCGCTTGCACATTGCCACCATCGACGCCGTCGTAATAATTTCGGGGATTTTTCTGTAAATTGAAATAATTTTGATGTGGTATTTGCAAAAATCCGAATTTTCCGGGACTTTTCTGTAAATCAAAATAATTTCGGGGTGTTATTTGCAAAAAACTGAATTTCGAGATATTAAATAGTAACGCTGGCGCGCCGGCCTCGGCCTCTGTTCCCGGCACGCAGGGGCGGACGGTCTCGGCCTCGGCCGTCTACGTCTGCGTGCCGTCTCGCCAGTCTCGGCCTCGGTCCCTGGCATGCAGGCACGGATGCCCACACCTTAACCGTCCGCGCTCGCGTGTCGGCGAGCCGACCTCGGCCTCTGCTCCCACCGCCGGCCTCCGGCGTTGCCGCCCGCACGCCGCCACTCTCGCCGCCGTCACAATAATTTTTGGAACTTTTCTGTAAATTGGAATAATTTTGGCGTGGTATTTGTAAAAATCTGAATTTCCGGGACTTTTCTGTAAATCGAAATAATTTCGGGGTGTTATTTGCAAAAAACTGAATTTCAGGATGTTAAATAATAAAAAATAAGTTTTTAGGGATTTAGTTGTAAAATAACCGAGGGTAAAATTGAAATTTTTTAGAACAATTTTGATTAAATAACAATCAGGGAGTGTAGATAAATATTTTGAGAAAAGAGAAGGGTAGATAATTCCAAAAATTATAGGGGATTATAAATAATAAAAGCTAATTACAGGGGACTACGGGTAATTATTTCTATTTTTTATCACTAATACTATAATTATTTTAAAATATAAAATTGAATTGTTTAGTTGCTGGCGCCGATCCGTCTAAACGTTATCGAAGCCCGTGGCATCATGCCCATTGTTAATACCGTGGTTTTAACTGTAACAAAATTGTTTCGAAAATTATTTAAAAAAATTTAGAGTATTTAAGATTATCCAATGTTCAAAACTATCGAAATTGTCAAGCTAAAATGACCGAAATAAAATAATTTCGGCAGGTATTAAAACTATAAATTTAAAAGTTTGGTTAATATTTAGCAAGGAAAATTTCTGTTCAGTTTAATTCAGTCTAACTCATAATTTGTCTCTCTCTAATTTCTTTTCCTCCATTTTGTCGACGATTTGAGTTATTTCTGATAACTCGCATTGTTAGCAAATTGAAATCGTCGCTCTTGCATTTTACGAAGTAAAGTTGTTATCATCACCTTTTTTTCTTCTTCTGATTCTTTTATGCATTTTTTTTTGTCATCAAAGATAATTTTGCTGAATTTTCAGCCTATTATTTCAATTCACTATTTAATAGTTTTCGTTGAGAATATATTTATAATTGTATAATAAAAAAGTCAAAGGAACTTTCATTATTTCAATAATATATTTTATTTTTGAAAAAATAAATGGGAGGTACACTCTTATGTTTATAAGGCGCAACTAAAATATTTCATTTTGATATTTCAAAAATACTCATTTTTCTTAATCTCGATGAATAAATAAGCACGCTATAGGACTTCTATTCTATATTTTCAATTTTGTATATTTAATTTTATGTAATCGTTTTTATCAGTAATATATACCAATGTTGTTCTCGGATTTAGCAATTTTTTATTATATTATATTCATATTTGAACATAAAAGTATTTATTACATTGACTAAATAATTTTTTTTTGATATGTATTCATTTTATAGTTATTATACATTTACTTTTTTAAAAAAATATTCACTCATAAAATAAGCTAAATAATAGTAATTCATAAATACATAGTGAAAGTTTGTACATTCTCAAGTTTATCCACCTCGTGAATACAAATTCTTCACTTTGGAGCAATAAAATATACATTTTATCAGAAAAAAAAATTATTTTTTGAGTTATGTATTCATTTTTAGTTATTGCATATTTATTTTATTTGTAAAATACTCATTTTTATATTTAATTTTATGTAATAATTTTTATCAGAAAATAAAGCAATGTTGTTCTCAGATTTAACAATTTTTTTTATTAACATGAAGTATTTATTACATTGACTAAATAATTTTCTTATGTTATGTATTTATTTTATAGTTATTATACATTTTTTATCAAATATTCACTCATAAAATTAGTTAAATAATAGTAATTCATAAATACATAGGGAAAGTTTGTACATTCTTAAGTTTATCCATATTGTGAATACAAAATCTTCACTCTGGAGCAATAAAATATACATTTTATTGGGAATTTTTTTTAATGTTATGTATTCATTTTTGGTTATTACATATTTATTTTATTTGTAAAATACTCATTTTTATATATAAAATATCCCCTTCTAAAATTAGTTGGATGATAATACTATGTAAATATGTACAAATAAAAATACATTTAATAATCACCAAATCAGTTCATCATTCATTGCCTTAGTGTGATATAAAAGCATATTAATTCATTGACCTCCAAAATATATAATTGGAAAGAAATAAATATCAAAACACAAAAAACTAACTACACATAGACAATAAATGAATATATAATATTAATTAAATGAATATAATATAAAAATAAAAATAAATAAAAGTATGCAAGATAATAACTACATGAGATTAAAAAAATGAATACATATGAGTTTACTAATAAATATATGTGTCATGTACATAAGATGTATAAATGGAAAGACTAAAAAAGATTTTTATAGTAAGAGAAAAACTGTACAAATTAGCTGTAATAAAGAAAATGTTAGAAAAATCATACATATAAAATAAAGGTTGAAAAAAAATATAAATAAAGTAAAAATCGGATAAAATCATTGCGATGAAAAGACTAATGAAGGTCGTCACAGTGAAAACAAATCGAAGGTCACCCAAACAGAGGAATAGTCAAAAAGCTCGAGGAAAGAATACATTTTTAAAAAATATAGATTAAAAATAAATATAAAGTTGAATTAAATAGGATAAAAAATTTGAGGGGGAAAATTTTCGCCTTTAATTAATTATTTTTATACCCACAGTCCGATTCAATTTCGCTTTTATGCCTCAAAAATTTCGCAGTTACAACTGTCAAACGAGATCCCATGTAAAAAGTCAAATGATGGTCGTCACAGTGAAAACAAATCGAAGGTCACCCAAACAAAGGAATAGTCAAAAAGCTCGAGGAAAGAATAAATTTTTAAAAAATATAGATTAAAAAGAAATATAAAGTTGAATTAAATAGGATAAAAAATTTGAGGGGGAAAATTTTCGCCTTTAATTAATTATTTTTATACCCACCGTCCGATTCAATTTCGCTTTTATGTCTCAAAAATTTCGCAGTTACAACTGTCAAACGAGATCCCATGTAAAAAGTCAAATGATGGTCGTCACAGTGAAAACAAATCGAAGGTCACCCAAACAGATGAATAGTCAAAAAGCTCGAGGAAAGAATAAATTTTTTAAAAATATAGATTAAAAAGAAATATAAAGTTGAATTAAATAGGATAAAAAATTTGAGGGGAAAAATTTTCGCCTTTAATTAATTATTTTTATACCCACCGTCCGATTCAATTTCGCTTTTATGTCTCAAAAATTTCGCAGTTACAATGAAACGAGATCCCATGTAAAAAGTCAAATGATACCTACGTGGCACGAAGAAACCAGCTAAAGCCGAAGCGGCCAACTCGACCGGCCCGACGAGATCCGATCCACGCTAACCGCGACAAAAAGCAACATAAAAAAAAAAACCCACTCGACGTCCCCAAAACCCTCCTCGCTGACCTCGTCTCCGTCTCGAGCTCCCTCCACATTCCAAAGCTTCGGCGATGACGGCAGCCTCGGCGCCCGCCCGATCGCTCCCTTCCCCGCAGGCGAACCCCTTCGCCGGGCCCTGCCACCTCGCGGGGTTCTCGCCTGCCGTGTATCTTCCCGTCGCGCAGTTCAGATCGGCTGCGCGGCGTTGGGCTCTGGAGGCCCAGGCAAGCCCCGCCAGCAATCCGAGCGGCGAGGGATCGTTTCAGACGAGCGACTCTGCGCCTTCTAGGCCGCGCAAGACGTAAGAGCAGAGCGATGAAGAGTTCTTTTTGGATAGTTGTCGGCGGTGTATAGCATTCGAGTGTTAGTGAGTTCGTCTCTGATAGTTATTTGGATAAAAAAGGGAATTTTGGTTGCTTTTTAGTAATTTCATAGAGGATACAAGATTTGAATCATGTTGGCAGTGAGGGAAGTCAATCGGTTGTCAAAAGAATATTAGGACTTAGCGGAATCCGATTGATATTTTTTACTTAATGCACTGCATTTTTTTTAAAATTTTTCGTTGATTTATTTGAAGGATTTTGGTTCAAAGTTCCTCAAAAGAACGCTTCTTTTCTTTCTTTCTTTTTTTTTAAAAAAATTGTGTGTGCAGGGTGAAGCGTCACACAATTTCAGTGTTTGTTGGGGATGAGAGTGGAATGATAAATCGAATTGCGGGGGTCTTTGCTAGGAGGGGATACAATATTGAGTCACTTGCAGTTGGGTTGAACAAGGACAAGGCATTGTTTACCATTGTTGTCTCAGGGACGGATAGAGTGCTGCAACAAGTTGTGGAGCAGCTTCTTAAGCTTGTAAACGTAATAAAGGCAAGTGCTTTGTTCCTGTAGTGCACATGGATTCTGATGCTTTCGTTTTTTAATTGTCGTAGGTTTTGAGGCTTGGTTTTAAAAGTCTCTTATTGTATAAATACTTTTAGGCCATTATTTTCTTGGTTGTAATTAGTTGTAGACAACGTAGGCCAATTTATTTGGTTATGCTCTTGCCTACTACGTCGTTCAGCTGACTAGTATATGCATATCAGGTAGAAGATTTATCAAAAGAGCCACACGTAGAACGGGAATTGATGCTTATAAAACTCAGCGTGGATCCTGAGCAGCGGCAAGAGGTGCAAGATATTGTTTGCTGTCAATTTCATGGCATGTGTAGCTATAAATAACATAAAGCATTGATGATGCAGTATCATTTTTCTCCTATAATTTTCACAGTGTGTATGGAGTTGATGGTAGAGCTTCCTTTCAATCTGCAGGTTATGAGTTTGGTCAATGTTTTCAGAGCAAAAATTGTAGACATTTCAGAGCATTCAGTCACTGTTGAGGTAATATACGTTTGTAATGTACTCTGATTTTGGTTGACCGCTATATGTTGTTTATCCTGTTCTGCTATGCTAGATTCTTAAAGCTTTATTTCTATTGTTATGGCAATTATGAAGGTAACTGGAGACCCCGGAAAAATTGTTGCAGTTCAGCGGAGCCTAAGCAAGTTTGGGATCAGAGAAATTGCCAGAACTGGCAAGGTAATTTTTGTTTTTATATCCAAAAAGTTATGCTTCTCACCTCTCTTGTAGAACATTTGGAGCATTTTGTGTTTTACAGATAGCTTTGAGGCGTGAAAAGATGGGAGAGTCTGCTCCATTTTGGAGGTTTTCTGCAGCTTCCTATCCAGATCTTGAAGATACAACTTCTGTAGATGCTCCAGCTAGACTTCCAAGTAGATCATTCGATGGCAGCTCTGAATTGTCATCTAGTGTATGCCTGCCTTAATTTCTTTAAAATGAAAGAATAACACATACTCTCTGTGACAGAAAAAAGTTTGTTTTTGTTCTTTGCTCGAGAGAAGTTCAGTTAAACGAAATCTTCTATCCTTTTGCGTAATCATAAACATGTATATATTTCTCTACGAACTCTGTTCCTGTATAGGTTCAGGATTACCAAGAAGTTGTATCAGGAAATGATCTAGTTCTGAGAGGGATTTTAATACTTTATTAAGTTGGTTTTCTCAAGGGGCAAGAAAGGTTGCTATCAGCTTTCTCTGATATACAAAACTAATTGTTCACAACTGGAACCATGCTGGCCAAACAATAGAGGGCAACTTGGCTTATAGGATTCTTGTTTTTTGTAAATTTACTGAACATAAATGTATTGCGATCTTTGTTATTTCTCAAATGAAAAAAATAAACGTCTAGAAAATGTGTACATAAATGTGCTTGTATTGTTGTTGTGGAGTGTTATTATGTTACCATGTACTGTTTATGTTTTTGTGTGGAAATCATGTATTTTATTTTGAAGTAACATTAGCCCAAAAGTCCCTGTTATCATGTACTGTCTATGTTTTTTGTCTGGAAATCATGTATTTTCTGTTGAAGTAACATTAGTCCCAAAGTCTGTAAACAATAATAATTCCCACCTTATAAGCATGTTAGCATCAGGAATTTTTGTGCTTTCTCATTTAGCTTTTAAATATTTTTGTTTTACAGTCACTATGTTAATGCTGTTGATGTTTTGGCATGGTTGCTACTTTTGAAGGGAGATGTTTATCCTGTGGAGCCTTATGATGGATTCTCTGGGAATCAAGTTCTTGATGCTCATTGGGGTGTTCTTCAGGATGAGGATGTAAGTTCATAATATTGTTTTGTTGTTTGTTTTTGAGGTTTTGCTAGCTGATGTTCAGAATTTATCAAGGACTTAAAGCGAAAATGAACGTGTTTGGCTTCCTCACCAAGTTGTACTTGGCTTGTGTTTATCATTTCAATGACAAGGGTATTTAAATTTACAAATAAATTTGCCCTTGTTTCTTTTCATGCAAAATAAGCTGCAATATTCTGTCTGTCAATCTAGTTGAAAAGCTGCATTCAAAATTAGGTAGTCAATGTTTATAACTTATTTTCCTGTGATGGAACATATACTCACAAATTTGACTCCACCTTTCCCCAATGTAATTTCAAAAAAAAATATTTTCTTATCATGTAAGAAGATTAGTGTCACACCCGTTGTGAGTGGTAGATGCCATCACAACAAGATTATGTAACGGCTCTAATGATCTCGAAGGCAATAGAGTGCCTTCAACGTATGTGTGTATAGGTAGTACACATATAAGGAAACAACTAACTATGGTGGTCGGTGCTACTACGAAAAGTATTATGCAAGGGAGCGTATGATCATGCGAGGCGATGGATTGCCTCCAACATATGTGTGCGTGGGCAGCACACATAGCAGCAAGTGACCCAGTCACGACATGTTCGGATGGAGACCCGAACAGCCCAAATAGTCCTGCAGAGTGAGCAGCGAGACAAGTTGGCTAAAGTGAGCTGCAGGAGTATGTGAACAGCCTAGACATTTAGCGCTGCAGGCTGAAAACACATGGCTGCAGGCTGCAGAATCAAAGCTGCAACTGTCAAGGGACATATGGCTAGCAAATAGGCAATTGAGGGCTCATGGGACAGGTGGCTGCAGCTGGAGGGAGTCAAGGAAATTGCAGGGAGAATATTGTGGAGCATGCTCTCCATGATCCCAATAGGTGGACTGCAGGGAGAACATTTTGAAGAATGATCTCCATGACTTCCAACAGCTGGATTGCAGGGAGAATATTGTGGAGAATGTTCTTTATAATCTTCAACAAATGGGCTGTAAGGAGAACATTGTGGTAGCATATTCTCCATGATCTCCTTGGGTGGCTCACAGTCAAATATGTGTATTATAAATAGATTAGGGGGTCTATTGAGCTGAGACACACACAGGTAGAGAGAGACTTGTAGTGTTACTTCGCATTAGAGTTGTATTCCTTTTATGTGAGTAATAAAAGGTTGGAAAGGTTACTGTACTTCTCTTTTCCTTTATACTCTTGTGGGCTTGTGCGAGTTTGGCGGGTTGAGGCGGGCGAACTTTGGCGCCATCACGAGCAAAATTTTAGAGTAGAAGTTTGGTCATGTAACAAGTGGTATCAGAGCCCGGTTTGGTGGAAATCCGGTTTAGCTGAAACCAAGATCAACAAAAGTCATGGTAACCTAAGTGGAGTTTCGGGATCAGTTGATTCGTATCGAGGAGATGCTAGGAAATCCTCCAACTGAAGATGCGGGTAGCTTATGGGCACAGTTGGCTTGGCAAGAGAAGCAAAATGATGTTCTCAAGGAGTCCCTTGCAAGTGAGGTGAAAAGTGTGGAGGAAAGGTATGTTGCGATCATGGATTCCATGAGATCAAGTTTGAAGTCTTTGGAACAGGACTTGATGGTGGTAAAGAGAGTGGTGACAAACTCCACTATTGAAGGCGAAGCTCCTTCAAAAGTAAAAGTCCCGGAACCCATTCTTTTGATGGTTGTAGAAATGCAAAGGAGTTAGAAAACTTTTTGTGGGATATGGAGCAGTACTTCAAGACTGCTCACATTTCGGAACGGGAGAAAGTTACATTCACCAGCATGTATTTGAGTGGAGATGCCAAGTTATGGTGGCGTACCAGAGCATCGGAGAATGCTCGAGCCGTGAGAGTTCAGCTGGAGGATTGGGAAATCCTCAAGAAGGAACTAAAGAAGCAGTTCCTTCCGTGCAACATAGGGTCGGTTGCACGAGAATCCCTGAAGAAGTTGCGGCATTCGGGGACTATAAGGGAGTATATGCGGAAATTCAACTCCCTCATGCTCGACATTACCAACATGTTTGAGGAGGATAAGTTGTTCAACTTTCTTTCTGGCTTGCAGCCGTGGGCTCAAATTGAACTCTGACGGTAAGGAATGAGGGATCTTCGTTTGGTCATTGCTTCTACGGAAGGCTTGGTGGATTTCAAGTTGGCAACAACCACCAAGAACGGCACGGATGGAAGGAAGATGGGGCGTGCAGAAAAGGATTGCAAGAAACCCGAGGGTAAGGCCAAGAAGGTTGCGGAACTGAGCCAGTCCAAGTCGTAGCCCATCAATAGAGAGTATTGCTGTTGTATATGCAATGGTTCTCATCGGGTAAAGGAATGTTCAAGGAGGGAAAAGCTAACTGTTCTAACTCTCAGGGAATCTGAGGAGGAAAAACGTGGTGTGACGGTAACGTCACATATGAACCCATTGCGGCTACTCAACTCAGGTAGAAGGGCAGCCGCCTTACAAAGAGTTGATGTATGCATCGGTGCTATTAAATGGGAGACCTGTTTTGGCTATGCTGGACACAGGGGCGACCAACAATTTCTTTTCCCATAAGTTGGTAAGTGAATTTGGTTTGCAGTTGTAATCAAGTTCATGAAAAGTGAAGGCGGTAAACTCAGTGCCAACTCCGATTCATGGAATGACCAGCGCAACTCTCAGAGTTGGAGCTTGGGAGGGAGAGATCAGTGTGACAGTTTCGGTGCTTGATGAGTTTGAGTTTATCTTGAGGATAGATTTCTTCATCCAAGCTAAGGCTAGCTTGATGCCTCACATATCAGGTATGCTGATTTCTGTGAATGAATCATCATGCTTTGTACAGACATTGTATGGAGGGAAAACTGCAGTAGCAGGTATGCAGTTTTCTCAACAACTGAAAGCGGGTCTCAAGAGGAACGAGACTACTTATGTTGCAGCACTAATCGAGATACAACTAGATCAGGTTGTGGAGGTACCTGATAATGTTTCAACTATCCTGATGGATTACGCGGACGTGATACCACCAAAACTGCCAATGAACTTCCCCTACGGAGGGCAGTTGACCATAAGATTGAGCTGGAGGCAGGTGCTAAAACTCCTGCTCAGGCCCCTTATCGATTGGCAAATTCGAAGCTTTTGGAGCTGAGGAAGTAGCTCAATGAACTGTTGGATGCGGGATTAATCTAACCGTCGAAAGCCCCATATGGTGCTTCAATGTTGTTTCAACGGAAATAAGATGGTTTATTTCGGATGTGCGTGGACTATCGGGTACTATATAAGGTGATTATAAAAAACAAGTATCCGGTGCCGAATGCAGGTGATTTATTCGATCGATTGGCCAAGGTGACATACTTCACCAAGTTGGACTTGTGATTGGGGTATTCACAAGTTCGGATTGCTGAGGGAGATGAGTCAAAGATGACATGTGTCACGAGATATGACTCATTTGAGTTCCTAGTCATGCCTTTTGGATTGACAAATGCTCCAACAACTTTTTGCAACTTGATGAGCGAAGTATTGTATGAGTTCTTGAATCGATTTGTGGTGGTATACTTGGATGACATTGTCATCTATTCAGAGACATTGACGGACCATATCGATTATCTCAGAAAGGTATTCTCTGGGCTTAGAGAATACAAGCTCTTCGTCAAGAAGGAGAAGTGCGAGTTCTGTTAAAAAGAAATCAAGTTCTTTGAATACAGGGTGAGCAAGGGACAGATACAAATGGATGAGAGGAAGGTCCAAGCAATCAGCGATTGGGCGGTTCCAACAAAGGTATCGGATCTTCGTTCTTTCCTCGGTTTGACTAACTATTATAGAAGATTCATTTAGAGTTATTCAAGGAAAGTGAATTCCTTGACTGACTTACTAATGAAGGATCGAAAATGGGCATTGACGGATTCATGCCAAGCGGCGTTTGACCAGTTAAAGACAGCAGTGTCAACGGAGCTGGTGCTGCGATTGCCTAACTTCGAACTTTCATTTAAAGTACATACGGATGTCTCAGATTGTACTCTTGGGGGAGTTCTTGTTCAGGAAGGACACCCAGTGGCATTTGAGAGCCGCAAGTTCAAGGATACAGAGTAACGCTACACCACACATGAGAAGGAAATGACAACAGTAGTGCACTGGTTGGACACTTAGAGGCATTATCTATTAGGAACGAAGTTCAAGGTTGTAACAAATAATGTTGCAAACACCTATTTCAAGACCCAAAAGAAATTGACCCCCAAACAAGCTCGGTGGCAAGAGTTCTTGGCCTAGTTTGATTTCATGTGGGAGCACAAGTCTTGGCAACAGAACCAAGTGGCGGATGCATTGAGCCGAAGGGAAGTGCAATGCAATGTAGCTGCGCTGTCCACAGTGCAGTCAACCCTATTGGAGAGGGTTAAAGAGCAAGCCATGCGGACCCAGCATACGTCCAACTTAGGGGAGAGGTACGTGAAGGGATAATTAAGGGTTATTGGCTTGAAGCTAACTTGTTGTATGTTAGAGGTAACAGGTTATACATCCCGAAGACGGGAGGGCTGAGGCGTGAGCTGCTGCGAGACTCACGATCTTCAATGGGCAGGATATCTTGGAAGGCAAAGGATGATAACACTTTTGTCTAGATTATACTATTGACCAAAAATGAGGGAAGACGTTGAGATGTACGTCAAGATTTGTCTTGTGTATCAGCTTGATAAGACGGAGAGGAAAAAGGAGGCAGGGCTGCTGCAATCCTTGCCTATTTTGGAGAAGCCGTGGTAGTTTATTTCCATGGACTTTATCTCGGGTTTTTTCAAAGTGAATGTGATGAGCTCAATGCTAGTCGTCATCGACCGACTCTTGAAGTATGCGGTGTTCATGCCAACACCACATGCATGTCCAGCAGAGATAGCAGCTGAGCTGTTCTACAAATATATGGTGAAGTACTTCGGTGTCCCGAAAGACATCGTGAGTGATCGAGATGCTCGATTCATGGGCAAGTTTTGGACAACACTCTTCAACTCGATGGGTTCAAAGTTGAAGTTCTTTACAATTAATCACCCGTAAACGGATGGCCAAACGGAGCGCATCAATACCTTGGTGGAGAATACTTAAGGTATTATGTAACGGCCAAGCAGCAGAATTGGTTGGAGTTATTGGATACAGTCCAATTTTGTTATAACATTTATAGGTCGTCGACTACAGGAATGAGTCATGCAGAGCTTGTCATGGGACAGCAGCTTCTCACTCCTCTCGAGTTTGCTCAATCGATGGACCAAAGAAAGCGCCCTGTTGCCTATTGCTTCGCTAAGGAGAAGGAGGAGCTGATAGAACAAGCTCGGGACAGCTTGCGTAAGGCAGCAAAACGCATGAAGAGGCATGCGAATGAACGAAGGCGTTCATTAGAGTTCCAGGTTGGGGATATAGTGTTGTTGAAACTTACTCCACAAATATGAAAGAAAATCAACAGCAAGATCGTATATCGTGGGTTGATACCAAGGTATGACTGCCCCTTCGAAGTAATGAAGAAAGTCAGGTAGGTTGCCTACCAGTTGAAGCTACCTGACAGACTGAAGGTACACCCAACATTTCATATTAGCTTTCTCAAATTTTTCAACAGAGACTTGCTTGGAGATAGACAGCAAGTTAAGAGAGCTCCACCAGTAGTTCGAAAATAGTTTGACAAAGAGATCGAGAAGATCCTTACACACCGGACTATGGGGCAAAGTAAGAAGAATCGACGGACTGTTTTTTTTTTATGTGGAAAGGCGACAACGAGATTGATGCCATGTTGGAGTGAGACTCTACGTTATGACAGTTTGAGAGATAAATCAAGGAGTATATGGATTCTACTTTGATGAGAACGTCGGACTCTCCTGGTGGGAGTGGTTTGTCACACCTGTTGTGAGTAGTAGGTGCCACCACAACGATATCATGTAACGGATCTCATGATATCGGAGGTAATGAAGTGTCTCCAACATATGTGTGCATAGACATTACACATAAAGAAACAACCAACTGTGATGGTCGATGCCACTACGCAGAGTATCATGCGAGGGAGCACGTGATCATGCGAGGCGACGGACTGCCTCCAACATATGTGTGCGTGGGCAGCACACATAGCAGCAAGTGACCCAGTCACGACATGTTCGGATGGAGACCCGAACAGCCCAAATAGTCTTGCAGAGTGAGCAGCGGGACATGTTGGCTAAAGTGAGCTGCAGGAGCATGTGAACAGGCTGGATACTTGGCGCTGCAATTTGAAAACACATGACTGCAGGCTGGAGAATCAGAGTTGCAACTGTCAAGGGACATGTGGCCAACAAAGAGACAATTGAGAGCTCATGGAACAGGTGGCTACAACTGGAGGGAGTCAAGGAAACTGCAGGGAGAATATTGTGGAGCATGCTCTCCATGATCCCAACAGGTGGACTGCAGAGAGAACATTGTGGAGAATGATCTCCATGACCTTTAACAGCTGAACTACAGGGAGAACATTATAGAGAATGTTCTCTATGATCTCCAACAGGTGGACTGCAGGGAGAATATTGTGGGAGCATATTCTCCATGATTTACATGGGTGGCTCACAGCCAAATATATGTATTATAAATAGACTAGGGGGTCTATTGAGGTGAAACACATACAGGTAGAGAGAAACTTGTAGTATCACTTCGCATTAAAATTGTATTCCTTTTATGTGAGTAATAAAATATTGGGAAGGTTGCTGGACTTCTCTTCTCCTCTATACTCTTGTGGGCTTGTGTGAGTTTGGCGGGCTAAGGCGGGCGAACCTTGGCGCCATCATGAGCAAAATTTCAGCGTAGAAGTTTAGTCGTGTGACAATTAACATGATTAATCAAACTCTCTTAGGGAATAGTCACAGCTTTGTATTCAGTCATTTAGGATGTTGTTCTGGTATAATGTGAAACATGGTGCACGTGCTCTTAATTAATTTATTTACATCGTAACCAATTTGTTTGGATAGTTTTGACCATCTTATGTAGGTTCCATGAGTTCCCTGCAATTCAGTTTTATATAATAGATTCACTTCATGTTCGCATCATTTGGCTCTGATCTTTATACTTGGTTGTTTTGCTTTAGCCAAGTGGTCTTTGTTCACACACACTTTCTCTCCTGGTAAATGATACTACTGGAGTCCTCAACATCGTGACAGGAGTCTTTGCCCGTAGGGGCTACAACATTCAGGTTCCTTTGTTTGCAGATTTTATTTCTGTCTTCCATTTTTCTTCTTTGAAAGATTTTTAGGTCATGTGCCTAATTGATTTGCTTGACTGCAGAGTCTTGCTGTGGGGACAGCAGAAAAGGAAGGTACCTCTCGCATTACCACTGTTGTTCCTGCAACTGATGAATCCATTGGCAAATTGATCCAGCAACTTTATAAAATTGTTGACATTCATGAGGTTGGTTCACAGTGACACCTATTCTAAGCATTGTAAGCTTGCTTGAAATCTAAAATTCTTAAAAAATGAGCCTTTCAGGTAAGGGACCTGACTCACTTGCCATTTGCTGAGAGAGAGCTCATGCTGATAAAGATCGCTGTAAATACAAGTACTCGAAGGGATGTCCTAGACATTGCTGGTATTTTCCGGGCCAAAGCCGTTGATGTATCCGATCATACAATTACACTTGAGGTCATTTTCTGGCTTTGGAACTTGATGTATTTATCATTGTCTTGTCACATTCAAAGTAAATATCTTATACATATCAGGAAAAACTTAGAAGGAGATGAAGTAGTTCCGAACTAATAAAGTTGCCCGGTTGTTAAAACTTTGTTATTTCCTTTACTACCAAAGCTTGATTTCCAAAGAAAATTAGAAGTGAATAGATAGGTTGACGAATGATTGAATAGCAATGTTGATTTTCTAGACTTCTAGAGTGCATTTGGTAATAGATTAAAGCTAAAACTAATGAATTATTTTTGTAGACTAGTATTTTTTGTCAAAATTAACCCTACAATAATTTGAAGTTTGAAAAACTAATTAATTTTTTATAATAATTTTATTTAATAGCAGTGTAAAATAATTAATATAAATTTTTTTAGTAAAAAGATTAATTTCTTGGTTTGACTAACTTTGGTCTAGTCCATTATCAAATGAGGCCCTAGTGTGATCAATCCCATCTTTAAGTTGCAAGAGTTTTCTTTTAGGGCATTCGTTTATTGCAGACTGTTGTGGGCAACTATTACTGTTATAGTACTGAAATTGTGACTTGCTGAATGGCTTCAGCTGACGGGAGATTTGGATAAAATGATTGCTCTGCAAAGGTTATTGGAGCCCTATGGTATTTGTGAGGTTCGTTTCTCATCTAATGGTTTTCCATTAATATTTTTCAGTGTAAAATTCTGTTTTCAACCAAAAAAAATCAGATATTTTAAGTTTCTAAGCTGAGATAATCAAAATTTCTGAATTTCAGTAAACTGAGGATTTGTATAGCAAAACCTATTCTGATTAGCTTGTGTCAAAACGAATGCCTTGAAAAAGCATACTACTCTCTTTACTGATAATCCAATAGCAGACCATGCTACTCAGTTAATTTGTTTCCTGTCAGTAACAGGTGGCACGGACCGGCCGGGTTGCATTGATTCGCGAGTCTGGGGTGAACTCTACATATCTACGCGGGTATCCTCTTCCATTTTAATTCCAATGGTGCAGATCCCTTGCAAAATTAAACTTGTATCTGCTCATGCAGTCTCAACAGTTATATGTTGATAATATTTGATGGAAGTTCCATTACTGCTTCATATCCTTTGGAGATGAGTCAATTCAAATCCTGGTTTGCAGATGTTTATGATCATCGTGATCTGTTTTTGGTTTAGAACTTGTATATCTGCTTATGCTTGGGTTCGTTATTCAGGAATAATGGGAAATTTCAACTTTGTGCATAGCCCCATGTGGCTGAATTGTAGGACATGTCTATCCTAGTTTGCCAATTTTCAGTGAGCCAAATTATTGGCAAATAATTCCTTAATTCAACAAATTATTCAGGAATTTAATTGTTTTGATCACAAATTCTATATTTTAGTAAAAAAAAAATCAGAAATTTATATAATTTTAGAGTATTTTAATGTTCAAATTTATTCTGGAACTTAATCAATCTCTGCATCCAACACAGAAATGTGCTGAAATGTTTGACCAGTGATTAAGCATTGATCCGTATACAAACATGTACTTGGATTTGCATGTGACATTCCGCCATCAATTTCCATGCACATGGCCAATCACAAGATCATCATCACATCAGATTGCTTATCGATTCATCATCAAACGACTCCCATTCCTTCCTCTTTTTCCTCTTAACGTTCTCCATTAATCCAATGGCATTACGCTTCAGTACTACTCATGGTTTGCGGTTTCGACCGGTCCCGAACCGAAATCCAATTTTTCGTTTCGGTTAGGGTACTGTTCATAGTTACTGTTCATCTTCACCGAGTGCGGACGGGAACATGTGCTGACGAGCGCGCGGGAGCGGGAGCTCGCCGGGCTCGGGCGCGCGCGGGCGGGCGGGAGGGAAGGCTCATGCCGTCGCCGGGGGGGGGGGGGGGGGGGGGGGGGGGGGGGGGGGGGCGGGGAGAGGAACTCGCGCTAATTTCGTGTTCGAGCCTAAGGGCCATGCGCACTCGTTGATTTGTCGGCACTCTATCGCCTATCTCGCGCCCTCACCGACCTGACCCGTACTTCCGCAAAATGAAGCCAGCCTTACACTGAGACCAACACTATCGCCAATTTGATTTCGGCGTCAGTATCGATTTCTGTCAAATACTGTTCACGTACATAATATTTTTTACGTAATTATTCATTATTTTTTTAAATTTTTAAACATATTATAATTTTTTAATTTGAAGTTAAAAAATAATTGAAATAAAGTTAAATTTTAGTCAAAATATGATTTTCATTTTAGACATTCGATATATGATTATACTTCAGAACCGCTGCCACGAGATCGCGCAGAACTAGTTGTTCTGGCTCATATGTCTACAAATACTCGTCCGGATCATCCAGGTACTGAATTTGTAGTTCCACACCCAGATGTTCCAAACTCAACTGATGATGATTATGATGATTAGTTGTATTATCTTAAAATTTATAAAATTATGTATGTGTGAAGTACATTTTAATGAAAATTAAATGTGCTTATGCTAATTTTAACTTTTAATCATATTTATGTTATTTCTTATATGTTTTTTTAATATACTAATATATATTAAAAGTAGACAATATCAGTGACTAACTATCAAAATTAATATTAATTAACTAAAATAATATTTAATATTATGGTAATATTAAGTATAAATTCATTCCTAATTTTTCAAATTTTTCCAAATTTTTTTTAAATATTTTATCATATTTTTAATTTGAAGTCAAAGTACAGTCAAAATATAGTCAAACTCTAGTCAACACCCAATTAATAATTTTAAAAAATCTTTCAGCCGAAACCGAAACGGCCGAAACTGAAACCGAAATGACCGAAATGGTCGAAACGTATCGATTTCGCTGGGCCCTGAAATCGAAACCGAAACGGTAAACCTTGGTACTACTAGCTTCCTTCTCATCCTCTTAGCCGCCACCATGGCTGCAAATTCGACATTCGACATCGTAAGCTTGGGCGCAAAGCCCGATGGTCGAACCGATTCTGCCAAGTCCTTCCTCAGTGCATGGGCTGCCGCCTGACTATCTATGTTCCTGCCGAAAAGTTCCTCGACAGCCAGACTATCTCCAAAGGTCCATGCAAGAACAACGCCATGAAAATCATCATCGAGGGAACCGTCTTGCCACCCCGAGGCAATACGTCGAGGGCGCAGTGGGTGGTCTTCAAGTATGTCCAAGGTCTCTCCGTCATCGGCAGCTCATTCGACGGCCAAGGCTAGGCTTTCTGGGCTTGCAATAATGCCGGCAATAGCTGCCCTGCCGGACCCACAGTGTACTATACACTAAACTTGTCATTTTCTAAAGAAATGAGTAGCCACCGGATTCAGAGTTCATATATCCTTTCTCTGGTCCAGTCTCTGACCATCGGACAGTCGAAGAATGCGCTGCTGAGCAGGGCGAGATTGATCAACAGAGAGATGTTCCACATGGTGATCTTCGCCAGCAGTAGGGTCACCGTGCTGGGCGCAAAGTTCACGGCACCGGGAAACAGCCCAACACCGACAACAACTATGTCGGGATTTCGAGCTTCGTGACCAGCACCGGGTCCACCCCTTCTGGACTGGCGACGACTGCATCTCCATGGCCGAAGGCAACCCCGACTTCTGGATCAAGGGCATCTCCTGCAGCCCAGGGCACGGCATCAGGTTGAACTGACGCATGCTCATCAATTTCCTCAATCGCCTTCTTCATCACAAAGAAGATTCATACGCAGTGGGCTAACAATTCGAAAAATGAATTTTCAGCATTGGGAGCTTGGAAGGAGGGGATGGACGACGAGGCCAGGGTGAAGAACATAACGGTCAGGAGCGTGGCGATCGCCGGAACGAACAGCGGGCTGAAGATCAAGACGTGGGGATAGCCCAACGCCGGATTCATAAAGGGCGTCGTGTTCGAGCGCGCGACGATGCAGAACGTGCAGAACCCAATCGTCCTCGACCAGAACTACTGCCCGGGCAACGTCAACTGCCCCAACAAGAGCTCCGGCATCAGGATCACCTACGTGTTCTACACCGACGTCAAGGGCATGTCGGCGACGCCGATGGTAGTCAAGTTCGATTGCAGCCCAAGCAACCCGTGCAGCGGCATTAAGCTGAGGCATATCAAGCTGACGTCTCAGAACAAGCCGGCGCAGTCCTACTGTAAGAATGCCAAGGGCATCGCTCCGGTTTGGTCGTCCTGCAGAGCTGCCTTTAGTAAATGTTATCACCATTATGGGTTTGGGATGAAGGTTGTCTCCGGCTGGACGGATCCTGTGAGAGATCAAGGGGCGGATCCCTAACCATTACCGTTAATTAACTATTAGTGGTTTACCAAGTGTTCTCTGTTAATTATCTTTTTTCATAATTGTTTGATTATTGTTGCTCTTAAAGCAAATCCTGAACAGAAGAATGTGTAGTGGTGTTTATCAGGACGTGATTTCTTCTTCTTGATGGTAATTAAGTCGAATTATTAACAGTTAAGTGAAAATTTATTGTTATACAGAATAGACAGATAAATCTATAAAATCAATTTATCAATCAATTAATACGCTTAGCAAGTAGGTTACATCAACTCAAAATACTACGAAAAAGAAACTAACTAAAATAGAAATATTATCTAACCTATGATTATAACTTGAGATCAGTTTATGCATTAGAAGCAACTTCTGGGGATGATGACTCTAGATGCAGTACCCTGCACGTTACTGCAATATGAATGCGCTGCCTTATTTCCAAAAGTAAGATCAACATTTTCCATCCTGATGTCGCTGCATGGATTGCTCGCGCTGCAATCGAACTTCACTGCCACTTTGGTCGCGGATGATCCCCAGATATTGGAATATAACACATCGCTGATCTTGATGCCGGAGTTCTCAGTTGGACAGCCGTGGCGCATGGGACAGTAGTGCTGATCGATGATAATAGGGTTGTACACCTGATGCATGGCTGCATGCTCGAAGGCGATCCCTGTCACTTCCCCGGTACTGTTGCCCGTCGCCCACGACTTGATCCTGAACCCGTTCTCGGTACCCCGGAACGTCACGTTGGTTGCCGTTATGTTTGCCACCGTCTCCTCTGAATGTGACCTCCCTAAGCTGCCAATGCTGCAACATACACTGGCTGTTAGCACTTAACACTCAATTATCATAGTGAAGGTAGAAGTGATATCTTTCAAGCAGGATAGTCACCTGATGCCATGACCTGGGCCGCAGTAGACTTGGTTAATGAAGACATTGGTGGTGCCTGCGACCATGGAGATGCAGTCGTCGCCAGTGCCGATATTTGTCCTCAAGATGGTGATGCCGTTCGACATGGAGGTGTGGATACCATCAGTGTTGGGGCTTCTCCCTGGAGCGCGAATCTTGACGTCTCGCACTATTACATCGCTGCTGGCCTGTATAATTATGTGATAGCCTTTGCTGTTCGTCGATGTCAGGCCGCTGATCATCACATTCTTGGAGTTCATAATCAAAAGCGACTACGCAAAGACGAGAAATTATTAGTTCTTCTAATCAAGTATTAACTCCAATCTCGCAAACAATCATAAACGAACTAAAAACTTGATTACTTACTGTTGCACCGCCAGGGCTATGGGGTTTAGCTCGTCTATAAGCCCAAGTTTTATTTCCTTGGCCATCAATGGTGCCGCCGATGATCGACAAACCATCAACTTTGTCGAAATTGAGCCAAACTGAACCAGTGCCAACTCCAGAAGGAGCCACGATTGTTCCATCGATGATAAAGCTGGTTTCTGAGTTGTTGCATGGACCTCGGAAGACAACTGAACTAACCAAAAATCTTCCTTGGGGGACATAGATTTCCGTTGGCTCACGGCGATGGCACGCAGCTTCCCATGCAGCACTGAATGCGGCCGACGATTGGTGGCGGCCGTCCGGCTTCGCCCCGAAGTCGACGACGTTGTAGGCCGCTGTGCATGAGGAGACGAAGATCAAAAGGAGAACGAGGCTCAGGTAGCTAGCCATGGTGCTTGTTTGTTTGTTTATCTTTGCTAAGTCTACTGTCCGGTTATATAGAGCGCCATTGAGTTTCATAACGACTAAAAGACAATAGAGTTTGATATAATTAGGTCAAAAAGATAATAGAGTTGGAGATATATTGGATTTTTAATTAACGTAAGTTTTGTGTTGATCATATTATGAGTCCGACTATTATCCAACCATCTCTTAACTAGTTTAATTATTTTCCTAATTAAATTTCCCTTTCGATTTTTAATACATATTTACTTTACCCAAAAATATTTTTAAAAAATAATATACTCGAATATGTTTATTAGTTATACTAGTTTTAGTGGTATCTAAACATTTAAGACACTAATTAACCTTAAAATTATGACTAATATTTTAGATACATTAACACTAATTGATTTAACTTCGTGATTATCTCAATCCAAACAATGCGTAAGTTTGAAATTAGAATTAGAATCAAGATAAATATTAATAAATTATTTTTATAAATTAATATAATTTTATCAAAATTAACTTTATAATAATTTGAAATTTAAAATATTATTTAATTTTTAATAATAATTTAATTTAATAACAATATAAAATAAATAATATTAATTTTATATATAAAAAAAATTTTAAAACGAGTTGGTTGTCATGATGATCGCAAACCAAACGATCGGTAAGTGATCAGATTGAAAACTTTTTTAAATATCGACAAATTGCGGGTCGTATTTGTAAAAATCCCAGAAATGTCCACAAATAAAATCCCGACGAAGAGGGAAGAAAAGCGTAGCGGAATTTCCGGCCAATTCTAGAAGCCAGAAAAAAGATTTGCTTTGGTTCCTTCCTCTTCGCTGCTTTTTCTCGAAGGAACGGCTTCCGAATTGGCGGGAAAGGAGCGCGGGATTCGGGTCTTCGATGGCGGCGAGCGCGAACCCGTCGGGGAATCAAGAAGGCGGCGGCGGCGGCGGAGGTGGTGGTTCTGCGGGGGGCGCCGGCGGAGCGGTCACCGGGAACCCTAGCGGTGCCTCCGGGGCCCCGAATTCGTCGGCGCCGGGGCAGGGGTTGAAGCATAACCCGGGGCTAGCGATGGAGTGGACTCCCGAGGAGCAGACAATCCTCGAGGAGGGATTGGCCGGGTGAGTTTCGATTCTGGTTTAGTTTGATGATTAGTAGTTTCCTGGATTTAATTGGGGCTATTCTTTGCTGGATTTGGCATGGATTTGAGTTCTGTGGCCGATTTAGATTATTGAACTGTAGAAATTTGGATTTAGATTTATGGAGGAGGAATAATGATGTTAATTTTCTAGAATGAGAGTGTCGATCTGAGCTATTTGTTGGAGAGAAATTTTAGGAAATTATATTTATTTTTGGGTTGTTATATTACATTCTATACTTTATGAACCGTTGACAACTATAGTGATCTAAATGGGACTGATATTTTTGTTTTTGTGATTTTGAATCTTACAATATTTTTGATTTTAAAATTTACATTTGTGGGTTACTTGAATGATGATGTGTTTGCAACCAAAACGACCGGCTAATCAAGCAATATGTCTTGAATATCAGTACAAATGGATCTAGCAATGTAGATATTTGTTACTGTTATACTAATGGTCATGTTCCGGAAACTAATTACCTGCTTATTATACAATATATACAAAAATATGTTGCTTGGTGATAGAAACTATGATTGTCTGATTAGGATATTTTACTTTTTGATCTGTGTTTCTCTTCTACATATGTAGGGTTGTTTAAAAGTTGACTCTTGTCAGAGTTATAGAAGTTGATGTTGTGAGTAATATAATGGAACATTGAAAGAGGAATCAGGCAAATATCTTTACTTACATAGATGCAACTTTCCCAAAGCAGGAAGAATATCTTCTGTTATACTCTGGCACCTTTACTCATTTGGCACTATGTTTTCATGACAAATTTTGTTTGACTTCCTTCTGATTTTTAGTAAGTTGTTTCCATGTCTCACATTATTACTGAGGTGGCATTTTTTTAACACATTTCTAGGTATGCTTCTGAATCAAGTTTAGTTCGCTATGCAAAAATTGCAATGCAGTTGCAGGAAAAAACAGTCCGTGATGTGGCCCTGAGGTGCAGATGGATGACTGTAAGTTTGATAATTTGAATGTTTTCTGGTATCTTAAAAAATGGAAATAGTCAGAAACTTGTGCACACATTCATATGTTGACATATTAGAAATTTCTCACATGTGATGGGTTTGAGCCAACCACACAATGTCCTGTCTGGGGATATATGCAGAAATAGAAATACTAGATTATTAGTTTTCATATGTGATACCAAGGTGTGTACGTGCAAATGGTGGCAGATTGAACTTGCTTAGGAATAATAACTATAAAATGCATACTGGTCTGTTGTTTTCAATGTGTCCCATTGCAATAATATCAAACAAACATCATGCTCTAAAAAGAACACCAAACAAACAAGAAATATTTGACAGTGTAATCAAGTCTCATTTAGTTGTTGCAATGAGGCTTTTTTTTTATCTTATGGAAATTGATTGTTCTTTTTGTTGTTTTGTTTTGAGAAGCCAACAATGGATTATTCTTTTCAAAGCTTGGGAACAAAGGGTACTAGGTTTTTGTTAAAATCAAAAGAAGGAAGATGTGATTAGGGTCATGGTTGAAATTTTTTTCATCATATTAGAAAGAAATAATTATTTGATATTTCAGGGTTATTTTAAATGAATTATAAAAGCATTCCTAGCACTTTTTTAAATGGATTTTTTAGTTTTTATTTTTCCACCATAGGATTTGCAAACAACCAATGGTTTTATATATCACTTTAGAAATTTAGCTTTTAAATCCATGTGGACTAGAAGCTGGGAAATTGGCAAATGGAATCATCTCAAGGATTCAAGACTTCTTTTTCCTTTAAATAATTGCTTCAGAGCCTCAGATGGTCATGTTGGTCATGAAAATTAGCTTGCATTTATTGCAGATGTTCATAGGTAGAGGACTGTAGTAGTTGGACCATGATGATGGGGATGAGGCACAACAAAGTTTTTACTGCTTTGCTCCATAAAACCTTGGAACCTGTCATTCTAGCCTACACTTTAGGAACTATTTAAGTGGATAGATGATAACTTCTGAGGTAGTTGTTTTGGGATCGATATTTTGTAGTTTCTTGTACGACTACTAACCTGAAAATATATTCTTATAAACCTTGGCTTGTTCCATGCCATGACCAACTATCAAACTTAAAACTTCAGTTGAGATGGCCAAAATGCCATTGGTCTAAGATTTTAGGATTGCTTTTGTTCATAATAGGTAAATTTTGATGCAAGAACCATGAAGATTCTTTAGATTGTTAGCATCATATTAATAGTTGCAAGGCCTGTACTAGTATTCATGTAATCAGGCATCAAAATAACCCAATCTCAATGTAATCATGAAATGGAATCTGATTCTTAATTAACTGGTTTTATTCTATGTCACAGAAAAAGGAAAATGGAAAGAGAAGGAAAGAGGATCATAGCTTTGCAAGGAAAAACAAAGATAAAAAGGTGAGTTTTGCTGATGTGCTGCATGTTCTTTCATTTATCATTATGGTATTGGACAGTGATGATTTTAGCTCACTGTGGCTCTCTATGCATCAATATGCATTTTATCATAATGCTCACAATGAAGTTGTTCTTAACTTGTTTGAACAGTTAGGTATTTCGATCTTTTCTCATTCTGGAGCATTGTATTCAGCGGAAATAATTCTATGCCTGTTGATTTCCCCTCCATTTAGCTGATCATATTTCCATGTTAGAAGTTTTAATTTGCTTCACAGTATAAAATGCGGTAGCCTGTTCCAGCACTGGTTGAAGACTTGGTTTCATTGCTTGTAGGTGCGTTGTTTGGGTCAGAGACTTCAGTACCTCGTTGACAACTTGAGGTACTATTCCCAAAGAAGGGATAGGCTGAAAATCAAATTAAGTTTATCTGATGATAGTTTCACTAGTCCTAACCATTGGTCCTTGCTTTACTTAAACGTATTGTACAGGTGTCAGTAATATGGGGACATATACACTTAGAGGAACGAATGTTGAGCTTGAGTTTTGGTTTCTCATGCGTGTCTGTTGGAAATGATTTCTCCATGAACATCAGTTTCCTGTCCACCTCTATCCTCTCTTTCAGTGTCTTTTTGTGTTCTGTTCATTCGGAAACTGCTATTTTTTCCCCTGCTTTCCTTCCATAATTGCAAACCCACCGCAATTGTTCATGGTAATAAATGAGGCATAGCAATTAATGTCATAAAGGCATAGTGCAAGGGGGATTTTAGACTGCATCTGCACTCATCTATATTTCAACCTTCTTATGAAATCAGAGAAATATGAAAGAGACCCATTCTAGTTCTCGTTCCATTTTTTGGACTGATCGACTAATGATCATTTTCCCATTTATGGTGAAAAAATGTACTTCCAAAATGATACCTGCAAAATTACAGCTGTGAGCATGTGTGTGTCTGTATGTGTTTTTTCCGAGGAACCCAGGGTTTTACCATTTTCATGAAATAACCCTTGCTGCTGAAATGCTTTTGAAAAAAAAGATTCAAGAGTTCAAGAGCATACACAGGTGGCTACTGCCTCCAGAACATCAGCATAACCACATACGTAAAGAAATACAGCCAAGTAGCCAACCTGGTACTGTATAGACTTGCATATTTAAGAACCCCGGCTGCTTCCCCTCCAAAGGTTACAGCAGTATAGTGCTGCTCCCTTTACAAAGATTGCAGCCATATAAAGGCACCCTAAAAATTCAAATGAGAAATCATACATGGATATACCCAGTCCCAGAGCATTGTACAGCATCCAAAAGGAGCTGCAAGCATCTGCTATTCCAACAATACAGGCATCAATGGAGTCCTGTAAAGAAATTAAGATACTGTGAGTGGGTCTGCTGGTTTTGGTTGAATTACAGCCCTTCTATATCCTATGCAATTGTTGCAGTTTATAGTAGTTTTCCTTTGGGCAGGCCAGGTCCACTATGACAAAAATATCCATTAAACTTCTTTAGGTGTTTCATATTGATTCACAGTACCACTCCAGTTCTCAAAATTTGAGTGACAGTACCCATTTGAGGATTATATGCTGCTCAATAGATGTGATGGTGAATTACTTGATATTTTAATTGGCCTTGATGATATTGTTGCTTATTTCTCTGTTTGCTGGAGACAAGCTGAAAATTCCGTACATTTCTAATATAGTGTTGGTTTTGGTGTTAGTCCAATTTTTTTACATTTTGCTCTTGGATAAATGGATCTTTACAAAGTATTGACAATAACTCTGCCTATGTTTATTCAGGAGAGAGTTACAGATGCTTCAGCAAAGCCATCAGCTCACTTGACAGCACGGTCTAATGCTCCCCCTTACGCTTTGCCTATCCTAGCCATTGACAATGATGATGACATTTCATATAAAGGTTTTACTGTGATTTAATTATATTTTTCAGATGCATGTTGAGTCAAATAACTGCATATGTTATGTCTTATCTCCTGTACTCAACCTAATTTTAGATGCTATCCTTGGCTTGGGATTATTTTCCTTATAGTTATTAAAATTTCTATAGATTGGTATGAACGGGAACTACTATTAGACTATTAGTTTGCCAGCTTATGTCAGATCATTGCTTGATAAATTACACATGGTCTGATTAAAGAAAAGCAAATTTATGATTTAGCTTTTAATATATAGAGAGAAAATTAGTGAGTCAATGATACCATTTCTGAAATAGCCTTAAATTACTTGGTCCTCGGAGCATTTCATGAAGCAATTAATCGTGTTGATCTCCATTGTCAAATTTTGTTTTCCCTACTTCTGTCAATTTATCATAAGTGATCTGTCTCACTCCTTTTTTGCAGCTATTGGTGGCGCCACAGGACAGCTCCTTGAGCATAACGCTCAGGTCTTCAGCCAAATTAGTGCAAATCTTGCTAACTACCAGGTCGCTGCTAATCAAACATTTTAAGCTAATTCTTCTTTTAAGTTGTAGGATCTCAGCAAGTTAAGAAGTTTGGGGGGGTGGGGGTTGTGTGGGGGTGGAGGGAGGGGGGGGGGGGGGAGCGGGGAGGGGGTGTGGTGGTGGGGTCCTTAAGGGCATATTCTCCTGCATATCTTTATGGATTAACCTATTAGTTTTACTTCCTGGGAAATAATACACTTAGAATTCCACTTGCTGGTCATTTAATCAATATTCTATGTATGTGCAGATACAGGAAAACATCACTCTCTTTTGCCAAACACGGGACAATATTCTTACAATCTTGAATGAGTATGTCTCTTTTCAATGACAGACTTTTCCTTGTTATTGATTATAAAGAAGCTCACTGTTAGTCATTAGCATCACTCCCTCCATTTTTTGTGGCTGCATTTTTCTCATGTAAATATTTTGTCTCTGAATTTGTTTAATGCTTGAGAAGCTTCTTGTGATCTCCTCTGCAAACTGTTATAGTTTGAGTATGGCAAGATTTTTTTACTAGAATTTTCTCCTTGCGGTTAAACTTGTTTGAGATTAATTCAAGGTGTTATGCTTTATATTTTTTTTAAATGATTTTTTTATGTGTTACTCGGTGTTGATTTACCTCAATTAAAATGATTAAAATTCGGGTTAATTTGGAATCTGCCTTTAGCCCATTTCTCCCTCCACTTCCTTCGGTGAACATAGGCAGTGATGGCATCCTTTTCCTTGCCATCTCCCTTGCCTTCTGGTTCCTTGTTTTTGCCATCCCCATTCTTCTCCTTCTGTGCCTCCTAAAAAAAAAAAAAAGCAAATTAATATCAGGAAAATCAGGAAAAACATTTATTAATCAACAAATCAAAGAGGATCATCCTCAGCTCACCTATTATTACGCTTCCTATCTCTCTCTCTCTCTCTCTCTCTATCTCTCTCACTCTGGAATTGAACTTCAAAAAAATTTCTTTGCAAGGAAATGAAGAGATGAATTTGCTGTGGGGCTACAGGGGGTAAGAATGTTAGTTTGCCACATGAGCAAGGAAACTTTGCTGTTGGAGGAAAGATCAATTAATGCTCATTTTTAGTATTCTATTAAAATATATTTTTATCTTTGATATATTGATTTTAGCGCATGTACCTAAGATGAAGCAGCCAATTACAGAATTTCATTAGAAAACTTGTCATCGTTAATAATATATTTTGAATTTTCTTTTAATTTATCCTAGAAAGAAAACTCCTTTTCTCTGCCATCTCCACTGCTGGCTCCCTCCCTTCTCCACCTTATCAAAGATCGAAAAAAAAAAAAGTAAATTGATCATAAAAAAAAAGTCAGAAAAATCAATTATTGTAGGAACCTAAGATCATTTTTTTTTTCTTTTTGGTAAGAAAATCTAGCATAATTCTTATCTGAAATATTTGCTACTCTCATGGGCACACACTCTTGAATTTTTATTTTTTTTTTGTGAGTAGGAAGGAATTAGTGCAAGGCTTGAGGGAAGAAAGAATATTAGTTTATTGTATAAGTTGGGAGTATGTTGCTGTCGTAAAAAAAACCAATGAATGCTCACTTTTAGGAGTCTTAAAATATTTTATATATAGTATAACTGATATTACAGTTGATAATAGAGTAGTCAAATACACAATTTATTAAAAAGTATCCTCAGATAAGATGTGTTTTTTGTTTATTCTAGAAAAAAGAGAGCGCTGCTAGGCCCTCTTGAATTTTCTTATTTTTTTATTTTTTATTTCTCTCTCATGTGTTCCTATTAAATAATAGATTAGTTGTGGAGCTTTATCGTATGTTATCTCTATTAGCCATCAAAAGCTAATATTTTCACCAATGCTCAAGGATTAGCTAAGCTTACTGAGTATGACATCAGATAATTAATTCACCAATTTAAAAGTCAAGTTCATGCAATTTGAGGATCCACCTCTTGAGAATATGAACTTAGATTTATGTTCTTCCCATGGGCAGTGATGTTACCAATAAGGGAGAAATCCAATTAGTTTTAGAGAGAAAACACATGTGGATGGATGTCAGGAAATCCTTTGGGTTTTGGAACACAAACAAAGATGAACATGACAGATTGGGGTTAGGCTGTCCATTCATTTCTTAGCAGGCAAACAGGCTAGTTGCATGAGAAAGCAAATACCTTGTTATGAAATATGTATTGACTTTTTTAGCAGAAAGTTATGATTTAGCTTGAAGCACCAAACTTGAGCACAAACAAGAACTAACTCACCCATCTCTTGTACAAATGAGATGTTGAAAGTCCAAAACAAGTTGAAAAGGAAATTAGTTCTATCATTGAATATAAAAGAACGAGTAGTTTGCTGTATGCTGGAGTTGTCTATTTTGTTGTCACCACTAGCAATAATAATGACCAAGACAAAATCAACCAAGCTGTGGATGTTTGGTTGGTACATGTGGTCATTCCTGGAATTGCTATGTTTATGTGCTTTGTTTATCATTTTTGATGGGTAGAGGCTTCAGTTCAATACCATGTATAATTTGAACTTGCAACTCCCAAGATTTTTCGATACTATTCTAGTTATTTTTGTTATTCCTGCTTCGTTGCAAAACTTTCTTTTGTTAGCTTGCAGGATTTGGCATATCAAATCCTTTTTTTGTGGATCTTACTTGAACTATGAGGCTGACTGACTGCATTGCAGCATAAACAATATGGCTGAGATCATGAAGCAAATGCCACCACTTCCTGTGAAGGTGAATGAAGAGCTTGCCAACTCCATCCTCCCGAGACCAATGCAATCATGATCCTTGTAGAATTCATGCTGTTAATTGCAGGAATAAAATTAGCATAAGCAGCAGTTTCTGTTCATGTTCATGTTCATTGTCCAGTTAGTCAATTATGAACCTTTTCCGCTGTATCAATTGGTTTATGCAGCTGCATTCTTTGTTGCCCCAGAGCCTGCCTGTAAAGTGTATTGGATTGGCTTGTGAAGCTGGCAGTAGCAGTAGCGGTCAGCAGCCATAGATCTGTTGTAAGGAAATGTTGTAACTTAATGGAAGATTATAAGGAAGATTATAATTTGTTTTTAGCATTATTGCTGTTTCTATATTGTGGAAATATTTTAGCAAATCATTATTTTTTAATTTTCTTGTTATTCTATGTTTTTGCTTATAAATTATGGAAAACAAGCGAAGACAGAATCGGACAAGAACTACACATTTATAACAACGTGCATCTTTTTATTCCACAAAATACGAGTTAACATTTAATATAAATTAACTGAATAACAATTAGTTGTTTCAAGGATGTATTCTAAATTTATATGATGTTAAGAAAGTGACATGCATGCATTGCACGTGCACATTTGCTAGTAATTAGATAACGACGAAGTTGGTTCAGACCGGCGTATGTAGAACGACATTGTACTCCTTGAGGGCATTTTTGCAATTTTGTCCCTCTTAGTGATAATTGTACACATCCAGTAGGCCTGTGCTTTTGGGATTCTCGTCATCTACTCTGAAATGGGAATTTTTGGCCATTAGAAACGTACGGCGGAAATACGTTTATAATGTTAACATAAATCAAATGTCACAACCTATGAAGCAACCTATTAAACATATAATCTCTTATCCAACTTTTCCAAATACAAAGGCCGTATACAGTTAACAGTGTTATTAGATGATAATCATGATATATACGTACCACACGAGGACTTGCAGAAAAGAGCGTACCTTAAGACCAGATTAGTAAAGACGTGCAAGTGGGAAAGGTTGGACCAACTCCTCAAAAGCAGACACAAACGCATCTAGGTCAATTCCAAACCCAAGAATTAATCCACTGCGGCTGCATGTCGACCAAAAGAGACATCTACAACGTCAAAAGTCCACGTTTTGGTGGGGTCACACTGGCCCGATTGTCCTACGCCCATGTCTTAGATTTTTCCCAACAAAACGGCGGCTTTTACCTCACTTTGCTCTAGAATTTAAAATATTGGATTTTTGCAGATATACCCCTATAATCTCTCTATTGTCGCCTAAGTCCCTCCGAGTTCGTTCTATTGCCCACTTAAAGCATACACCGTCAACTTCATGCAATCTCGGGGGAGAATATGTGCAAGAATAAATGCTAACATAATAAGTGGCAAAATAGCATAATAAGACTTTCAAGGGTGTTTTTGTGAAAGGACCGTCGAAAATGACAATCCAAAAACAAAACTGGAGTCTTTGTGGGTGCATTGAAAAAATCAAACAGTGCAGGGTTAAAATGCAAAAGTCCAAGTAAAGTTTGGAGGCCGAAAGGAAGGATACATGGCTATAGCTTTTGCGATTGTTCATTAACAGCTTTCGCACGTTCTAAACAATAATCAAGATAACATGGGCGGGTACTTTCTGAAAAGAAGGAAAAAAAGAAAGAAAAAAAATAGAGAGCGACCTTTACTTGGATGAGAGGGTTTGGTAGTGATCAGATGCATTTCCCATGGCACAAGGGATGGCTGCTTTTCCATCACAACTCATATATTCATTCATTCATTTCAGTCTGCTGTGGCGTCAGCTATAAGACTGGTCCTCTCTTTCGTCTTTATATAACTTCTAGGTTTCTTGATATTTGTTATTTTAAATCTTGGTTCAGGGAGTGCGTGGCCATGTAAAGCCTAGACTTCAGAGAGATGATGTTTGTGGCTTTGTTTGACACGGCTCTTCTCTCAGCTTTTTTTCTGGAATGCATCTAGAAGCTTAGAACTATGTTTTTTTTTTTTTTTTGGAAGCTTCCAAAATAGGATTTATTAAGGTCTCGGAGCTTTTATGGGTTATGGTTTGGCTTTTGTGTTGAGAGTTTGGAGGGTGCCATGCTAAGAAGCTTTTGTTCTTGAGGGGGCTGGAAAGGAGATCACTTTAGCTGATTCATAAGAGGTGTGCATGCTTTTCTTGTTTCTTATTTCATGTAGCTTGATCTATTTGTTTGGGGTTTCTTATATTTAATGAGGATCATCCTGATCAAGGAATGCATGGTTTGGAAATATTACAAAAGTATATAATGAATGATCAAAAGTTACTGAATCTAAAGACAGAATCTTTTTTCTATTGGCTCTACAAAGGGAGAGATGAACAAACGGTGGATTGGATCATAAATGAGATGATAGTTAAAGTTTTTGTCTGATACTCCTTGTCTAACTTACATGTTGTTGCTCAACAGGTGGTAGTTATGGGACCTAGAAACTTGAACAGATGGCTGGTAGTAGTTTGTGTGATGGTGGCATTTCTATGGTCCAAGAATGCAGTTGAGGCTAATGGGAGACTACTTGGTTCTCAGGCAGGTGAGAAACTCGCACATATTTGCAGTTGAGCTACAGTAATCTGTCTCTTTGTGATTATTAGGAATACAACATGTATTACTATCCTGTATAAATGCATTTCAGATGTGCATTAGACTTCCATAAAAAAATACTAGTAAATAGAACTGAAACACTTACAGAGTTCTGTTCAGAAAGCCATGGCTTCTTCTTCAATGGTGGTATCATAAATCACAATCCTTCTGACTCATCTTCAGATGTGCAATCTTAATAGAGAACTGTTGAATCTGGCAAGAGAGTGAATGGAAAACCATGAAAAACTGAAGCATCAAAATTTAAATAGTTTCTCATGGCATCAGTAAATTTGAGGATCCAAGAAAGTTCATCTTTCACATGCACTGTCTTAAAGCGAAAACCGAATTGTCAGCAAAGTTTGTTCACCATACTTAAAAAAGCTAAAATATAATAAAATCATTCTAGGTATTCCCAAGAACCTACACAAACAAAGGTCTCATGCCAATTTTTCAATTCCATCTCAAAGCCTAGGTTCAGGTGTTCTAGACAATTACCAAGTAAATCAACTTAATCTGAACTGCAGAAAATCAATGAGACACGGGATTATAATTGGAAGGAGTGATTTGCTATGATTTCTTACTTCATCCGAAGAATGGAGTTAAAGCAGGACTGATTTCAAACTTTCAACTTCTATGCTTAACATCACATACAGAACAGTCCAGCAAGTTGTACATATTTTCTGGACTATATACTATTTCCAATGGTTTGATAACTTTTTATCTGCATATTACTGATTATTTATGGACTTATGTTTGCATTTTATACACACCGTTACAGACAGGATGTTGGTGGAGATGGAGAATGTTTCAGAATCTGTCAGTGTCTTATCAGCTAGGACAGAGAGAATTGATCCTTTGGACAACTTCAAGAAATATAAAGGTGGATATAACATCACAAACAAACATTACTGGAGTGTAAGAAGAAAATCTCTCTGTCTCCAAGTCTCTCTGCCTCTATGTTGATATGTACAGATATGTGCACATGCATATGCATTTAGTTCCAATGATCCTTCATCAATCAAATAGCATGGCATTCACATAGAAATTCTCCTCTGGGAAAATGAAAAATCTTCAGCATCTTACTCTACATTAGGTAAAAGTATAACATGACCAGTTATGGGTAAGACATATATAGCAATTTAGGTCCATGCATAGGCAAAGCATTATAATAAGTAAAAAACTTAAAAAGGCAGAACCTTGAAATAAATCCACAAACACGAAAGTATGAACAAAGTTGCTTCGCTTCTATCTAAATTCATAAAGACAGAAGTATGAAGAAAGGTGCTTTGCTTCTATCCATACTTAAGAAATATGCAAAGTCTGACATACCATGTAATTTTCAAGAATGATACCTGAATATATATATATATATATATATACCAGGCAAAGTTCATCATATCCTTCAAAATCAAATCTGGAGAGAACTCTTAGGAGCTTGGTTGAAACTCTGAAGTTCTCAAGGTCTTGGCTAGAATCCTCCATCAGAAAAAAAAGGGCTCTATCAGCAATATTGGTACAAAGTGATTGCTCAAAAGCCACTGAAAAAAACAGACATATTTGTTAATATGATAAAACATTTCATATGACTATGTGATATCACTTCATTAATGGATGTTTACATTTTGATAAATTTTCAATGTTTAGGCCTCAATGATCATAAATAGATGCATAAAGAACATGCCAATAACATGCTGATAAGGCAACCCATCAACAAGAGAAAACATGAAACATACTTATTTGGTGAGACATCATTGTACCCCTTTAGGTTCCTCTCAGACCAACTGATCTTGGTCTATAAAACTTGAAAATTAAATCCACAATAAAAGAAGAATTGCAGAAAAAAATAAGACTGATCCTTTTATTTGTTTTTCAGTCTACCATTTTTACAGGTAAATATGGATACGCCATTGCAGCACTATGGATTATTGGGGGCCTTGGTTATGCTTCTGTTCTACTTATCATGTTCATTTGTTGCGGCAACAAGCAAAGAAAGAAAGGAGAACCTACCAGCTCAAAGAGATACTGTCTTTGGCATGTCCTCTTGGGGCTTATCTTCACAATTCTAATCATGTAAGTGCACTCTCTCTATAATATATATGCCTCTCAAGTAACACTAATCCACATGAAAATACCAAGAGCAAGAAGCAGGATTAAGTAATACACTTGGACAATACCTGCAGAGTTGCATCTGCAGTAGTTCTTGGAGGAAGCTCTAAATTCCATTCAAGAGCACATTCAATAAAAAATATCATTGTTCAGACAGCAGATGAAGCATCTGCCACAATATACAATGCTACAAGAGCTGTGAAGGCCATGCAAGATGACACCGAGCTCTATGGCAACCTTGATGGATCAATCCGCCTGAATACAACATCACATAAGCTTAACAATGAAGCTGACAGTATACAGAGAAAGGCCATAAAGACCATGCGTCGGGTGAACAAGGGCCTGAAAATATTGTAAGAAAAGTATTCTAAATAACAGAAATATCTGCATATCCCTTTTAACTTTGCTCCCCTAAAAGTTAAATAATGCTCATATTTATTTCAGGAAGGTGGTCACAATTGTCACCATCACATTGAACTTGATTGCCATTCTTGCTTCGTTTGGTAAGTAGGTCACTGATATCCACAATTCACTGGTTACGTTTGCATCTAGAGTAAATAATCACATCCAATTTAATGTTTCAGGATTTTCTATTCTTGCTAGTAGGCCTCGAAAGCTTCGTCGAGTTTTTTATCTGTAAGTGGCTAAGTATTGCTATAGTTTGCTTGTCAGCATCTGCTCTTTGGATCCCAACTAACCCTCTCTTATGCAGACTTATTATCCTCTGCTGGTTATTGACAATCCTGTTCTGGTTGTATTTTGGGTTATATTACTTCCTAGACAAGTAAGTACCAGCCAACATCTCCATCTAAAAGTTTCTTATTGTCTAATACAAACATACTGACAAAAGTCATGGCAATCCAATTCCAGGTTTGCTGGTGACACATGCATAGCCCTTGATGAATATCAGAATGACCCTCGAAACAGCAGTTTGGGTTCAATTCTCCCATGTAATGATCAGCTTTCATCTTCATCAGTTTTACGTGATGCCAGTGCAGGAATCCATGATATAATTGATCAGGTATGAGATTCTACAATCATTCACTTACAGTAGTCCTGAACTTGCATAACCAACCTTGCAAGGTGTTCATACCCTTAATCTCCCAGAACCTCTTCATATAAATGAAGTAAGGGCATCATATGAATCTAGGATCCATGTGAGTCCAGGACTCAAATAGCAAGCCAGTTTGGCCATTTTGCACTTAATGACCTAACAGTCGTATAAACAATACCTCCTGGGAACCTAATTACTTAAAGTTTTTGGTGCACCCAAGTCTTGAAACACTTGAACTAACTTTTCAACCCTGCTTTGTCACTTTCTAACCTTGATCATATAATGTTAAATATTTGAGGACTAAAACTTAAAAACTAAGTTGCAGTTCCCTACATAGCCACCGCACATTGCTCACAGTCAAAAAATCAAAATTTATAGGT
This sequence comes from Trichopus zeylanicus subsp. travancoricus, assembly GCA_005019695.1. Classification (NCBI taxonomy): domain Eukaryota; kingdom Viridiplantae; phylum Streptophyta; class Magnoliopsida; order Dioscoreales; family Dioscoreaceae; genus Trichopus; species Trichopus zeylanicus. The sequence goes on from RXID01014490.1 coordinate 1,243,430, forward strand.
GAATGCAAACATTTCAGCATTACGGTCAATTTCGCTCCCTGGGCTGGAATATGTATGCAATCCTTTCTCTGGACCACCAGAATACAACTACCAACCGAAAAGTTGTTCCTCTAATACAATTCAAATAGGAGATATTCCCCAGGTAAGCCTGTATATCATTTCTCATTTTCTGGAGTGTCTATAATCTAATGTGAGAACATTATATTTATCATGACATGCTGACTTGGTATTTTATTTTGTTAAAGATTTTGGGGAGATATACCTGCTCAGGTGATGGTGGTGAAACCTGTCAAGTAGGAGAATTTATTCCAGCCAAGGATTATGACAGAGCCCTAGTTTATACAAACTCCATTCAGAACATACTCAACACTTACCCTGGTATGGAGAAACTGGTCAATTGTCAATTAGTAAAAGATGCTTTCTCTAACATCCTTCACAACCAATGCAAACCATTAAAAAAGTACGTCCACATGACATGGGCATCCATGGCCACTCTATCAATATTAATGGTATTGCTCATTCTGACGTGGATGCTTGGAGCCTGTCATGATCGGAAATTACTTTCAGCTGATGGCTCTGTAAAACCACATTCAACACCAACAGGAACATTCAAAATAGATGCTACAGAAATGGCTTACGTGCAGCAGGAAGACAGGTTGGAGCATAACACAAATTAAGATCCTTCAGATTATGAGATACTCTTTTATCCCAGGGCATCAATCACAGAATATTTATAGCAGCTAAAGTGATAGATGAGCAATCAATAGAAGAAAAATGGGGAGACGGAAAATTTCATTGGGAAGCAGAAATTTGGCAGCTAGAACTTTCCTGCAGTTGTGGGATTGGGATTAGTATCCAAAGGAGATCGTCCACCCATGACCATTTTTTAATTCATTTATACTGGTTTGAAGAGTCCAATCATAGAGTCAAATGTCATGTGTAGCATATATATATTTTGCCATTGGATGTTTGTTAAAAGGAATTTTTCATATACTGAAATAAATTACAGCATCTTATCTCATAACACATATGATGGAAGCAGCATTATATCCTGGATGATCCTGTTATATTTGATCAATTTCATAAAAGGAGGTCCCATTATCCAAATCCAATTCTTACAGTTAAATCAGTGGCTACATCCACATATGGCAAAGGAACGCACAGAAACAATTCCCCCAAATTCTGCACATTATGGTGAAGCATGAATGATTTGGCCAACAAAATGCTCTTATGCCCTAACAAAGTAAATCAAAAAATATGGAAGGACAAAAAGACAAACCTGAACATGGCATCAATATCGAGTTCTTCTTAATATTGAACATCTCCCTGAAATTACAGTTTAAGATAAAAATTATACTGAGAACCAAATTGCAGAATGTCCTGAGTGGTAAAAGTAAAGTATCCCATGGTTTCACGGAATATTTTCTCGTGGTTAACATTATTGCCCAAGTATTGGGCCATGATTCTGCGTAGCCTGTAAGTTTATGCCCACAATCTATACAATTCCTCAGAGAAATGGCATCACGGAGAACAAGTAGTCATAGGTTTATGACATTTTTCTAGAAAAAAAACTTGCTATCAAAATGGAGAAGAAATAGTCATGGACTCGTGCTGTTTTTCATTACGATGTCTAGAGACACTTAGCACAGTTCAATTAACTAAGAAGCTTGGCATCAAAACTTAGGGCACCGTCCTCAAGTTACCTAAACATGGGTTGTGAAGAGGATATAGGGTATTGATGGCATTGAGATATCCTGGAGCAATTGGAACTTCTAGGGTCTGTTTGGAACGGGATCATGGTCAAGGTCAAGATTAAGACTAGTGAACCACTTTTATAAACTAATATTTTTTTTATCAAAATTAAGATTCAATAATTTAAAGTTCAAAAAACTATTTAATTTTTTATAATAATTTAATTTAATAATAATATAAAATAATAAATATTAATTTCACAAAATAAAAAAAAAATTCTCAAAAATACTAAACCAGTCCCTGACCCCAAACCAAACAGGCCCCTGGATCTCACCGGAAATGGGGGCGAGGACGGATCTGAGCCGCTTAAGCTCGTCGGAGAAGCGATCGGCACTGAAACCCTCGACGTTGTGTGACAGGAGATCATCGGCATTGCCTCCGAGATGGAGCCGCTGTTGATCATCTGGGACGACGTAGTAAATGTCGAAGCCCACGACGTCCTGAATCTCAGGAAGCGCGAGACAATCGGATGGAGCCTCCGGTGCCGGCGGCGAGGATCCCGGTGATGAAGGAGGAGATCGACCCGAAGACCATGGCGATCGTCTCCGAGTTGGATCTCTCTTTGCGCGCGAATGAATTGGAACGGAGAATTTCAGAGGCGTGGTTCTTTTGTTATTTATAGCGCGAGGGAATTGGTCGGGTTGAAAATTGAGTTTAAGCGTAGGGGTAGTTTGGGTATTTTATTTTCGAGGTAGACTCTTGAATATGATCCGTCGATTTCAGGTTCAATCTAGATGAGTGGATCAGATTGACAATCACCCCCCTCATTTACTTTTTTTTTTTTTTTCAAAATCCTACTTGAAATTTTGATAATTTGCAAATTAACACTTTAAATTTTTATGCTTGAATTCCTCCTTGTTTTTTTGGAAAATTATACCATGCTCCAAAATCTATTTGTCATAATAATTGGCTCTTAATTGCTAATTGGTACCCAGTTTTCAATGAATCCCAATTATTAGTTTGTTGTTATGATAATTACTTATTATGCACACAATTAACTGCAATCCATTTGAATAACAATATTTAGCCGAACATATATCATCAATAACAAATGAAAAACCAATAAAAAAAATACTACATATATTGTCCCAATGTATAATAATCTTGCAAGACATCCATAAATTATTAATCATTCAATTAAATATCTAAAATTTTAACTTTAGGATCTGTTTATATATTGATTTTTTGTCTGTAAAATTTGGGTAAAGGGTATGTTTTTGATGTTATTTTATCGAGAATTGAAATGGAAGTTGTAAAATTGAACCGTAAAAAATATCTTAAAATTATAATTTTGATTTACTGTTAAATTTTCAAGATAAATTTAAATTCAATATTTCAAACTTGCCCAAATAAATTGACTCTTAATTTCATTTTTGCTTGCTCTCACATCTCACACGATCCCATATAAATTGCCCCATTTTTATTATCTTTGATATATATATATATATATATATATCGGTAAAGCTTTGTGATTAAACGCTTTCTATTTTCTTATTTCAAAAGAATTTTTCTACTTCCATCCGTCTTTTATAAGGTCAATGGAGATGAGCAATAAAATATATTTAACAATAACGAAGATAAAATGGTCCAATGAAGTGTAAGTACGAATATGTCATTATATAAATCGTGGTTTTAGTTTTGACCATTTTAGCTGTATTTTCAAATTCAAATTTAAATAATATTTTATTTATATTTGTATATTACATTTATATTACAATATATTATTATTCTAGTAGTTAAAGCTTAAGTTTGGTTCGAATCTTATTAACCACACTATTTTTTATTTCATATTTTAAGTATTTATCTAAAAAAATAATTATATATATATATATATATATAGATATATATATATATTATATATCTCATTTTTAACATTTTTAAAAAATAATTTAAAATTTTAGTCAAAAAAATTTTAAAATGATTTAATCAAAACTGAAACTTTGGTGAGTGCCAAAGAACTAAAATTTAAAACCTTGCTATAAACATTACAGGGACTAATCTGCCAATATTAAAGATCTCCAAAAAAATTAAAGAGTTTTTTTAAGTATAATTCCTAAAAAAAGCTAAAATATGCATAACTTTTTATTTTATTATAATTATTGTATATTTTTTAAAAAATAACGATATTTTAAGTATTGAGTTAAAATAATTACTTTTTACATCAAATATATTCAATATATTTCTCAATAATTATAATTAAAAAAAATCAAATATCTATATTATAATCGTTGAAAAAATTTCTATAAATATAATAAAATTGTAAAAAAAGATAAAATTTAAATAAAAACTACAGTTAAAACAAAAGTTTATATTTTTTTTGCATGTAAAATATCACTTCCAAAATTAGAAAGGGTATATTGAGTTCAGAAATAAAATAAATATTTTATCCTTTAGTTTAATTATATTTAGTCTTTTTTGAATTAGTTAAATCTAAAAGAATTAAAAATTAAAAGAGTGGGCCATCTGTAATTATGAAAAAACTAAAATTTATTTGTCATTTAGCTAGTTTTCAGGTTAAAAAAACTCAAAATTAAAATCAATCTGCAACTGATAATCCCCTTCAGATGAACAGAACAATGGACTCAGGCCCGTCGATCTCGGATTCGGTCTCTCTGCCATCTCCCGGCGTTGACCCTGTCGATCTCCCAGAATCCATCGAAGCTCTCGTTCTCTTCACTCTCTCCTCCCGCCTCGCTGGCACCCTTCACGACGCCGATCCGGGCCTCGCCGGAGACTACTGCTCCCGCCTCCTCCACCCCGATCCCCTCTCCGCCAACTCCGATATCGCCGAAGATCTCGCCGGAGTCCCATCCTATCCTCTGTACAAGCATTTGGCCGGCGCTATAGAACGATGCATGAGCTCCGGTGCTTTGCGAATACCGCCCGAGGCGTCGATGGTGGGAGTTCCAGTTGATGAGTTGCTAAAGTTGAAGGAAGAGGAATGGAGGAGATTGATTCTGGAAAAAAGATCCGAGTTGATGAAGGTTTGGTGGATTAATAGTTGTTCGCTGGTGAATGGTGTCTTTTCTCATTGGACGTGTTTGAATCTGCAGATCTTTGAAGCTGTGGACTTTGAGCTTCATGTTCAAGAGCCTTTCTTCTCACAGCTGAGAGGTAACATGATGTTATTCTTATTGCGTTTCGTTTAGTTTGCTATTTGCCATTCTCCTGATTTGTAGATTAAGGAAAAACACTGCAGTGTTTGGAATAGAAAATCAACTCGTTACTATAATCTGGTTGAACTTTTTTTTTTTTTTTCAAGTTTCCGAGGAAATGGGCTCTGAATTTAACTGCGGTTTAAACAAACATGAAGTTGCTCATATTGGTCGAGGAGTGTCAGCTAGTAATGCACACCATACTCATCGTTTATCATTTCGAGTTTTTCCTTCTACTGTGTGGGATTCAGGCCTGTTGAAACTCAAATGTTAAGTCAAGAATATTTATGTCACAAAGCATGTAGTTACCGGACTGTGTTTATGCAGCTGGCCTGAAAACAGTTGAAGGGAGATGTGCAGTTGGCAACTACAACAGGCAAGACCATCCAGATGAGTTTGTTTTTTGGTTCGGTTGGATTCTGTTCTGAACTAGTGCTTTCCACTGGTCACTTGGTTTGGTTGTATTTACAAGCTGGTTTCAGCTTATCCAAAATATATATAAAAAAATTCAGCTGAAAACCTGATGAGACAAGTGGGGTATTGATAGAATAGATACAAGCAAGACTTGCATACTTAGATCATAATGCTACCGAATTCCACGAAGATGGCAGTTGTATGTTTCCATAAAAAACAAATCCACTAATATGGAAGTCACATGTTTCCATTAAAATAATTTAAGAAATTGCCGGTGTGAGAATGTATCATATTCCATTGAAATACATAAACTGATTCAATCTGAGAGAAGTATAATGGAAATTATTCTGTAAGCTTAGCTAATGCATTATTTGTCTTGGAATCAGTTGCAAGGAGACTTTGCAAATATGATGGGAATGGAATTTAAGTATACTTGTATGCTATCTCGAAAATGATGTTGTCAGTGTAGATGCTGAGGTTATTGTCATGCTTGAAGCCCTAGATTCACTGGGTGTATCGTGTATTTTATTTTTTTCAATTTTATGTATGCATCCATGCATGAATCTCTCTCCCCCTCTCTTATTAATTTGGTTTATTCGAAATCATTCTGCTTTTATCTTTTTGCCAGAATTGGTCCAGGTTGTTTGCTTCTTTTCAACAAGACACTTTTGCTAGAAGTTCAGGTGATTATCATATCTTAAACAATATGCAATGAATACATCATCTCTTCTTTCACTCTCACTCTTTTATTTCCAAGAACATTGAACATGTTATAAGTCTGCTTTTTTAAGTTAGACGAATGATGGATGAAAAAGCTCTAGTACTCAATATATGTAAGTAACCGGATCAAGAGGGCATGGTTAACAAATTCAGACAGCCAGTGCGCAAGACATGCAAAACAGTAAATAACATTAAGATAATATCCAATTGTGCATAGGTTGATCCTGAAGTTTAACCAACAAAAAACAAAAATTTCTTTAAAGAGAAAGGGAACAACAAGATATTTCCTTGTACTCTAGTCTTCTGATATTGAATTGGCAGATGATTAACCTGATGACCAACGCCTTGTACATGTTATTTCCTTTTCATATTAGTTGTCTCTGCAGAATTCACTGGAAGAATCTTCTCTCTTTACTACTTTTTTATGCTATGAGACACATCTCCCTAGCAAACCCTAAACCCTAATTTGTGCTTGCTCCAAAAATGATTTATGTGTTTAGATAATCATGCATATCATGCGAAACAGATACTTTTCAAGCATTCAATTTCTAGAACCATGTTTGCATTTCTCTTTGTTAATTGACAAATTGAATAGGAATTATTATGCCTGATAAACTAATCATATTTTAACTAATGGTCTTATTGTCTTTCCAGCATGTTAATTGGTATGGTTCATTCTCTGAGATGCTGCAAGTGGAGACTCTTGCTAAGGTCCTTCCTGGAGTTGAAACTATCGAGGAAGGTAATAAGACTGTTGGTTGAGTATGAAATTGCCCTTATTGCTGCAGTAAATGGACTGGTAGCTTATGAAATTTCTGTTGATTTTATTGAATTTAGAACTATAATACACTGCAAAAATTTTCAGCATTTATAAAATATTGATAACTCTTTTGATATATGGACCTTCTGAAAGTATGTTCTGCACAATATGAAATATTTAATCATTTTGCTGCTCATGTGTTTACCTTTTGGATTTTTTGTTTTTTTTTGACATTTTTCTGCCATTGCTTCTGATTATCATCATATTTAAATCATGATTGCAAAACAGAAGGGACTTGCTTTCTTCCTTTGACCACATGACACAACCCTATGCAAATATTTGCACAAAACAAAATGGTTGATGTTATTAGGGACAAATCCGAGCTATTTGTGCCTTTTCCTTTAGTTATTGAGTTGATCAACTCTTATAATGGAAGTACTCCTAGAGTGTGAACCTGATAAGATACCTGTGTTACATTTGGATTATAGATTAATAGATTACTAGATGGCTTTGAGATGTTGATTGGAATTTTTCAGATGTTATTTTTAGTCATCTCTTTGTTCTTACACATACTAAGGGTCATATTGTTTTCAGGTGTGTGTATCTACAGAAAGTTCTATACAGAAGAGAAAGAAAAGGCTAATGGTGTTCTAGCAATCTCTGTATCAAAGCCAGCTTCTCAACCATACATTCATATGACCAATCTTCTCAATGTGCGTTCTGGTTTGTTGTATATTGCGCTGCTTTTATAACTTGTTGCAGTGTTCTAATATTTTGATGCCTAATCTGTGTGGTGTTCCTTTTTATAGTAAGCTGTGTATTGCTTGCTTTCCATGTTCAAATGGAAAAGATAACCAGTGTAATTCAACAAGTTTTTAATTTCTGGGCCTTAATAACTCATTATCCTAAACAAGCAGGTGTTGTGCTTGTTCTTTTTATATTTTCCCACCATTCTTTAATGTAGCAGTTTTACTGTTTGGCCAGGGACTCAGTTATGATGGAATGAGCTTTCTTCTTGGTATGAGTCACACTTCCGGAACAGTTCAAGATGCATTGCCTCCGCCAAGATCAGTACTCACATCATCAACTATGAAACCTCATCGACCAGATGTATGATTTGACTTTTTAATTGAAGATCCTTGTTTTTATCATCACTGAAAGACTATTAGTGATGCTACTATTGTTGTTACCAGAAATCCATTGAAATTCGCATGCAATCTGATATGTAATGTGCCCTGCAACTAAGCTTGTACCTTCAAATTTTCACTTTTGGGTGAACTCTGACCATTGAGAAACTTTAAACGGAATACAGTAGTAATCAAGCTGCAATTGGTTTTGTTGAGACTCTGTGTAAATATCATGTATATTAATTTGTCCAAAGGAAAAAAGACATTTCTAAGTATAAAGTGGTGTTATTGGCTGATATTTCTGCTCTTATCAATTTATCAAATATATGTGAGAATAGAGGCTGTGGACTATCTTGACCATTCAGAAGGTAGAAACAGTAAGGAAGCTTTTGGTTGGTTTTGTTTAACCAATCTTCGCTTGTAATGGATAATTATCAGCTGTACTGGTTAACATTAAAAAGGCAAAAAAAGGACATGTCAGAATATACAGATTGGTGGTATTGGCTCTTACTTATGGTCGTGTCAATGGTCATGGACTGAAGTCCCTGGGCACCTTATTTTCCTTCGAACAAGTTATGGATAATCATTTGGAATAGGAAAGGCATCATCTGAGAATAGTTATTTGATGCATCCATGTAATTCATTATGTGCTTCTCCCATCAATCAAGATGTTATAGATGCATGCATTTCCTTAATGTTATCTGCATTATAATTTTTAACTGGAGGTTAAAGGTTCTTCCCTGACTGTTGCGGCAAGGGCATTGGCCAAACATGTCAACAGGAGTAGTAATGGATGGTGGGGCAACTTCTCAGGAAGTGGTATGGTTCTTTTCCAGTGTGCGACAACTTTGTACCTGCTGGTCATTTTTGTTGGTAAAATGCTACATGCTGTTTATTTCAGATATACATTGCACTAGTTATTTGTTGAGTTGTCTTTCTCCAGATTCAAACAAGAACAGACTAGCATCAGAAACCATTTGCTGCTTGCTAACTAATTGTTCCTGGATGAATATCCATTTGATTCAACCCTATGAAAGTGTGTTTGAGATACGGGTTCCCAAAGGCTATGGTGCTCGATGGTCCAAGGATGGTTCAAAGGTATTTAACTAGAGCCTAGTGGTTCTGATATTGATACTTGTGTGCCCAAGTGTTGCTTTACTGACCCACGTGAATTGAGTTATATATTCTTACATTTCCATTTTGCTTTTCCTATCTGTGTTGTTGATAATACTATTGCGGAGCAAAATGTGCTTAGCAGTAGCATTTCTGTGGGAAGTATACAAAAGAATTCCATATTACGCGTTAAAATTCAGAAGTAGTTGCTATCTGCTTTTACACAGTTCTCTGTTCTAAAAGTAATTTTAACTAGATGTTTCTCTTATGGATCAGTTCATTGGATTTTTAGAGCCATACATGGAGGAAGGCCGCTCACAGGGTTGGAAACATTAGACATTTGCTTTCTAAAGAACTTGTAATGGGTTTTTCACTCAGATTCTCACAAGGGATGCAGTGTAAGATCCATCTATCTCCTGTATATCTTTTGTTCTTTTACTTGTTTGCCATCATAACTATCTTCTAATAAAGGTGCGTTCTCATGTAAGGGCCAGTTTGGATCAATTCCGGATCCAGAATTGAGAGAATTGTCAATTCGGTCAATTACGGGGAATTGAGAGAATTGATCGAATTGATAATTTCAGTGTTTGGATGTACTTTTATAGTAAAGAAAAGAAATTATCAATTCAGTCAATTTCGTGAATTTGGTTGTTTGGAATGTAAATAAAAATCAACGAATTTCGTCAATTTTTCAAATTTCGATGTTTAGTTGGATTTAAAATCGGAGATATGATCACCCAATTCTTAATGGATGATATTATCCCTATTTTTTAAATTTATCTATATTTAATTTAAAAATAAATATAAATATTAAATTAGTAAATTAGTTAGACATATTTTTGTGGTTAAAAAAAAATAGAATTGCATATTTATAAAATCTAATTTTTTTAAAAAAATAGGATAATTGATTTAAATAGTATTCAATCAATAAAATATTTTTTAAGATAGAAGTAATTAATTTGTATGTATCAAAATTTATAGACATATATGTAAAATAGATTCACATACAACATATAATATATAAACACACAATCGACTTATAAAACACAATATACAACTCAGAAATAGACACATAGTCAATTTTTAAAAATAAAATACAACATATATATATATATAACCATAATATGTAGAATATAAAATAAATAGTCATAATATATAAAAAGTTACAATATGCCAAAGTCAAGAATTAAGCTTGATCATTACCATACATAAAGTCAATAAGTTCAAAACATACTTATAATAAAATGTCATATCACAACTACTGCTCGAGAAATTCTTGTAACCATTCAATCCTAATATCGTTGTCCATGTCTTCCACAAAAGCCAGGCTATCGCATCATCACCATGTAAGTGCCTATAAGCAATCTTTAAGAACGATGCAAGAAAACGTCCTTTGAATCTGTTTAGTATGGAGTACAAAGTTTTCTTTCATGAATCCCTTGAAGCTGATTTAATGGCACATGCAATCTTACGCACGCCCTCCATCAACTCTACAACCAGTTCATCGTTCAACGTGTTCTCCTTCTGTTTTTGTACCTTGAAGCTATCACGAGAACTAGTTGCTTGCGCATTGCCTTTAGAGTTGGTTGGGACATTATTTCCTGCTCAAGCTGTGTATGTGCTTTGCCTAGAACCACCAGGAGCATCATAATCATTATCTCTTGTTGTTTGTTGCTCTTCCACCTCTATATCTCTACTTGGCTCCCCTCCAAAATCATCGTAGCATGATTTTGTCATACTACCAGTAGCAGAATCTGTTCCACATATAAGGAGTAATTCATCATATAGCGGAATTGGCTTGTTCAGGAATTGATTAGAGTTTTTAATCTTCTACATAATTTTTTTTTGTCAAATATGTAAATATGCAATATTGCAAAAATAGTTTTGTAATTTTGTAAAAGAAATTTTTATTTTGACTTGCACTTTTGATGTCGAGATATATTTGCCCAGTGGCAGTGATCATCTTATCAATGTCATTCCAGTCCACTTCGCTGCAGTTCCTTAACTTGATGATTATCGTCGCATGCTTCTTTAAAGTTTTATAATGACCATCAACATTGTCAGCAGTAAAATTACTATTGAATTGGGTATTAATAGCAGTAGCAGCTGCCACGAATACGGCCGCTTGAAACCCTTATTCTGCTTTAGTCCGGCATGCATTTGCCCGATAAGGAATTTAATGAGAAACTGAGATTTCCTCTTTGACCAAGTCTTGTGAGATTTATGTGTTCTTGATGATTTTGTTTTTTGGATTCTTTCTGCATTCTTTTGTGTCTCAGCAACATAAGACTCAAATCTTGACTCATTGAGTCAGACATCGACTAGAAGTCAACATCTTCAAGATTGAAAAACTCCATCCCTTACAAAATTTTTTTTTTTTCAGCAAATAAAGATATATAGAATTATAACAAACAGTTATACCAATAACAGTTAACAAGCAAGTGTCAAATAACTCATTATAGAAAGTTTAAAACACAGATAATATAATAAAACACATGTTCATATAAGGAAGAAGCCTATTTATTATTATAATCCTTCCACATCTCAGTGGCTAATTGATCCCTCAATTGAATCCACTTCTGGTTCTCTTCTCGTTGCTCCCTGAGGGTGAAAACTGTATACAACGACTCTTCTTCTTCATCAAAACTTTCGTCATCTTCATCTGACATCGATTCTACAGGTTCTTTATTCAACAATTCATCACAAGGATCAACTGTAAGGATGTGGTTGTGTAAGATACAACATACCAAAACCAAATCAATCTGAGTGCTAAATGGAAAAAATGGAGTTTCGGCCAATATGCTGAATCGGTTCTTCAATATACCAAAAGCATGTTCAATTTTGGACTTTAATAGCGCATGTCAGTAATTAAATAACTCCTTTGCATTTTGTGGTGTACGTCCGACATGTTCTTTCATATGATACCTGACACTTCTATATGGTGTTATAAAATTAGCCATTGTCATATAGCTGGCATCGACAAGGTAGTATTTGTCTGAAACCAAAATAATACGATCAAAATAAAATTCAGTTAAAGGCCAAACTATTTATAATTTACAAATCTTACCTTCTATTTGTCTCAGTCCACTGGGCGCAGGTCGGCTAATAGCATCTTTCAAAACAGCGAAGTCATTCGCTGATCCCTCCTAATCAGCCAAGATATAAAAAAATCTAAGTTCAATATTAGTTGTTGCTAGTACATTTTGTGTGATACCCTTACGTCCTCGAAAATGTGCAATTTTGTCAGATGAAACTTTTGCAGGAATATGCGTTCCATCAATCAAACCAATGCAATCATGTCCGATGAAATATAAAGAAAACGATCACTGCCGGGACGGTGATGCGCGGTGAAGATAGCATAGCAAGGGATAGACAGAGAAGACGATCATTGCTGGGGATGGTGACGCACGGTGAAAACAGTATAGCAGAGCAGCTCGGGATGGAGACGGAGAAGACGACCGTTGTCGAGGACGGTGACCCGCGGTGAAGACAGCATAGCAGAGCAGCTTGGGACGGAGACGGAGAAGACGATTGTTGCCGGGGACAATGATGTGCGGTGAAGACGGAGCGGGGGACGGAGACGGACTCACTCGGGACGCAGCGGTGAACAGCATGCTGCTGGGGACGGAGACAGACGCGCTGGGGATGGAGACGATCGCTCGGGTGACGAGAACGAAGGCCCGAATCGGGGTGAGAATTCTCGATTTCGATTGATTTTCACGGGGGGAATCACTGTTCCTACGTATTGGTGGGACCCACCCAATTTCGGTCCAAATTGCGAATTTCCCTTTCCCCTAAATCGAAATTCAAATCAGTAATTCAGAATTACTGTAATTACAAATTTCCATAATTTCAAATTTTATTTGGACATTCAAAAAGTTGAATTGAGGAGATTGCACCTTCAATTTTCTCAATTTAGTAAATTCGGGCTGCTTTCGAACTTTACTAACTATGAGTTGCGAAGGCTGAGCTCGTGGCTGAACATGTAGTCGAACTTGTGATCTCAAGGCATCCTGTTTCAGAGTAGGCCTTATTATTTATTGTCAAAAGTACTTCTGCAGTTGCCATTTCTGCCATATAATTATGTTTCCTTGGTTTTGGGAAACGGCAGCCTAAAATTTTTTGCTTTGGGGCCGGGCTTTCTGTACTGCGGGTGGAGTCCTGTCTGGTGATTCATAAAGACTGACCTATAATCTAACCCTGCCCAAAAATTTGAGAGTGGTGATTCTGATTTATGTTGAACCTGGATTTATTGTTCAATCTTGCTCAAGTCAGGCTAGCATGAACAGACCTCTGGTGCCCCAAACTATAGAAGGTGTGAATGTCTGATTGATAATCCTTATAGGTTGGATGGCTTGATTATTTGGGCGCAAATTTTTTTAGTAACCTATTGTGACATAAATTAATTGTTTGAATAATATTGGCTCCTAAGTTTAAACGCAAGTCTAAATTACAGTTTGCTCCAGAAAATTGTAAAATATTTATTATGCCCTTATGTATATTTAGGAGCGCCAGGTTGTCATTTTCTGGATTATAATTTTGCATAAAACCCCTTATCAAAATTATAATAATAATATGATTTTGCACTTGACAAAGGAGTTATATGTAACTTTTTAGGTTTTTAGAGACATATGCATGTAATTATTCGTTCTTCTAATTTGAAAAGGTAGAAGAACAATTTAAAATGTCAGCCAGAAGAAAAAAAAAATTTTTTTACTTTCATATACGTACTAAAAATGACAAGTATTTGTTTGTTACCAAGAATCAATCAACACGATTAGCATTTCAGGGATAATGTACCACCAATCACAAACCTTACTAGCGATATACTCCAATTTTAGATAAATTGTGAAAAAAAAACTCACATAATTGAGCATCTATGCAAATGCCTTTCTTTCTGACAATCCAATTGCAAAAGATTATGATTTTACTATCCTTCGATTCTTCTTCTCCTCCTCTCCTTGATGTCCTTGCCACCAAAGAATACTCCAAGCTTATGTCCTAATTATTGGATTAAAATTAACTCAGAAGGTAGTTGCACATATGATGGAGTCGACAAGACGTGAATACACCACAAGTCAGGGAGATAATTGCGAAATATTTCCATCAAATCGAAGCTCGTGCCACCAGAGAGGCCGCGAGTCCAGCCTACCCTCTGTTTTCCTATTTCTACGATCTTGCCCTGCACCAAGCTTTGCCTGCAGTAGGAACAGACACCGAGATGGTTCCTGGCCCTGTGCCAGCTCTACTAAGTAATTCTATTGAAGGACCTACCAATCTGATGCCCAACATGAAGATAAAACAATGCAGAGAAGGAAAAATCACTACAGTTCCTCTTTCTTATCCAACAGTGGAGCAGTGTAGGGGCGCTTTCTAATCTGAGTTCCCCTGCAAAGGATCCTTCCCTCTTTCTCATCCAACAGTGGAACAGTGTAGGGGCGCTTTCTAATCTGAGTTCCCCTGCAAAGCATCCTTCCCTCGTAGGGAGCATGGTCTAGCGTGATTTGGCATTTATTGACAGATATAGATTCAGTTGTATGACATGCACCACATACAATCACATGGCAAACTCGTAGTGAATTTCAACTGTTGGTTTGTCACTCTAATCCGTATTATTATCATGGATATGATTTTCAAAATTTTTAGTTTTCAGCAAGTGGAGACATGTAACATCAGCAGGAAAAGTTTTTGAGAACTCCTGCTTTTTGTTGGGACATTGCTGCATGGGTCCTGCACCAAACAGGAAAAAGACTGCCATTAACATGCATGGGATTAACAGGAAAAAGACTGCCATTAACATTGCTGCATGGGTCCCTCTTTCTCACAGTGTTGCCGCAACTCTTAGACCAGAGAAAAGGACTCCGTGAAAGCTAGAAGAGCTCTTCCTTTTCCTTCTGTGTGGGGGCTTTGGCGTGATATTTAGCCCAATGACTGGGAGAAACCTAAGGGCCTGGCTTTTGTCCTCTTATCTGATCATCTCCAAGGGATACTCACAATACAGATTGCTTGGTCCTGGCTATGTAATCTTATTGAATCATCTATTGATTGCTTTCTTAGTTTTTTTAATAAAAATTTTTGTAAATCATTGAAATTTTTTAAGTGTTACGGATGATTCCAAGACGTATAGCGAGTGTTTGTCATTTGTTCTGGCTTTTTTTATTAATGAAAAGCATATAAAACTCTGTATTGCCTTGTAAGTGAAACGCAATATTCTACTGAAAATATCGGAATACTTAGCGAATATATACTTGCAAGTAGTCAATCTCTGACCTCTTCATGCTTCCATAAAGGCTTCCATTAAGGCCCCAAATAATATTTGCAAGCATATGTACTCCTATGCAAGATTTAGTGACAAATATATAATTAGGTTAAGAGAAAGTGATGGATGACCAAATGAATTATAAGGCACCCACTAACATAATTGTGGAAACAAGATGCCATTTTCCATGTGATTAAAGAAATCTTCTTGCATTGTATGGTCCTGCTTTGATCTTCCTGTGTTGACGTGATGTCTTGACGTTGCCTTCTTTAACAATCTGGTGTACTCCTGGTGTACTTCAAGTTTCTTGTTTAACTGTGGATTACACTCTTCATATTGCACTAATCATTCCTTAAACCTCTTCAGCGTTTTTATCTACATTGCTCATAAATAAGTTACATGAAAGCACATCTAGTTAATATCGAATTGGAGACGATTTTCAACCTTATACAGTTTAGATTTACATGATAACGATGATGTTGATATCAAATTAGCTACTAATTTGATATTAATATCAAACTGGATCAGATAAGCATATAGGATCAATAGCAAGAGACAAGCTTCTTTAAACTAGGGTTTGCCCCATGAAGTATCTTTGGACTTTATTTTTCTTTCTACACATGAAACCTTTCAATGGATATCACGCTATCTCCAAATTTACCCTAGTTGGCCTCTCCCATAGACACCAACCTTATGACCAAGCAAGCATGCAAAACTCCAATCACCACCATCACCACCAAGCCCTGGGGAGCCGCCCGGTGGACGCCGCCGACCCGAGCGCAAGTGAGAAATGGGCCGGGAAGCTCCTCCGGGAGTGCGCAAAGGCAATCGCTGACAAGGACTCCGGCAAGATCCACCACTTCCTTTGGATGTTGAATGAGCTTGCGTCCCCCTATGGAGACTGCGACCAAAAGCTTGCTTCCTACTTCCTCCAAGCACTCTTCTGCAAGGCGACTGACTCCGGTGACCGATGCTACAAGACCTTGATATCTGTCGCGGACAAAAGCCACAACTTTGAGTCCGCGAGGAAGGTAATCCTCATGTTCCAAGAGGTGAGCCCTTGGACGACCTTCGGCCATGTGGCGTCCAATGGCGCCATCTTGGAAGCATTGGAAGGAGAGAACAAGCTTCACATTATAGACATAAGCAGCACCTATTGCACCCAATGGCCGACCTTACTCGAAGCTCTCGCCACCCGGAACGACGAGGCCCCACACTTGAGGCTCACTGTGGTGGTCACCGCCGGCACGGGAAGGTCGGTGATGAGGCAGATAGGCCAGAGGATGGAGAAGTTCGCGAGATTGATGGGTGTTCCATTCGACTTCCATGTGGTAAGTGGCTTCCAAAGGTTAGGGGAACTCAAAGCAGATAATTTTGGAGTCCGGCACGACGAGGCCGTGGCGGTGAACTGCATCGGAGCGCTACGGAGAGTCGGGGTTGAAGAAAGAAGCACGTTTCTTAGCATGGTTTGCGGTCTCCGGCCGAAGGTGGTGACTGTGGTGGAAGAAGAAGCCGACTTCACTAGCAATGGAGAAGACTTCATTATGTGCTTTGAAGAATGCTTTAGGTTCTATAGCCTGTTTTTTGAGATGTTGGAGCAGAGCTTTGTCCCTACTAGCACTGAGAGGCTCATGTTGGAAAGAGAGTGCTCTAGGAGTATCTTTAACTTGATTGCCTGTGAAGAAGATGGAGGAGAGTGTGAGAGAAGGGAGAAGGGAAGCCAATGGTGCAGGAGGCTCGCCGGGGAGTTCAAGCCGACGAGCATAAGCGAGGATGCCGTCGACGATGTAAGGGCTTTGTTGAAAAGGTATCGCACCGGGTGGTCGCTTTTGCCGGCGGAAGGAGGTGCCTCTGGGCTCTTCTTGACGTGGAAGGAGGAGACGGTGGTTTGGGCTTCAGCTTGGAAGCCCTCCTAATCAGCAGTTTTTTTAAGCTTTAAGTTATTGAATAGGATCGAGTGTGCTTCTTGCTGTTTCTTAGCTTTTGTTTGGGTGTGTTTTTTTCCCATCTTTTTGATCAGTTTTGCAATCCAAATTGGTGTAACTTATATTTGATTCATGCGTTTCTAATGGGAAAACAAAGTCTTTGTTTCTATCTTGTTTTGGATTGCCAATCCATGAAGTTTTCTGTTTGCAAGAGTTTCTTCTGAGTTTTGAACTCGGTTTTTTACTCAGCAAATTACCTTTTTTTCATCCAAAACCTAAGCATTGATCTTTTTTTTTTTCATCATGAACGTAGACTGGTGTAATCTTTTAACAGCAATGATTAGTCCCACTAAGTCTGACACAAGGAAATGGGCATTGTAGTGGCTTCTCAAGAACCCCTCCAATGGCGTTCTTGTCTTCTGAAAGTGGCAGCACACGGTTAGCTTTTGAAATTTCTACTACACATAAATTGATGGTGGCATGGCATGCACTGTTTGGTCCACATTTTAGTGGGAAACAACTTTTGTGTTTCAGATTGGATTTGATTAAAGTAACCTCCATTAGTCCTTGTTGTTTCTTTGTCCAAGCTTGCCACCCATGGCCATGGGGGCCAACTTCGTCTCCTTCCTACTACCTCTTTATAGGGTTCCTTCCTTTTCACTGTGCAACCAGTGCTTTCTTTATCCCACATGATCCGTATTGTTTCAGACTAACTCTAACCAACAATTAAGCTCTTAATCTACAATGTGATCAACAAGATGCAAATCCTAATTGAACTTAATTTTTACTAGGCAATGTCCGAATTCAATCAAAAAGCATTCCTTACATTGTGAGATAAATTATTTGGGTCTTTTTTTTGTCTCTTTTTTTTCTTGATGATCAATCACTTTTGGATCCCATTATGGAAGCCTTGATAGAGAACAGGAAGAGAGAAAGATTTGCTTGCAGGGCATCATAACGAAGAAAACCAAACACTCGAAAAAGAGAGACAGTTCATGCGTGTCCATTTGGGTCTCGTGATCATGAATCCAAGAAGAAAAAAAAAAAAAGAACTATATGTATATGAATTTAAATGAATTGCATGTTTTTGATTAAGTTTGCTTATCACGAAGTAATGGGTTTACATGCAAATGGCATTTAATTTGTGATTGAATTGCTGTTCCTCTCTCAAGCCTTTCTTTCCCCGTCTCTCTCGCTGCTTGTCATCTTGCGTTTGCTGCATATTCACAAATATATTGTCCGTCCAAATTTTTTCATTTGTAGAATATATATTACGTATATGAATGTATGGGATTTTACTGATGGAATTCCATCATCTCTGTCATTATCATTTAATGAAGTTTTGGATATGCATTGATGAGAATCTCTCTAGAGAATCTTCAAACGATCAAATAAATTATACTTTTTGTCCTTTTTAATAATAATTTACAGAAAAATTTAGATTTGTTTGTATTTTTTTAATTAAAAAAAATATTTACGAATCTAATTAAAAGTTTCTAACAAAAGTAGATTGGTTCTTTCGTCTATTAAAATTAATGGTTGAAGCGATGGATGGTAATATTCAAATTAATTAAAAAATAGGACAAGTGGATATCATATACAAAGACTATGTTAATGTTTTAATATGAATTCAAACAACCAGAGGGTTAAAATCAAATTTAATTGAACTTTTTCATTAGGAAAAAAAATTTATAATTAAAATATTCATCATTTGAAAGTGACTCGACGGTGGCTCGCACTATAAATTGTTGATCAATCATGAGTTGAATGCATGCAAGCACAATATCTGCCAGATAAATATAGTCGCCTTTGTCTGCAGGCCAAAAAGTCCCTTTTTTTTTTTTCTTTTTTTCTTTTTTTTAACAAAAGCAGGCCGAAAAATATGCCGTCCGCCGTCCATTTTGCGGTTAAATATGCCTGTCGGGCCATTGGTGCTGAAGCAGGCCTAGTTTTGCGGCCCGACATGGCTTTTCAAGGATTGTAGAAAATCGGGAGGGCATTTTCGTAATGGTAACCCTTTAGTTAACTTTAGGGTTTTGTCGCGATAAAAAATCCGCCGCCGTGATTGAGGGTTTCCGGAGCCGCGTTTTGATCGAAAGCAGGCGGGCATCCCTCCGAAATCCGCCGAGATGGTACTCCACGGTTTGCCTTTCCATGTTAATTTTTCGTATATTTTCCAATGCGAAACACATCGATTCGTTAATGGATGCTGTTCATTGTGTTTCACCAGTCCATTGGCTTTAAAATTTATTTATTTATTTATTTTCTGCTATTTTTCTAGATTTATGCTGGTTTTTTTTTGTCATGGGTTTGATTATAGTCGGATACACACTCATCATCAATGGATTGTCTCTGATGATATGGTTAAGTGCGATGGTTGGCTTATTTCTACGGAAAAAAAAGATTTAGTTTTCTTGGATTCATACTCCGCGCTGCCATGAATCTGGCCTCAGATGTCCTATAATTGATGTGAAGTATATGTGGTTTAAGTTCACATGGACTACAAAGGAAGCCATGCAATACTTGGATTCACGTTGAAAGACTCCCTCCTCAAATTCGACTTTTTCAATGATTGGCAGAAATTTACGAGGATTGGGTGTGCAAAGTTGCCATATTGTATGCACACTTTGAAGCTTGGATGGTTTATTACTATTGCTTTCAAATTTTGGTGAAAGTTTATTGTTTTCGTCTTCTTTCTCTTGATGCCTACGGATTCATCCTGTTTACTCCAACCTGCTTCATTATTATTCCATTTGCTGTCTTGTTTCCTTTCAAAATTTCAGGCTTTTATCCCTGTGATTTGTTGCCTTATGCTTAAAATTTTATGGCATGTTCTGTACTATTCTGATAATTTGTGTTCTGATGTCCAGCCGAAGCAGATCCACGAGATTAAGGATTTCCTTCTCACAGCAAGAAGGAAGGATGCTCGTTCTGTGAAGATCAAGAGGAGCAAAGATCTTGTCAAGTTCAAGGTTCGGTGCTCCAAGTATCTCTACACTCTCTGTGTCTTTGATCCTGAGAAGGCTGACAAGTTGAAGCAGTCACTTCCTCCTGGTAAGTATTGGGCATATTAAAATTTTACCGTTTACATTTTCTGCTTCAATTTCTGTTGCTAAGCTTTCTTCATTGTAGTCATGCATGCATGGGTGAATTTCCATTCAAGTAATTTAAAATATAAACTCTTATGCGATGAGACATATTATTCTGCTGCTTTAGCTCTTTGAGTTGGATTTGCTGTGTATGGTCATTGGTAATTTCATGTGGTACTAAGTATTGTAGAAAGATGTGTTGTATTTTGCATATGGTCTATCCCCTTGGTATTGTGCTAAGCCATCACAATGTGGAAACAGTTGTGGGTAACACATGCAATTAAGGTCTAATTTATAAATATTGCTTGTACTTCCACAACCAATATGCCTATAATCATTCATTTACTTAGATGAGAGTGATACCAAACCATAGAAATTAGCTACCCTATGTCAAATTGGTTCACATATCCATTAAATCATAGGCATTAATGGATTATAGCAGTTGGACCAATTTGTTAAATCTGTCTAGGGGATTTGTATTAGCACGTAGTTGTAACTATTATCATCCAAATAATTATGCATGTCTCGTTGGATATTATCTGTTTATGAATTAGAAGCATAAGCAACAGATTGCTTGTGCCATGAATCATGATTCTTGCCTAAATGAAATTTTTTTGTTCCATTTAGGAAGATGAGTAATTGGCACATGATTAATTGGTTTTTTGATGTGTGCAGGCCTTAGTGTCGAAGATCTTTGAGTATGGAGTTATTGCTGCACTTATTGGAGGGGCACTTTAGATCAGAAATGCTTTGCCAGAATTTAAAAGTTCTTTCTTTTTGCATTCAAGAACGGAACGGGGCTCTGGTTATTGTTTTTAACCTAGACAGCTTGAGCTGATATGAGTTTTTTGGTTTTGTGATGATCACTTGTCTGTAATCGAGTTAGAAATTGAAAGACAAAATGCTTGGTTGCTTAAATATTTTGTTGGATCTGATTTTCACTGGTAGTTGATTTTTAAAACCAATTCATAATAGTTTTGGCTCTATCTTATGCAACTTACATTTCCTTCGCTGAAGAGAACGATGATGTCATTCTCTGGGATCAGATAAAGCTCTGTTAGCTTATCCAAGAGCCTGCCACTATGGTTCCCATCCTCCAGGGCATGAGGCCAGTCCCAACGAGGAAGTAGCTACAAGGTTGGGGTTGTTGAAGAAGGTAGCGGGGGGGGAGATCCTCCTACAGGAACTCAGTGAAGGAGAGTGGCCTCGCTGCAAAGACGAAGGAGAAAATTAGCTCAAGCCTGAGTAAGAAAGAGAAGAGCATATCTCTTAAGTTGTTCGACATTGGTGATGCTCATATAACAACAGATGTTCATTGTACTGATTTTTCTTTTAAATTTCAACATGAAGATAACTAAAAGAATTCAAGCAACAAAAGGGAAGTTGCCAAGCAAAGAAGCCAAGGAAGTTCATGTGCCTCCAAGGAAAGCTTTTTCTAGTGCCCTTGCTGATGAGTATGCTAAGTCTAACAACAAACAGAAGTCTACAGTGCAAAGAAGAAACCTGAAGCAACTAAGGATTTGATCATTGATAATGTGAAAAAAATAACTCCCAGCGGCAACAGGATAATGGATAGCGGCTTATCCTGGGAAGGTTCTCCATCTTCTATTCCAAAACCTGAAAAAATTTGTGTTTTAAATTTTATCCATATGTCATATTATTCACTGGTTTCATGATATAAAAAGTTCATCTTTTTTCACAAATAGGAAATTTTAAAGCACAAGGTGTTACACCTGTTGTGGGTGATAGGTGTCACTATAACGAGATCATGTAACGGACCTCATGATCTCGGAGGTAATAGAGTGACTTCAACGTATGTGTGCACGGACAACACACATATGAGAAAACAACCAATTGTGGTGGCCGGTACTACTACGAGGAGTATCATGTAAGGGAGCGCGTGATTATGCGAGGCGACGGACTATCTCCAATATATGTGTGTGTGGGCAGCACATATAGCAGAAAGTGACGGACTCACGACATATTCGAATGAAGACCCAAACAGCCCAAACAGTCCTGCAGAGTAAGTAGCGGGATAGGTTGACTTAAGTGAGTTGCAGGAGCGTGTGAACAATCTAGACACTTGGCGCTGCAGGCTGAAAACACATGGCTGCAGGCTGGAGAATTAGAGTTACATCTGTCAAGAGACGTGTGGCCAGCAAAGAGGCAATTGAGGGCTTATGGGACTGGTGGCTGCAGCTGGAGAGAGCCAAGAAAACTGCAGGGAGAACATTGTGGAGTATATTCTCCATGATCCCAACAGATAGATTGCAGGAAGAATATTGTGGAGAATGTTTTCCATGACCTCCAATAGTTGGACTGCAGGGAGAACATTATGGATAATGTTCTCCATGATCTCCAACATTTAGACTGCAGGGGGAATTAGGGTTGTGCATTCGGTTAAAATCGAACCGAAATTTCCGAAATTTTGAAAATCTAAAACCGAACCGAACCGAATAGTATAAAAACCGAACCGGAACCAAACCGAAATATTTCAGTTCGGTTCAATTATAACCGAATTGCAAACCGAATTTTTACAGGACTCTGGATGAACGGATCTGGTCATTTGCATAAGGGGAAAAAAATAGTACAGGATATACATTATACATACCCTGAATCTGACCCTGATAAGCTGATACCCAATCCAATTGCATGTTTGCAAATTGCAACCTAATAAATAATCAGTTAACCTCAGCATTTCACATGTCACAATGACACAATCGCACAACCAGGAGCAAGACACTTCAAGACTTCAAGTGAATCAAGTCTTCAAGTTGCAGGAGCAGCACAGCAGGAGACTAGGAGCAGCAGCAGCAGGACAATGTATAGTAGCAGACTAGCAGTCTAGCAGAAGCGGGCAAGCTGCAAAACACTTCAACAGCTCAACTTCATGTAGCAAGACATTTCAAGACTTCAAGTGAATCAAGTCTGCAAGTTGCAGGAGCAGCAGGAAGCTAGGAGCAGTAGCAGCAGGACAATATATAGTAGCAGACTAGCAGAAGCGGGCAAGTTGTAAAACACTTCAACATCTCAACTTCATGTAACAAAACACTTCAAGACTTCAAGTGAATCAAGCCTTCAAGTTGCAGGAGCAGCACAGCAGGAGCAGCAGGACAATGTATAGTAGCAGTCTAGCAGAAGCGGGCAATCTGCAAAACACTTCAACAGTTCAGCAGTTCAACTTCATGTAGCAAGACACTTCAAGACTTCCAAGTTCCAAGTCTTCAACAGTTCAACACTTCAACTTCATACTTGTAGGAGCAGGCGAGCAACAAGACAATGTATATTGTATAATAGCAGAAGCTGGCAAGCTGCACTGCTGCAAAACACTTCAACAGTTCAACTTCATGCTTGCAGAGTTGCAGGACAATATACAGTAACAGGACAATCCTATAACTCTATAAGGCTATAATATCATTCTTACAAGTCAAATAACTCAGTATCAGTAAGCTGCAAGACAACAACTGTAATTATATGGTTCGGAATAAATATGATCAATTCAGTAATCAGTTAGTATTTGAACTTTGAAGGATTATATCATGCAAATGGTCCATTAAGAAAAGCTTGAGAAATCTCCTGTAGTCCCGTGTACAGAAGTAACAGAACAGAAGCCAGAACCAGAAGTTCCAACTTCCAAGCAGCATAACATTACTAAGGTGAAGCCAAAGAAGGAGACAATCGTCCAATCAGTCACTTGCCCACAATGAGCCAATGATTCAACATCTCCATCGCCTCAAACATCTTATGAAAAATTCAACAAATATCATTAAAAAAACTATAAAACAATTCCAAGAGGATCATATCGTCATATTCGCCTTATACCGTCATACCCAGCATCCCTTTCTGGCTCTCCCCGTGAGCGAATGGTAGGTAGTGGTTGCCTTCACAGGCCATCCAAACAACCATGCCATTGGCACAAGCCTACAAAATGAAGAGGATGAAGCCAGAGTAGGGGACCATTGGAACACCTCCGCATCAAAACACCAAAGACAAAAAAACCTTAAATAAAAGCAAAAATTCAAGATGCTCAAATGGCTTTGATGCATCATCAAAAACGAAGATGTCTCCCCTCAGACATCAACCTGCTCGACTGCTCCTACAAAATAATAGTTGGATACATACTTGTCCCTGGATAGTTGGATCATACTGTTGAACCTAAAAAATATAGTAAAATATCATCACAGTAAAAGCAATTAAGAAAATATCAGGTAAGTAGGTAACTGGGTAAGGAACTAAGGACTGTAAGATCATAACTTCACACATGTACTGATGTTGTGATGCACATGAATGATAAGGATATATAAGAATGAATCTGCAAGAGATGACCATAGAAAGTTAGAAACATGAAAAGAAATGCATAAAAAATAAGTAAGCATATTCAAACCTTAAGATGACTTCTCAAAATTCAATGGTTGTGACATCCAATTTCATCTTTATCAACTCTGAAATAAAAAAACCATTCAATGATTATTTGATCATAATAAAGAAATATACAATGCAATAATAAAAATATTAGTAATGCAAATCTTACCCTCTTGAATCTTTTCAAGTTCTTTCAAACTTTCTTCAATATTGATTTCTGTTTTTGAATTTTTAATCCAATCTTGAGTGCAAACTAGAGCTTATACTAGTGTAGGAGTCAAAGAGTTACAAAAATGATCAAGTATGCGCCCTCCTGTGCTAAAAGCTAATTCAGAGGCCACTGTAAAGATAGATATAGCTAATATATCACGAGCCATATGTGATAGAATAGGAAATCTGCAGCTATTCACTTTCCAGAAGCCCAGAATATCAAAGTTTGACTCATTTTTTTCAAGATCCTCTGACAAATACTTATCTAGCTCAGACTTCATTTCATCACCTATGAAACTTTTTCTATGCTCAGCAAATAGACTGCTTAAGATGTATTTACCTAATTGTTTTGGCATACTTGATCCTTCATCAGATGGCATTTCTCCCGACTGTAGTCGCATTATGTACTCTTTGAACAAATCATATACAACTTCATGCAACTTTCTCCTCATCATAACACCTCTTTCACCTTCATACATTTTTTCAACTTCAAACTCAACATATTCTAACTTGCGCCTTGGATCAAAGACAACAGGAACAAAGAGAAGCATATTAATCTTCTCTGACTCACCCCAACACTTGTCATATTTGTCTTTTATCACAACAGCCATATCTTGGACTTTTGTATCACTGCTGACTTTCCACAAATTCAAAAAAAGGTTAACTTGACAAATTTCATCAAAAAATAAATTACTTGTAACATATATAGAGCCAGAAACTCTAAGAGTCAACTCATACAAATGCTCTAAGAATGTAATAAGTCGCATAATATTCTGCCAGTCAAAAGACAGAGGAGTTTCATCTTCATTATTAAGCTCATGACAGAGATTGCTATCTTCCTCTTCAAATTTTTTAAAAACCCGCTCAAAAGTCTGAGTTGCTTCAAGCATCATATAGGTGGAATTCCACCTTGTGGATACATCCAAATAAAAACATTTTCTGCTTTCAATTTTTTCAATTTTCACACATTCTTTGAACCTCTGCCATCTTACTGGAGAATATCTCACATATTTAACAGTAGATCTAACCCGAGCAATGGAATCTGCCATCTTTTTCAAACCATCTTTCACCAGAAAATTAATGATATGTGGTATGCAACGCATATGAATATATTTTTCTTGTGCCAAACAAGTGCCCCAATTCAAAATTTTTTTCTTCAAATAGGAAATAACAGTATCATTTGAAGAGGCATTATCAACAGTAACAGTCAAAACATTATCAATTCCCCATTCAGAGAGGCATTTTTCAATTGCTTTTCTTATAACTTCACCCTTATGACTTGTAATTTTGCAAAAATTCATAAACTTTTTCTTCAAGTTCCAATCAATATCAATATAATGTGCTGTGATACACATATAGTTTATGTTTTGAATTGAGGTCCAAGTATCAGTGGTCAAACAAACTCTCTGTTTGGACTCTCTGAAATAGTGTTTCAATTTTACCTTTTTATCATGGTAGAGTTGAAAACAGTCTCTAGTCATAGTCCAACGTGAAGACATTCGAAATCTAGGACAAGCTTGAGACATAAAGTATTGAAAGCCTTTATGTTGCACAAAACTAAAAGTCAGTTCATTTACAACAATCATGTGTGTCAGTGTTTTTCTAATTTTTTCTTGATCAAATTTTCAGCTATAGTTAGCACAGACTCATTTGCTACTTCTTTCTGTGGTCCGGGGGTGGCCCGTGGACGAAAGGGTTAATAATAAAATCGTATGAAATCAAAAAACCCTAATTTAATTTCACAAAAAATCAACCCTAAATACTCTCACCTTGTAGCTTAATCCGTTGTAAAAAAATGAGAGATTAACGCTCAAAGCGTCGACCAGAGAGATATTGAGGCGTTGAAACTCAGAGCTTCAAAGGAGGAGAGGGGTTCGGGGGTGGACGAAAGCGATGTCACCGACACGGCGTAGCACCGCAGCTGCAGGGATAAAGGAGAAAAAAATCATCAGTTCGGAACTGAGGATTTACTGATCTAACAATAAAATCATATAAAATCAAAAAATCCTAATTTAATTTCACAAAAAATCAACCCTAAATTTCATAATTTTCTAAATACGCTCACCTTGCAGCTTAATCTGTCGTAGAAAAATGAGAGATTGAAGCTCAGAGCGTCGACCAGAGAGGCGTCGAGACTCAGAGCCTCAGAGGAGGAGGGGGGTCCGGGGGTGGACGAAAGCGATGTCACCGACACGGCGCAGCACCGCAGCTGCAGGGATGAAGGCACAGCACCGCAGGTCCGCAGCGGCGAGAGCGAGAGCGAAAGCGGCGAGAGTAAGAGCGAAAGCGCCGAGAGCGAGAGGCGATCGGGAATTCGGGATTAAGGTTAGGGCTGAAATGAGAGGCGAGAGCGAGAGCGGCAAACCGCTCTGAGAGAAAGCGATAATATATAGGGCTGTTTGAGCCAATTAGCCCAAAACCGAAACCTAACCGCAGTATATAGGTATATATATAATTCGGTTCGGTTCGGTTTTTACGATTTTTCAAAATCAAAAACCAAAACTGAACCGAATTTAAAATTTTTTTTTTCAAAACCGAACCGAACCGAGAACCGAATAACCCGAACCGAGTTGGTTATTCGGTTTCGGTCGGTCGGTTAATTCGGTTTTGACCGAATAATGCATAGCCCTAGGGGGAATATTGTGGGAGCATATTCTTCATGATCTCCATGGGTGGCTTACAGCCAAATATATATATTATAAATAGACTAGGGGATCTATTGAGCTGAAACACACACAGATAGAAGGAGACTTGTAGTGTCACTTTGCATTAGAATTATATTTTTTTTATGTGAGTAATAAAAGGTTGGTAAGGTTGTTATACTTCTCTTCCCCTTTATACTCTTGTGGGCTTGTATGAGTTTGGCGGGCTAAGGTGGGCGAACCTTAATGCCATCACGGGCAAAATTTCAAAATAGAAGTTTGGCTGTGTGACATAGGGATGTATCAAAATTAGTTGCAATTAAGGAGTTGCAAGAAACTTACATACGATTTGATCCAGTGCGTGAGGTAACTTATAAACGCCTATACAAATTTTGCATTATCTACAAGAGAAAGTAAGGAATAATATTTCATGATTATCAACTAATTAATTGTTGCACTTTACCATTTCCAGTATGTACACCAAGACAGTCCTCCGCGAGTGAGCACAATCAAATTCACATTCAACCAATTTCTCAATCTCCAAGCAGTCCTCCTCTCCAATTCCTTTGAATCCTTTAAGATTCGGACCTACTCTGCATGATGGATTGCCACAATTTTTGCCGCCGAGCTCTCCCCCTTTGCCATTTGCACCCAGTCCAATCAATGTGTGATCAAAGTTGACCACTTAAAATAGCGGAGATCTCGAGTAGCGATCTCAAATCATAAATCAAAATTTGTTTTAATTTTAAATACATCATTAGGTATTATAGAAATATAACTTTCAACACATGTAAGTCTTTGTTGTTAATTATCTCGACAATTGTCAGAAACTTTCTAAGATAAAAAACCAAGCTAATAAAATAGGAATACAAAAGAAAGAAGAAATATTATTTGATTAATTTAATAAAAATGATACATGACTTAAACAATAGTATGTCTTTACTTTACAATGAATTATAGAAAATATAGAAAAAAGAAAAAAAGAAAAAAGAGAAAAAATAGAGAAGAAGCTTTGATGCGTGTTGTTACTCCACCCATTCTGCGCTAGATCACATGGCATCTAATCCGAATCATGGAAAGAAATGAGAAAAATTTAAAGTGTTTACATTAGTTTTGAGCTTTGACTATAATTTTTTTGATTTTGTTGAAGTATTTTCATAACCGATAAGATGTAGATAATAATTTTATTTGGATTGGAGTGTTTCCATTAGCCAATAAGACATGAATCCATTTGGATTGAAGTGTTTCCGTTAACTAATAAGACATGAGCGATAATTCTGTTTGAGTTGAAGTATTTTGATAACCAATAGGGCGTATGCGACAACTTCTTCAGTTGTGGTTGAAGTATTTTCATGACCGACAAGACGTAACCGATAACTTTTTAAATTTTGGTAGCGTCACCAATGACTTATGAGATTGAGTATAGTTTGAAAATATATTGTCAATTGCTTCTAAATTGATCAACTTAAAATGACATATCGTTAATTGCTTGTGTGGTTGACTAACTTGAAAAAGCGCATTATCAACTGT
Source organism: Trichopus zeylanicus subsp. travancoricus (assembly GCA_005019695.1). Taxonomy (NCBI): domain Eukaryota; kingdom Viridiplantae; phylum Streptophyta; class Magnoliopsida; order Dioscoreales; family Dioscoreaceae; genus Trichopus; species Trichopus zeylanicus. Next base: position 1,272,488 of record RXID01014490.1, read on the forward strand.
TAATGGGATTAACTAGCATGAAGAGACAGCGTCGTCAATTGCTTGTGTGATTAACTAGCTTGAAAGAGCGTGTCACCAATTACTTCTGGGGCTGACAAGTTCAAACACATCACTAGCTGCTTATGTGGCTAGCTAACTTGAAGAGCATATCACCAATTGCTTTTGGGACCGACTAGTTTGAAGAACATGTTATCAGTTGTTTTTGGGACTGACTGCTTTGAAGAGTGCATCACCAGTTGCTTCTAGGGTTGGCTATCTTGAAAAACACGTCGTTAACTGTTTGTGAGATTAATTAGTTTGAAATATGGTCAACAATCTTGAATGTATTATTGGTTGACTTCATTCATTTGGTAGCGTCACTAACGACTTAGGGAGTTGTATATATTTTTGAAGTATAACCAACAACCTTGAACGTATTGACGATTAACTTTTTTAATTTGATAGTATCACCAACAGCTTATAGGGTTGAATATATTTTGGAGGATGCATCATCAACGACTTATGGTGTTGATTAACTTTAAAGTGTGGTCAATGACTTTTAGTACATTATTGGCGATTAACTTTTTTGGCTTGAAAGTATCACCAATGACTTGTAGAGTTGGATATAACTTATAAATATTGTTAAATGCTTTTGTAGTGCACTCAGCGGAACTCAATTTAATCTTATTTAGTTTTTATTTAAATTAATTTTGGTTTAGGTAAGGATAATAATATTACCCTTTATTTATAACTTTGGAGTATTGTTGAAAATTCAACGCATCTAATGAAACTCATTTTGACCCTATTTAGTTCAGGTCTGAATTTGATGTTACTTAACTTGAGTCAAGTTCGATCTTATATTGAACTTTTTATCGAGTTTGGGTCTGCTTGACTTTTGCTCAAGTTCAAGTCAATTTAATTCAAATTGGTTTCAATTCAACCTTAGCTTGACCTAATTCTAATTTGATTTTGAGTTTATATTTTTAGTTTGGACTTGATTTAAATTTAATTTGAGTTTAGTTCAATCTCAATTGGATTTGATTTGAATTTGAATCGAATTTGATTTTAGATTGACTCAACTTGAATATGATTAAGGTGTAATTTGAGTTTATCTGGTTAACTCAATCTGAATTTTTGGAGTCTAGCTTAATATAGTTTTTAGTCCAACTTTTTAATCAATTTAAGTTCATTTAAGTCAACTTTATCTTTATCCATTTATTTTGACTAAGTTCAATTTCAATATTAATTAATTTGACTTGAGAATCCTTGACTATTTATAATAATTTTAGACAATCTCATAGTCCAACTTTAAATGTGCGAATTCGAAGGTTGGTTTAATTCACAAGCTCGAAAGTTAACTTAGTATGAATCTGAGAGCTGACTGGGTGTAAGTCCAAAAATTAGTTTAAATACAAACTCGAAAGTTGGCTTGGGTACGAGTCTGAAGGCTGCCTGAGTGTGAGCTCGAAACCTGTCTAAGTGTGAGCCCGAAGGCCTTGGGCTCGCAGAGTATCAATCCGAAAGTTGGCTTACATGCAAGCCTGAATGCTAATTGAGTGTAAGCCCAAAAACTGACTTAGATGCCAGCCTGAGGGCTAATTGGGTGTAAGTCTGAAAACTGACTTAAATGCGAGCTCAAAAACTGATTTGGCTACGAGCCTAAAAGCAACCCAAAGACTAACTGAATGTGTGCCCGAAGGCTGGTTGAGTGCGAACTCGAAAACTGTCTAAGTGGGAGCCCGAAAGCTGACTTAGATATGAGTTCAAAAGTTAGCTAAGTGTGAAATTGAAAGTTGGCTGAGTGCAAATTCGAAGGCTAGCTAAATGAGAGTCCGAATGCTGGTTGAGTGCAAGCTCGAAAACTGACTGAGTGTGAATTCAAAAGCTAGCAGAGTACGAGTTCGAAGGTTAGCTTAAATGCGAGCCCGAAGTTTGACTTGCATACAAGCCCGAAGGTTGGCTAAGTGGTAGTTTAAAAGTTGGTTGAGTGTAAACCCGAAAGTTGATTTAGATGTAGCTCGAAAGCTGGTTAAGTGCGAGTACGAAAGTTGGCTAAGTGCGAACCTGAAGATTAATGGAGTGCAAGTATGAAGGCTGACTTAGATGCAAACCTGAAAACTGGCTAAAAACAAGCTCGAAAGCTAACAAAGTACAAACCTGAAAGCTGACTAAATACGAGCTCGAATACTGACTTAGATGTAAACTTAAAAGCTAGCGAAGTGCAAACTCGAAAGTTAATTGAGTACAGACCTGAAAGGTTTGTTGAGTATGAGCCCGATAGCTAGCTGAATGCAAGTCCAAAGGCTAGTTTAAATGTGAGCTCGAAGGCTGCCTGAGTATGAGTCCAAAAACTTGCTTAGATGTGAACCCGACCATTGGTGTTCTTGGTCTTTCCGGAGGGCTAGACACGCCGCTGAGAATATGTCCACACACAATCCGTCTGACAGTATCAACATGGTGGAGATCTCAGTTACGAGCTATTAGAATGCCTCTTTTCTGGGAGGCGGGCAACAACATAGACCGTTATTAGATGATAGGGTTAAGTGAGATAGTATAGAGGGTCACTCCTTCGGAGGAAGAGGAAGAAAAAGAGCAAGAAGATCAATAAGACAAGGAAAGAAAAAGGTAGAAGCTCATCTTATTTAAGTCCCCAATTCCAAATGGCTTCTCTATTCTCTCTCCTTTGTTATATTGATATCTTTCAGTTCGTCTTTGATCTCTTTTTTTTTTGTTTTGCAAGTTCTACAAGTTTTTATAAACTCGTGAAGAAATAAAATTCAGTTGAAATCGAATTTTTGTATTCGAATTTTGAATAATAGATATGAATGTAGATAAATATGAATAGAGTTTATTTAAAGTTTGGATAATTTGTGAAAAGATATGTACAAATCTATTTGTTCTAAAAAATGATATCTTGAAAGTTATACTCATTTCGAACGTTTAAATTATAGAGAGAATATTTTTAAATTTTTTTGGGAGATTTAAACTAAATTATAATTTTATAATTTTTAGAAGATTTTTCTGTAAAAAAATTTATTTATAAAGTTATAAAATTTTTTGGATCTTTTTTGAATAAAATTTGAACTTATTTGTAAATAAAAATTTTTGTGAAACCTATTTGCAAAAAATCAAAATTTTAGATACTCATTTTTAAATAACGAATTTTTAAGAAATTTATTTACAAATTTTGAATTTCACAGGGACTAAATCATAATTATTGATTCTTTAAACGATTTATTTGTAAATCCAAAATTTTGCAGGACTAATTTGTAATTTTAGAATTTTATTGAAATTTTCTATAAAATTCTTATTATAAAACCTATTTATAAGAAAAATTCAACTAGATACCCATTTATAAGAATTTATTCAATGCAGACATTAATTTATTTATATTTTGTCATTTTGGTCCAAATTTTAGATGAATTTTGGATCCAATTCTGGTTTAAAAATCCAGCTCACTCAATTCATTTAAATTAGGCTTATCTAAAATCTAAATTTTCCAATAATTTGAATCTAATTTTTTGTTAAACTCAAACATGATTTAAATTTGACCGAAATTCACATTTGCACCATAATTTAGTGACATAAATTTTAATATTAATTATATTTTAATTATATTTTGATTATGACAAAAATCACCTCAAACAATAAACAGCCTCGAGATCCACATTGCTATTCTAGACCGAAACTGGTGTCATTTCCAAGATAGGGGAAGCTAGAGCAGGTGTTGGAGGAGGAGGCAAGCCAGTGGTTCCTTGGATTCATGCAGAGGGTCTTGGATAGTGACACGCAGAATAAACTGTGGGATCAGGATCAAACAGTGGCGGGGCTGGCATGGCTGAAGAAGGTGAATGATTGGCTCAAGGGGGTTAAGGAGATGGACATGCCACAGGGGATAATCAAACGGTTGAGAAGGAAGATCTACAAGATTCTCATTAGAAATTAGAGTCTGTGGCAGCAGTGGGGCTCCGAGGGCCCTGATATAAGCGAATAATGATTAATACCCACATTAAGATTTTCCACAGTTTCACTTCAGTATTGCAAAATTCTACTAGCTCCAAAGTTTCCTTTGATCTTCTCAACTCTTGGAAAACATGACTAATATTTTTTAATACGAGGGCAATCTTGTTCTTCCAACTCCAAGAGAAGCCAGGGTAAGACGAAGAGCAGGGATAAAATCTACCTACAATCACATGTCACTCGATTAACCCCCATTTTCTGGTAGTGTATTCCAGGCAGCTGATGAAGATTCATTGACCAGATGCAGCCTTTGATTGCCAAGGTGGGGTATCAATCATGCTCAATTGTCTCCTAAGCTTTGCAATATGGGCCTGGACCCGTTACAGTGAGCATAGACTATTAAAAGCTTGAGTAATTGTTGAATTACAGATGTCAATGATCCATAAACCCCCAAGGCCCCCATTTGGATTTTGACAACCTCAATTGGTGATTAAGGTGATTAATGAGTCATAACGGGATTTTGACTACACATATCCCAAATTGGTTGTATTTGGAAGGGATTAAAATGTGCTTGGATGAGTAGGTAGGATTAACATGATCATCATCTGCCTAGTCACAATCGAAATGGGGTCTTAAATGTTCCTGCACAATCATGAGAAACTCATAAATAATAAAAGGCATGCTTACCATGGTTTAGGGTTTAGGGTTTAAATGGATCAAAAGAAACTAGGAGAACTGTTACAGAAGAAGTAAAACTAATGTTTTAAGTAGAGAACAAAACTATCTATAAAGATAAAGATGTACATATTAGCTGACCAAATTAAGTATATCTAAATTTCAGAAACTTCAACAGTTTGAGAAGAAGACTGGCTACTTAAGTACTCGTTCTGAATATTTGATGCAACAGACAGAAATTGACTGATTTGTGGAGAAAGAACAATGTACATAAAACTTAAGATTATTTACCTATGGATGAGCAGCTGCAAGTTCGAAGAACTCGTTGGCCTCTGAGAAACACATGAAGGGTTGACTTAGAGGATGGCCCTCGGTAACTCCTCTTTTCTTTTCCCTCAAAATTTCAGAAGTTCCTGCATCGAACAAATTGACATTCTTTTTTTAAGATAAAAAAATTCCAAACAGTTGCATTGCATGTAGTATACCTGGGCTGGCAAGTTTACACTGGTTGGCAATCAAGGAACAACTGTGGCTGGATGATTATGGACTCGAAGAAAGAAAGCTTCAGAGGGCTCGGAAAACACAATATCATTATATGTTTTGAAGACTACTTGTTTTTCTGTTGACTGAGGTCTGCTATCATCCTCAGGATATAGCTTTAGCTGGTAGTGTCTGAAAAAAAGATTGGCGACAAAGATAGCAACAAAACAAAAGAGCTAGACTGACACATTACCAACCAACTTACAGGTCTAGCTGCTTGTCACAAACACATCGTGAAAGTTTGGAACAAGAGGGTAATAGCAATCTCAATTCTTCTCATCCGGACTCTTGACAACTCAAATGGCGCGGATTCTACAACTCTAGTTGGGTTATTGACACTAGGATGCAACCGAAACACCGCATGCTTGATTGTTATACTCAAATCCTCATTTGTTGCTCCTCGCACATAAACAGTCCATTTGTGGGATTGGTACCTAAAGAAAACGGATGATAAATCACATAATATCATATTTGGGTAAAAATCGTCCTAAGAAAAAGATAAAAAATACTTTTACCAAGACAAAAGGATACAGTTCCATAAACGATTGGAAAGCTGATTTCCACATCCTTCACTCTTTTAGTCTGCATCATCATAGCAACAAGAAACGAAATTTATCAGTACAGCAATGAAGATTTCGCACCAAGGTACAAAAACACAGCATAAAATCTATAAAAATTTGATCTTAAGCAATTCACTGATGAAACATAATGAACACCATCCATCGACGAATCAAAGATCTGTACTGGGAAACAGAGCAAATTTAACATGGAAACAGAAAACGGAATAGCATTTCGGCGGATTTCGGAGGAATGTTCGCCTTCTTTCGATCAAAAGGCCGATTCAGAAACCACAGGGCCGCACTTGCCTGCTCCTGTCTTCCTTGGCAGCGAGCCTAAGGTTGTAAATGAATGGATCGGATTTACCAAGTTCTCATGATCAACGGCCCAAAATAAAAACGTAACAATAGAAATCAACGGTTGAGATTGAATCCAGACCTCCCAAGAAATCTGGACCGGTCAACGCAAACCCAATCCACAATAAATAACGGTAACCCGAAACCGACCCCAGATTAGACGTGGTCTCTTTTTTTTGGTCCTCCCGAACTTTCCTCCGAAATCTGGAATTCTCCGTCCTAAAATTCACCTCCGCGATGTCGCCCCCAACGAAGCTCCCGGTGCGCCGCCGCCGGCCGCCGTCGAAGGACCCCGGATCAGACTCCGACGGCGATGAGAAGGGGCCCTCGCCGACGCTATGGGTCGGCCACCTCCCGACGGACATCGACGACGCCGATCTGTTGAAGATCTTCAAGGAGCACAAGGCGCTTGATTGTGTGACGATGTACTCCAGTCGGACCTATGCCTTCGTCTACTTCGGCAACGCCGATGACGCCGCTGCAGCCCGGGACGCGCTCCAGGGCACCAAGATCCGCGGGGCCACCATGAAGATCGAGTTCGCTCGGCCGGTTTGTTCTTACCTTCTGTGCAATCTAATTCAATTTTTGGATTTGTTCTACGTTGGTGGAATTTAGTGGAAGAACTATGGGAATTCTCGATCCGTTTTGCGAATTTTCCTTCTGGCTACTAAGAACATTGAATTTCGCGGGCAGACCGAAAATTTTAATTATGTTTTATCGGTATGTGGTATCTATGGATTGAAGAAACCTTAGATCGTGTTTTTTGTCCGAGGATGGAATTTTCGTCAATTTCCGCATTGTTGAGGATAATACGTTATGGTTGATTACAACAGGAATCCCACGGATATATCAAAGGAAGTTCCCCAATTGCGCTGCATTTTATTGATTCTTCCCACATCGATTTGCAATCGTACTAATATTTTCCAGATTATAATGAAGATGTTATATATTGGCTTGTTGTTTCTCAGCCTTGCTAATTGATTAGTTTGACTTTGCAGTGTGATATATACATATATATATATATATATATATATATATATATACATATATTACATATATATACATATACATATATACTATAGATAGACATATCATATATACATATATACATATATATACATATATACATATATACATATATATATATATATATATATATATATATATATATATGATTAACAGATAAATCCTTGATTTGGAAGATCTTATTTTTCCTAAAAGCTGGATGTTGAACTATGAAAACCAGTCTAACTCAAGCATCATATGAAGCTCAGTTTTAAGTTATTCTTTCATAGAATAACTACATAATGTTCTTTGCCAATTATCATCTGTTTCATTTTATATTCCTGTCAATTCAAGTCTGCTTTCAACGCATGGCAAGCAAAAATCTTATTAGAACTATTTCATGCAAGCAATATTGTTAAAAATGCGAAATGCTACAATTATTGTAATGCCAGATTGATTTATACCTCAAATATTGAGATTTATTCTTTTCAATTTCAAAGGTTACTTCGATAATGCCGGGATTCCCAGATTTTGTACTTTTGCAACATAAAGAATTAGTTATAAACCACCAAAAACACAACACATTACAACTAAAATTTGTGAAAGAATATAGGACATGGTTTTGTCAAAAATAAATAAATAAAAACCTGTAAAACAAAACTTTCTTGTCAACTTCCATCTCCAAAAGAAATTTCTCATACATTCATTCGAAAAAACATTAGATTTTTTTTTTTTTTAAAGAATGACATGACCCCAAAGGCAGTTAGATAATCAACTTGGTTCAATCTTAGCTGTCCCACAGTAATGGGACATCCCCAATTGAGTCTTGATTCACCTGCACTTGAGAGGTGAGCATGCAACGTACAACACATTGGGCGTTTTAGAGTCTTAAACTCATGATCTCTCACATACAAGAGATGGGTACAACCACCAAATCTATGCTTGGTGTGTAAGCTAGGATAAAGTAGGATATCCACAAAATGATTTATTAAGATAAGTTGTTTTATCCTAATCTATCTGAGCTTATGTAAAATGGATAAGTCAGGATAGGTTCCTTGCATAAATCACTTTCTGAATAAACTGAGATATTTTGGTTTATCTATGAAACAGATGCACCATTACAAATTAAACCATTCAAGGAAAAAAATAATTTTGAAAGAAAAGAGAATTCACCTATGGATCCCTAAAGGACTTGGATACCCCCAAAATCCATAGGATTGGTGGATGTTATAGAATTTATTTTTTGTGTAGGAAAATTTTCCTAAATGGGTGTTTGACACCACTTTTTGAGAGACCACAATTTCTTTGGAATTATGTGATTCCATAGGAAATTTACATACCTCTTTTCAGAATTCTTTTTAAATTGTTGTTTGCATGAGTCTCCCTCCATCATTAATATCCCACGTACTTTTAGGACCCGTTTGGGTACTCCAAATTTAATAGGAATTGAGGGTTCCAAAGTATCAATATCCTGGATAGGAATTTTGTTTACAAAATGGGTATATGGTACTACTTTTTGAGATCCTATTTTTTCCTATGGAATAGTGTGTTTCCATAGGAAAATAAAAAAGAGCTCTAATGTCTTTAATTTTCCTATGGAATGTAGGTTGCATGCACCTCCCTCCTTTCATTTATACCATCATCTACCCTCATTATAACAAAACATAGGAAAAATCATAGGAATTGAGTTGCATGTAAGGCCAAATCCTATGGAAAAATTTTCTAGAGGTATTTTTTTCCAGGCATCCAAACAGGTCCTTATTATTTAATATCCACAAAAGTTGTCACAAGAATCATCAGGCATGCATGCAACCCTAATTCCTATCAAAAAGTTTCCATGGGATTTCTTCCAAAGCATCCAAACAGGTCCTTAAAAAAAAAATACTTTTGTGGCTTTATGGATTCCTTGAAGCTAGGAAGGCTGCAGGATGTGCTTTTGTTGCCTTTAATTAATCATCTTGAGACCTTTTGTTCTTAGATGTAGCCTTCGCAAACCCTAGAGAAGCTAAAGAGATAAACATAAGGTGTGTTAGTCTCATTTGGTTGTCTTGTTATTTGTTTAAACAAACCTTATCAGGTTTTGAGTTGATTTGATAATACAAAAACAACACAAATAAAAGACATTATCATTCTTTTTGGCTTAACCTGAATAAGTTCAAATATAATAAGCATGCCGTGGCCACTCTTCTCTCACACTCTCTTCCTATATCTTGTTGTTTAGTACCAAATGAATTGCCATCTCAAACTTTGATTTGAATCATATGATTTTTGATTCATGGCTCATGTCAGATGATTTGAGGGTGATTCAGGTAATTCTTACCAATATCAATTCATATGTAGTATTCAAATAATTGGGCTTGTCATTTTGATCAAATCAAGTGGACAATATTGGAGCCGAATCTGAGCTATTACAAGTACTGTTTGTACTGAGCTATTATAAGTATTGTTTGTACTGAGCAGTTCTATTTTTTTACACCAATACAGAATGAAACTAAAATTGATGGCGCTAATTCACACTGCATTTTTCATAGAAAAAAATGAACAGAGTGTTTATTGTTTTTTTATTAATTATGTCATTCAATATATCACATTATACTTTCCTTCATTTTCTTTAAGCTATAGTTAGGCATAAGTTACTAATACATACTCATTTTTGGATATTTGTTTGAGGGATGCACCTTTATGCTTTGCTTACCACTTACATATTCAGTTCATCATTTGCAATGTCCTTTTAATAGGTAGGACTTCCTAAGAAGTCAGCTGCAACATTAAGAGAACATATTTTATTTGTTATGCTGATTCAATGATTGTGACTGTATGTACTCCCTTTTCTGTTAACCTACCTGAACAACATTTGAAACCAAGTTGAGATATCAATGTACAGAGTATACTAGGTGTGGCATGAAGGTTTCATATCTGATATATCATTTGCCCTTTTTTCAGAGATGTATATTTTGTGTCTTGTATGCTAATATATTTTCCTGCATCTTTTTTCTATGTTCAACTAGTCTTTCCATTCACAATTATGTCTCAGAACTTCTGATTGACAGTTCGGGCATGCAATAATGTCCAAATATATAAGATGGATAAAAACATTGGCTTTTTAAAAATAACAAAGAAAACATTGACTTGGATGACTGAAAAATTTAGGAGCAAAAATTGATGTGAATGTTGCGTATGCAGTTTTGTGGTTTTTAACTTTTGTTTAAATAGACATTTCTATCAAAATCTCAGTAGGCCCGTGGTGAAAAGCAATTAGTAAACCTGTATTTTGGACAGTGTGCATCTAAACTTTTATAGACAAGGCCTTACTTTTCACCTGTGAATTGGAAATTCTAGGCACTCTCTAAGATGTTCAGCTTCACATGCATATCCTTAAGCTTTTTTCTATTCAGCTATTAGATTGCTTCTTTCTTGGTGGAATATTTCTCTTGGAGCAGCTTTTCTAGTATAATCAGTTGTATATTTCTATTTGAAACAGAAGCAAAATGAAAGTTTTCTGTGGTGTTTGCAGGCAAAAGCAGGCAAGCATTTGTGGATTGGTGGGATCAGTTCATCCATCACAAAAGAAGAGCTACAGGGTGAATTTTCGAAGTTCGGAAAGATTGAAGAGTACAAATTTCTGAGAGATCGAAACTCAGCTTTTATTGATTATTACAAGATTGAAGATGCTATCACTGCTCAGAAGGACATGAACGGGAAGCATCTGGCTGGAAGCCAGGTCCGTGTAGATTTTCAGAGATCTCAACCTGCAAGAAGGGTATGTTTGCTCATACCAGCTCCACTTTCACGTCAGGAAGAAAGAAATTTTTGTTTTGCTTTCACAATTTTATTGGTTTATATATTTTTTTATTTTGAATATTTTGTATTATATTTCTTATGTTTTTCCAAATTGGGGGTAGGATTATGGTTCTGAGCTGTGGGTTGCTGCTGACATATCAAGGAACTTTCGTGACTCTTCAAAGAGATACATGGTAGATTTTTACCATCATGCCCTTGTTTTTGTTAAGTGTTTTTTTGCATGTTTGCCTACCCTTTGCTTAACTTGATGAGTATATTTATTGTGATATATTTTTTCTATGCTTTTGTGATGATTCCAGCCCAATGGAGGAAGGCGCGGAGATGGTCAACCTAGCAATGTTCTATGGATAGGGCATCCACCATCTGTTCATATTGATGAACAGATGCTTCATGGTGCTATGATTTTATTTGGTGAAATTGAACGAATAAAGTGTTTCCCATCAAGAAACTATGCTTTTGTTGAATTTAGGAGCATTGATGAAGCTCGACGTGCAAAAGAAGGCCTACAAGGTCGTCTTTTTAATGATCCGAGGATTCAAATCCTTTTCTCAAGTAGTGATATTGCACCACATAATAAAGATAATGCACCAATTCTCCCTGGCTTTAAGAAGCCTGGCCAAGACATGTTCTTCAGTGATGCCCCTTATGGACCCTTGGATCTGTTTGGCTCTGGTGGTCCAGTAGGTGCAGACAATTTTCAGGGACACTTGCCCTATGGTATGCAAAATATGTTAATGAGACCATTTGTGCAATCATTTGGTTCTCATCGTGAAAGCTCAGAATTAAATGATATAGGGAATGGTGGTCATGATTTTCCTGGTAGTAATTTTCACAGCCCTAGAGCTCCAAACTGGAAACAGCCATCCCTTTCTGCAGCTGGTATCCTTCCTGCACCTGATCTGAGGCAACCTTTCAAGTCTACGCCAGATAGATGGGACAGCTTGGACACAAGAGAACCAAAGAGATCAAGGTTAGCTGGTGCTTTTCCTTCAGGTGATCCTTCATTTGTCCGTGTTGAGCGGCATGGTTCTGGTAGCGATTACTGTTGGCGTGGTGTTATTGCTAAAGGAGGTACTCCAGTTTGTCGTGCTAGATGCGTGCCAATTGGCAACGGCATTGATTCTCCACTGTAAGTCTTTTCCTACCTGTAACTGTATACGATATGTTAACAATTCTTTAAAATTATTGTCTCAGTGATTTAATTTGTTGACAGTCCTGAGATAGTCAATTGCTCTGCAAGAACTGGACTGGATTTGCTTGCCAAGCATTATGAGGAGGCCATTGGGTTTGATATTGTCTTCTTCTTGCCAGACAGTGAGGAGGAGTTTGCTTCTTACACTGAGTTTCTTCGTTACCTTGGCCAAAAAAATCGTGCTGGAGTTGCAAAGTTTGATGATGGAACGACACTTTTCTTAGTGCCCCCATCTGATTTTTTAGCTGACTTTTTGAAGGTAGCTGGTCCTCCGCGTTTGTATGGTGTTGTTCTGAAACAGCCACAGCAACCAATAAGCATGCAGTCACAACAAACTCGGGAAACCATTCATCCATCACCCTCTTATGCTGATCGTCAGCAGGAGCCCTCAGGATATGGTCTTTCGAAGAATGAGGAGCACAGCAGGGGTTTCCATGGGAGTTCAGTTCCTCATGCAGCAGCTGCAAAACCTATGGTAGTACATCCTGATGGGCTACATACGAATGAATCAGCTCCAGGCTATACCAGCAATATTGGAGTTAGTGCGCCACTTGAGGTTTCCTTGACCCCAGAACTCATAGCAAGTTTAGCTACTCTGATACCTGCCAACAGTCAGTCTTCAGTAAATGGTCTTGTGCAGATGCCTGCTACTTATGCTGCTTCACCACAGGGTTGGAGGAACGAACATCATGGTGCCTTTTCTGGAACTCCAGCTGAGCAAACAGGACATCAGTCTGAGCAGTTAGGCTATCAAATCAGTAACCATACTAAGTTTTTGTCTCAGTTTCCAGCAGAAAGCAGCATGTCCAATGTGCCTGAATGCTCAGTGCAATCTATTATTGAGGGCTCTCATATTCAGGATCCTGCTTCAAATTTTACTCATCGTTCTACTGTTCCTTCTCAGCCATATCAGAATTATCCAGTTCCTTCTGAACAAGGACAGCTCTCTGTCTCCCAGAGCAATCAGCAGTTTCAATTTGGTTCTCATAATATACAAAATGGGTTACAAACAGCGGATGCTGCTTTGTTCCACTTGCCTGCCAATCAGCAGCCAAACAACTTGATTGCATCTGCTCATGGCCAGATTGGAAGTGTTCTGCAGTCCCAAATGGGCATACCTTTTTCAGCTGATAGGGCAACATCAGAGTTTTCTGCACAAGTTCAGCAAACAGGTACTGCTTCATCCATTTCTGTGCAGGGCACATCCAATGGTGAGGCTGATAAGAACCAGCGATACCAGTCAACCCTTCAGTTAGCTGCCAGTCTTCTTCTCCAGATTCAGCAGCAGCAGCAGGCAAATGCTTCAGCTATGCAAAGCCATGGAAATCAATAATGAGCAACTTGTTTTCAAGGTAAATATTTCCAATTGACTTTTGGCGCCTCTGTTCAATTTAGTATTATTGAGGGCCTGTTTGGATGCTTAAAATTCTATAGGATTTGTATGTTTGAATGGGTTTATTTCTAGGTTTGTACAAATGGTGTTCGGCCCCACTTTTTAAGACCTTTATTTTTTTGGTATCATGTGATCCCATCGTAAAATTAGAAAGAGGTGGACCTCTTTTTAGTTTTCCTATGGAATTGTAACTTGCATGCACCTTCTTCCCGCCATTAATGACTACTAACAGCCACCACTATGAAAAACATAGGAAATATTGTAGGAATTGAGTTGCATGGAAGCCCAAACCCCATGGGAAAAATTCCAAAGGATGTCTTTTCCAAAGTATCCAAACAGGCCCTGCTTCTTTATTCAGTCTGCTTTGCTAAACTTCCGTTAGTTAGTAATGAATTGTTGTCCATTCATTTTCCTTGTTATATTCCTTTTCTTGCATGGATGTGTTGTGCTTTTCTACACTTGATCTAGATCCAACACTTTTGATTCATATTCAATATGCTTGCTCTATAGCTGTTGCGGCATATTACTATAGTTTTTATGTTTCTATTGGCTGACCATGGACCTTAAGCGATAATATGTAGTTTTCACAAAATCTTGAAGGGCAATGCACTCCCTGCTAGTTTCCCTCCTAAGCACCCATCTGCTTCATGTTGTTACACAACCGGTATTACATAGTTTCACCAATTATGCTACAATAGAAAATTTGACCTTCCACTTTATGCTGTGGCAAGTGGCGCTTGCACTGTGCTGTGCTTCACCATGGATCTATCCATAGAACATAATATGATATAATGAGCATGACTAGGAAGGTAGAAATCCTTTTGACTATTTCTGTACTATAGAAACATAGTGCATCATCTCATGCCTTGGACTCATGATTATTAATTTTTTATTAATAGTAACAATGGTAATGTGCACAAGGGTAATCATTGTGTTTGATGTCTCCAAGAAAAGTATTAATATTACTATTTTGCTATTCATTTTCATCTGCAAATTTGTCATTGTAATTTGTGCGAGTTTTAAATTCAATCTTGGCATGTTATTTATCTTTGTCCTCTGTTTTGGCATTTTTTTTTCACAGCATGTACCAATGATAGAATACACAAACAATAGACATACTAAAATATTTCTTATAGGTGCTGTATATTTTGGTCCTTTTCTTTTTCTTTTTTGTGAAATTGTGGTAGGATGTGTTTATTTAGAGTTCAGTGGACAAACTAAGCCAACTTACTTTAGTTTAGAATATTGAGACTTGTGTTATTCAGCATTAATCAGTTAGTTGCATGATGCTAACACTGCAGTGGATCATATCATATTAAACTGGCTTGGACATCTTTTTCTTGAATTATATAGATAGGCATTTCATGATGAAGTGGTTGTATTTGGACTGTCATACAAACTCTTTTGTCTGCTTAATCTTTTATGGATTATGTAAAATTTTTGCCTCTTAAGAAATTTTTTTTTTATTTCTTGAAGTACTTAATCAGTTTCGGGCATCAGTCCAAATCCCCGTGGTCTCATCTGGGTTGTCTGTCTACATTACAACTTAGTAGCCACATGGTCAAGAAAAAATCTTTTACTGTCAAACGTTCACAATTAATCACCCTTCATTCATAACTTTTGCATCTAAATTTGGGGACATGCTCACGCCTCAACTAGCATGTCATACTTGCGCATCTAAGATTAAGATTGAGGTCATCGTTAGAATTTAGAAGGATTAAAAAATTTCAGGAGTGGAAGTTCTCTCCATTTAACTATTATCTGAAATTATTCTCTCTCTGGATAGTTTTGTAGGAACACATTCTGGATTCAACTTTGCGAGTACCTACCCACGGTTCATTTTACCCTCTACAAATTTGCGCTTCAATAATCATTCTTTTTCTAAACTGATGAATATTTTTGTAAAATCTAAAATTTGCAGAATAACAATCACGGATTCTATTGTAGAAAATACTAATCTAATATATGCACTAACATTTGAAATTCATATTCAAAATTGTTTAGATAGAATTAGAAGTGTTTTCTTGAGAACAAATTAATTGCTATCATTTCCATAATATCGTTTTTGATGGGCTGGGTGTTATGCCAAGTACCAAGAAACTGTTGCCCTGCTGATTTTGTGTACGTCTAATAAAAGTTTATTCCTATTAATATTTTACTAGGTGTGATCTCTTCCATAAGAGATATATTAATTATGTAATTCACCAAAGCTTAACTCATTTCAATTTTTACTCGAATGTAGCAAGCGTTTGAAATATGTTTTTTGTTGTGTAAAATTTTTTTTTTTACACTATCTAGTTCGTTATGGATGGGCAAACATTAAGCTTGCTGCGTCGTTCTATTTAGCACGGTTACAATGCATACGTTGCGCTCGTTGGCAATTTTTTGACAAAATTAATTGATAACTTTCATTTGAACTTCTCGTTGCAATTTTTAGATGTCCACAATTTTAGCCTTAGTTTGTTTGATCTAATTAAAATTTTAGATTTGAATTTGACTGCCATGCCGCCTGACATGCAAAGTTAGTTCAAGATAAAACTTCTATGCAAGAAGTGGCTGTAATCCTACTTCTTTGAATAGGAGAATATGTTTGAGCCTCCATTGGATGCTTGTAAGATTGAATTGTGCATTTTTTTTTCCTTTATTGTTGTTGAGTAAACTCGTGCAACTTGGGATCCAATTGCTCCATTTGTGGCCTTGAGTTGAATCTCGTCCATCCATGGCCTTGTAAAATGTAAATACTTGACAATCTGATGGCTAGAATTTCAGGCCAACCCAAAATTTGGCTCCATATTCGACATGCAATTTCATGGGTAGTGATTAGATTTTTCATGCAATCCGAGATGTGGCTCGTGATCCGATTTGCGCTGCAAATGCCGTAATTTGAACGTAGTTCAACTACAAAAAGCTTTGTGTTATCTAATCGTGGTTGATTTGGAGCTTCTTGTAATTGAATCTTGCTATACGCCTTGTGGTCTCTTTTGTTGCCTTCTAAACGAGAGCCATTTCCTCTTGTAGGTGCCGAACGCGGGATTTCCCGGGCGATGCGGCAACCAACCATGATAATTGCGTTCATGTGAATTGATAGCGTTAATTGTCTGACCGAGTTCTGCGCCTCTGTACTGTTCATAAGCAATGACGAGACCGCCCCCCCGCTTGGGTTCCGAGTCGAGTCACGTTGTTGCAGTTGTCGGGTCACCTTATTTGTAGTTATTCATTCACATGTTGTTAATCAGAATAATTTTCATTGTTGTTTTTAGATTTAACTCGTATTTCAAATTACTTGGTTTGCAAATGAAATACGCGGCGGGGGAATATGTGCTACTATCGGCTCGATCTAACATTCACTGATTAATCGGACGATTTCGGGCTCCGATCCGTTCGGATTAACCTGACTAATCACATACCAAGGGTCCACAGGTTTATCCCACTAATCCAAGTGACCACCTACTTGGATTAGCGGACGGACTAATCCGAGCGTTGGCTGTATTCGATTGATGTCGGATCATTTCAAGCGCAATTTGATTTGATTTGGGGGTGTTTAGTTGTTTAAAAATAAAAAAAAAAACTAAACGTATTTAATTAGCGGTACCTTGGGCTTTGACGAGCATGCCATAGAACTCGCGAGACCTGGCATTCGGTTGATCGATTCTAGAGTTTCAAAAGATAATTATTTCTGAGTTAGTTTGACTATATTATTGGATAATTTTTTTTTTCATATTTAATCAGCTGTAATTATCATAACACAATTATATTTTATACATTATTTGATTCGAAATTGAGATTAAAATGTAGTGAAATAATTTTGTAAATTATTTTTTTTATCAAAATTAATTTTATAATAATTTAAAATTCGAAAAATTATTTATTTTTTATACTAATTTAATTTAATAATATTATTATTAAATTTATAAAAAAAATTAAAAAGAATTATTGATTTTGATCTCATCCCAAACCAAACGTAATGCCTTACACGCAGACAACAAACACCCACGTGTCCTCCAGATTCATTAATTTTTTCTTTAAGATTGTGAGCCTTCTGTACCAGGCTTCACAGGTGGAAATCCCCAGAGCTGGAGAAGAAGATCGGAGAATGTAGGGAAAGAGAAAGAAGACGGGGAGAGAGAGAGAGATGGAGGCGATAGGGCTGGAGGCGATGGGGGGACTGATTCTGGAGACGATCTTGTCCAAGCTCAGTCCGCGCGACGCCGCGGCAGTGGCGTGCGTGAGCACGAGGTTCCACGCCTTCGCCTCGGACGACGCCCTCTGGCGCCACTTCTGCGCTCGGGAGTTCGGCCTCTTGTCCGCCGTTGATCCCGATGGCAATCCCTGCCCCAACTTCAAGGTGTCGATCTGGAACGGTTGAATCTATGAATACCTGCATAGGGTTTGGTTATTGAGTTTTTATTGAGTTCCTTGTCTTTTTTTTGGTAGGATGGGTTTGATTTGTTCTGCTGGTACTTCTTTTTTGGTGATTCGGATTGGTATAAGGGTTAAAAGATTGGGCTTGTATAAGGATCTCTTAGAGATGTGGTTGAGGTTTTAGGAATTTAATTTGAATGGTTGTGAGTTAAAATAAATTTTCAATTTTGATTATTTTTAAATATATAATAAATGAGAAGCTTTTGTACAATTGAATCTTTAAGTCGGGTATGTTTAGAAGTGATCAACATGTTTTAGAGAGACAATTTTCTATAATTGATGGAAAGAATGTGAAAAATTGCTGCTTCAGTTTTTTCAATGCCTTCGTGACTAGCATAAGACTTTTATACTCTAGTCTGTAGACAATAAGATGTCATGTTCAATGAGATCCAAGTGGTATTAGAGTCAGTCTTGGAATCTCACTCTTGTGTTTGAGATGAATTCAGTGGTTTTAGCTTTTGAAGCCTCAAAACACGACAAACTTGTTGGTTGGTACTTCTAAGAACATGCATCCTGGGTTTTTGAAAATTTTTGAAGGCTGTTGTTGACAATGATGGTCTTTTGGATGTCAAAGCATTCAAAATTTGTTCTCTATTGCTATTCTGCAGGTGACATTTCAGTTATGGATCAAATCTTTTGGTATGTATCCGTTACCCCTGGTGAAGAGGGCAAAGCAATTGTGGGATGGTATTAAAAGTTGGTTAGCTGAAAACCTTCCAGAGGCTAAAAATACTTTGAGGAGAGGTGCTTCTGAAGCTGAGATCAAGCATGTGGAACACAAATTAGGGGTGAAATTGCCTATGGCAACCAGGGTTCTATATCGGTTTTGTGATGGTCAGGAAACTGTGGCTCAAGATGCTATTGGACACAAGCGTCTGGCTCCTTTAGGCATTATCGGTGGTTATGAATTCTATAATCATGTAGTGAATGTGCACCTGTTACCTCTTAGCCAAGTTGTTATTGAAAGCAGAGAATTTGCAAGACAGTTAGGTTTTTCAGTTAAGTTCAAGTCTGTCATTGTAGCAGCTTCATATTACTATGAGAAGTGGTTTTTTGTTGACTGTGCTACTGGCCAGCTCCATGTTGGCACTAGGAACGTTACAATATATGGTGAAACTTTGCCTTGTGTACCCGAAAATTTGATAAGATCCAAGATCAATGATAATTGTGAGGTACCACAAGATGGGCTTTTATTGTGGTTGGAGGAGCATGCTAGACGCTTGCAAAGTGGTATGATTCGTACTCGCATAATGAGAAAATCCCGAAGTATCAGTTTATATCCAGAAGAGCAGCCTGCCTGTTCTGTAGCAGTAACTAATGGTGTTAAGGTATTGTACAGTACTTGGACTACATCAATTGATTTACAGGGTGTGTATGAAAAATTAAAAACCTGCATCCTAATGTCTTCATAATGCTTTTTTTTTGTTAGTTAATGGGGACCCATGCATATTTTTCCTAACTATTTGTTTTAGAATATTATGAGTAAATATAAAGATCAATAGAAAGGAACTTCAAGTTCATCTGATGCAAGTGAGCAGTAGGCTACCAAGTTCATGATTTTGCCAGCTATACTTTTATCCTCTAATATGATGCCAAAAGTTTTGAATTGTAATATTTCTTGGTTGGGTAGCACTCGCTAATAGCAAGGGAAATGCAATTGTGAATTTTCTGTCATTTATTTATATATTTTATTTTGGATGTCTTCAGGTCCGTGCTTCTGCTGTCTTTGTTCCAGAATTGTTTGATGGTGATGCAGAGGAAGAGAGATACTACTATACATACTCAATTCGCATCTCTCTCCAACCTGATGGATGCAAATTGGATGGCATGTACTTCCAATCTTGCCAGCTTTATTTGCGACATTGGAATATCAGATCCAAGGATGTTGTTGTATCAGATGTAAATGGAGAGGCAGTTATAGGGAAGGTACTTTCTCCATCGTTGTGATGCCTCGATGTTTCAATGATTTTCTTTTTATACAATTATCCGTGGTTGCTACAGCTGCTTCATAAAGTCATCGTGTTTTACATACCTTCATCCTTTTTACATTTTCTGCAATCTTCTTCCAGCTTGTATAGTTTACATTCCACCTTACATTGATGGCTGCAGTTCCCTCTGTTGTTTCCAAACAAGGAAGAGTTTGTATATGAAAGTTGCACACCCTTGCCAGCTATACCAGGTTCTGTTGAAGGCTCTTTTACCTTTGTCCCTGGCAGGTATTCTTTGATTTCTTTTATCTCTTAACAATTTTATTCCTTTTTTAGAACTAGTTGAACCCACAAATGTGACTCACAGCTGTTTGGTTAGAAGAGTAGCATGTCCCACTTAGGTATTAAGCGGATATTAAGGTAATTAGTTGTTGGTATTGAGTAGTCACTCAACTTTTTGATGTGTTGATATATGGAACTCCCACTTAAGCCCCCAAAATTTGAGGGAACCATTTAAGAGGTTGTTTGGTTGCTCAGAAATGGAAGTGTGAAGAAATCACTTTTTTTGACTTCCAACTCACTTCTAGTAGTGATTGGAACTAGTAATAATTGGAAATGGTCAACATCCGGCATTTGATTGGATGGAAGTGTATTTTAAAAAGTATAATTATTAATTTATAAAATATTGTTTATTTAAAAAATTTCACAAATAATTATATATATATATATATTGAGATTGTTAATATTATAATTTAGAATATTATTAGATCTGTTTCTTTGTTTCTAAAGGTGACTTCAGACCAAAATACGGAAGTGAAATTTAATTTATTTTTCAGAGTCAGAAGCAGTCAAAGGTATTTAGGAAAAGTCATTTACGCACAATCAAGCAATAAAAGTTTGAGGAAATGGTTTCACTTTTGATCAGTTTCGTTCACTTCTGGCCAACGCCCTAAAAGGAACTAATTGGTGTCACCACTTGTCCCATTTTTGTCCATTGAAACACTGGTACTGTTACCAAACCCCAAAGTATAGAGTTTCCCCCACTCCAATCACATCCAAGGCCAACCAAACATGGACAAAATGCAGTGTGTGTTATAAGAAATTGAGCAGCTTCATTTTGCTATGTCAACAGAGCTGGTGTTTGCAATGCAGCAGTTAATTTTCTGGTGGATTTGCTTGAATGTGTTGCTGCCTCGTCTGGAAGTAATAGGTTTTGGTTTATGTGAAGGATATTTTCTGATATCTGATGATATATATCTATATATCTGCTTTACTGAAAAAAAAAGTAATTTTTTTTTACTGGAAATATCTATCTTGATTATATATTCTCCTCATGATTAATTTCTTTTTTGTACTTAGCTTGCGCAAGCCAGAAGGAAGACAATTTGATGTGCAAGTGGCAAGGTTTAACCTTGAAGCACCAGATTATATCTTCTGATAACTAGAAGGTTATTGTCTAGTATTTGTGCTAATAAATAAGTGAATTGTTGCAGTTTCTTGTGTTCTGATATGGTAATATGCTAAGGATGACTTGAGTTGAGTGATCTTATCAATCTTGCTTTGCTTGTCATCAAAATTTTCTTGTGTGGTGTAAAATGAACTAGAGAAAGCAAATTCTCGTTAATGCTTGTGGGCTTGCAGAATTGGTTAGCTTGTGATGCTTTAGCTCATCTGTTGAGTGCTGAACGGGCTTTATCACAATGTTTATTTGGCATCTTTGGTTAGCTTGTGATGCTTTAGCTCATCTGTTGAGTGCTGAACGGGCTTTATCACAATGTTTATTTGGCATCTTTGCATCACTACGTATACAGGAAAGATAAAGATCAGCATTAGCAATGCTTGCAATAAAAATGCATATTTACACGGGCAAACAACAGGGGTGTTTCTGCAAAATCAGAGTGCACAGATGCAAATATAGATTTTCCCTTGGACGAAAAAAAAAAAAAGGGGAAAGAAACACCCACACACTTGGCTAACCCACACATTCCAGATTTTCATCTGTACTGGTTGAGTCCAAACCAGAGCTGGTGATGAGAATAGCATGCTTGCTTCACATTAAATTATTTTGGTACCACTTTATCAATGTTACAACTATTTATGTTTTAGGTTCATCTAAGGATGTTAACCAGCTCTTTCAACATGTTTATAACTGACTATGAACCATAAAGGAATTTTTTTTTTTTTTCATTCAAAAACTATCAAATCACCAGCGTTACCCACTATTTTCTGCAGATTAGCTGTTTAGGACGTTTACTCATCAAAACCAAGTGCACCGAAGGAGCAGAACACTTAAAATGAGACCGTTTGGCAACACTAACAGATAATTACAAAGAATCTCCAATTTCACCACAATAAATATATAAACCAGACCAAATTATACCCGTGATGAGTGACCTTTCTGGAGATATACACGATATGATACAACTCCTTGTTATGTTAGCAGGCAATTTGGCCATATGGGGATCTCTTGGTTAAATTTGTTGATGAGCAATTCATCTAGACCGCAGAAGAGGAGGTACAGAAACCAGATGCCAGCATAAATGCAGCAAAAACTTTGACTCTCAGTTATATGTGCAATCCTGATGAGATAGGAGCAACCAGCAACTACAAAATTATTGCAACCCCTAAATCTTCCAAACGCTTTCAATAGAACTGCAGCAATAACATCAGAAAACATGGTTATCAGCATCACCAAAGTTTCTTTGAATTTGAAATAACTTCTTTATCTCCCTGATGAAGATTATACCTCTTCGGTAAATTAGGAAGCAGCTCTTCTGCAATTTGTAAAAGCATCATAGGCCCCATGTCCCTGGTGTAATTTCCCGACAAGGCATCAGAATCTGATCATGGTTGTAAACACCAAAACAGTTTAGGGTTCATTGGAGACAAAAAGCAAAAAATATTTCTGCAAGATAACCATCTATTTAAAGAGTGAAAAGATTCGTAAAAACCATCTATTTCTGTACCTTGGCAACTTAGAGGAGGTAATGTTCCACCTCTGAGGTAAGACCTGGTTATCACATCAGTATCTCTGCCTTCAAGTTGCATAACTCTATCCAGAAAATGCCCAATGATCTTATGGCCCAGCAAGCTTGTTTCATCACAGAGATCTTGGATACCGTGAAGAGTATTTTGTGGAAAAAGTTCTGACTCCGAAAAGGCACGTAAAGTATTTGTATCTGGAAATAGAATGCCAGAATTTGCAATATTTAGTGAGGAATCAGAAGGCATAGAGTCCCCAGTGGTCCCCATGTCATCATCAGGGTTGGAGCCATAGTTATTCTCAGTCAATATAAAATCATTAGCCTCACTTCCACCATTGCTTTCTAACTCGTCTGAAGTATTTGTTGCAGATTCTTTATCAACATCAAGTTCTGCAAGCAAATCAGAAAACATATTCTTAAGCTGGCTGCTTACATTCAGTACAGACTCTACCTCATCTTCCTTCATTTCCTTTGAGAGCATGCAGGGTTGACGTCGTGACCTTCTGTTTATAAAGGAAAGGATCCTCAAAACTTCCTCTGAGAGGTCAACCTCATCACATCCAAAAAGATACTCAATCAGATATTTTCTAACAATTTTCCTAAATGACTTCCACGAGATTGTAGCTTGAGGATCTACCAGAGATTGCAAATCCTTTAATTCATTGTATTTAACCTTTGGAAGAGACCAAAGAGCTCTTAAAATATCATTCTGCAAGTCCCTTACCTCTGGAGGGAAGGGGAAAATTTCTGATATTTCAATATCCACAAATTTAGTTTCTTTTTTGAGAGACAGAAGCATGACAGAAAATGCTTTTGCTAATGGTTTTGGTAGTTCAGAGCCTTCCCTGAGTGTCAACATTTTTTTGTCAAATCTGTCCCTGATTCTTTTGATGAAGATGTCCCTTCGGCAGGCAGAGAGAACAGGTGGGAATTGAGGAGCAACATTCACACCCCTAATCTTTCTATTTATTGCAATCAAAGTCTGGATAGGCATTTCATCAAGTCGTTCCAAAAGCCTGTGCATGGATGTTAGAAGAGGTGCACAGACAGGTGTGAGAAGTGTCAATTGTTTCTTCCGAAAGTTATTCGGGTTTCTGAAAATGTAGGATAACTGAGTTAATAATGCCATTCGTTCTTTTGGATCTGATTCTACAAGGGCCTTAGGCAGATATTCTGTTATAACTTTTTGCAGACTTGGACGAGTTTTTTCAAAACTGGCCTTATTACTTGTAACAATATTCGCTACAAGGAGAAGACCTGTGTTATTCAGATCATCCATAATAGCATAAAATTTCTGCAGAAGATGGAGGGGGTTTACAGCACAGATTTCCATTTTATGTTTGCTGAAAAGCTCCAGATAATCCTGAACCACATGGTGCTCGCCTGGAGTATATGATCCAAAGCTTTTCTCTACATTATTTCTTAATTTCTCGAACGATACCTGGAAAGGAGCAATAAACATCCCCAATAAAAGGACAGGTTCAAAAAAGATACCTGCAACTAAATTATGTCCTATCTAAACTGGCATTTATCTGTTGAGGGTAACTTTAGAAGAAATATGAGGAACATGCAAAATACACAAACTTAGTTATTTACGTTCATGCAATAACTATTGTGAGAAGATTTATGTAATAAAATTAACTAGCATGATTATAGAAATCAAACATTATTTATACTCTTTTCATAAGTGATAAGAAAACAAATGCAGATCAGAAGGAACTTCCAGACAAGAAAGAAAAAACTTACTTCATCACTTCTTACATCTGACTCTAGCAACAACCTACACCAAGATCAGAAAGAAAAACTGTCCTTTACTTTCAAATTATACCAAATGCATTAGCAGTGCTAAAATCCATTAAGAGTTATAGTGGTTGAAAAGAATTTGGACCACAAACTTAAGAAAATATCAATACCTCAAAAGTAAACTATGATTTCTTTGATGAATATAGAGGTTGACTGTCATTATCCACAAAAGGTGGAAGAAGAGCACACAAAAATTAAAACAAGAATGTGCTACGAATTTAACCCCTACAGCATCTTTTTTTTTTGCCCTTATAGCTAAGAAATAAAGACTAGGGTTTTGGCATATTTGAATTTGCATTAGTCTTCTTTGAGGGCTTCATTGAATACCCCAAATTTCATAGCAAGTGAGGATTACAAAGGATTTATTCCGTATGTCAGATTTTTTTTTTTTCCCAAAATGGGTTGTTTGGCACCACTTTTTGAGGTCTTCTTTTTTCCTTTGGGATCAAATGATTCATAGATTGGTAGGAAAATTAAAAAGAGGTATGACAAGTTGTCCTAAGGGTGGTAGTTTGCAGACACCTCCCTCCCACCATTAATGACCACTATCTAACACCATTATGACAAAACACGAGAAACACCATAGAGATTGAGTTGCATACAACCCCATATCCTATGGAAAAAACTTCCAATGGATTTTTTCCTAAGTATCCCAACTTTCCTAGAGTACATGTGTTTTCCAATATTTTATAGACCACATGTAAGTGAAAAGTTAAACCTTTTAATCCCTTAATACATCAGTTTTGCCCCCTAAGAACATAGATACTAGATGTAGGCAAGTATGGCTTGGAGCATCTTATAGAATCAGACAAACCTTTTCATAAAATAATCAAACTGGAGGAAACAATTTAAATGCATCTTTGCCTTGGAAAGTTAGCTGAATATGCATAATTAGAGTTGTCAGTAATGCTAGAGAGAACTCTTGATTGCAATTCTTCAGTTATGTTCAAGATAACTCAGAAAGTGCCCACATAAGACTTCATCACTGTTTAAAAAGAAGAAGACGAGTTACATTGCTCCACTTACTTATTGGTTGTATTTGTCAAGAATTTGGGTTTCTTAGATCTCTTTTGATTTCCTTCAAAAGTAGAAATTGGCCCCATCAACCACCTGTAAAGAATCTGACATTAACTCAATTGTTCATATAAGATATTCTAATCATATGAAACAAATAATAAAGTTAATCACAAGTCACAACTAATATATCAGAACTATATCTATTAATAATTTAATCTAGTCATCAATAACTAATTGGGATACACAGGTTCTGCAAATCCATGAAAATTTAACAAAACAGAGCCAGCACTGTGCTATAAGCATAACACCATCCAAATACTTATTCTAAGCTTCAATTGCAAATAATGGAAAGCTCAAACTCGATTTTTAACAACATAGCATGAAAATCACTATCAAATATTGATTAAGTAGTGGCAGGGGAACCAGTCCAGAAAGGAAAGATCTTTGATACAATTCCTGAAATTTGTAAAGATTAAATTTGGGTTTCTAGTTGAGAAATTGATTTAACATCCCTAAGATCAAAACTTCTCAAGAAAAAAAATAAAATAAATAAAAAAAACTATGATCGGCATACACCTTTGTTCCATCGAATCAGTTCCCAAGTTTTCATTCTTACATCTTTTTGCAAAATCAAATATATGCAATGCGAACAAACTACAACAATTATAAGCCAAGAAAAGCACAATAGAGCACCTTCTTTTCTTATGGATGAGCAGCTCCTGATTCCACAGGAGTGACAACAACTTCTTTGCATCTTTGAAAGACTTTTCTTGAGAGAAGTCTCGAAAAGCTATATCCACCTCAGGAGCGAAATAACACTTAAATCAATAGAAAAGGCAGAGAAAAATAATTAGATGCCATCAACTCTTGATTTGAGAAAAAAAAAAAAGAAACAAAATAAGGATAAAAGGGATTATCGTTTACCTTCTCCATCAAATCACCACGGAAACAAACAACACGAAAATTAATGCAACCGAACAGCAGCTAGGAATCAAAGAAACCTGAAAATTGAACTCAATCTAGGACGACAGGATCTCGCGAGTCTCTCTCTACAGGTAGGATTTTTATTTGTTGGACTGTTGAGGTCAATTTTGGCCTTACACGAAAATCCGTCTAGGATTTAATTTGCAGAAATAAAAAACAGCATCCAGCTTTGATACTACAAGCAAAAGAAAACCAGACCTAAGATACAATAAAAGCATCTAAACATCCACGATCTAAACAAATAGATCGAAGAACACATCTAGATCTACGTGATCAGATCCAGCGAAACAAAATTCTTCCTCAAGTCACACAAATTACGAGATCGTTTCACGGAATCGAACCCGGAAAAACAAGAGAAAAAGAAGAATTTGAGAGCCGATTACCGTGGTATTGCCGCAGTTGGCCGACATCTTGAGATACACGAATCGACGAGCCTTTCAATTATTCAATTTTCTAAATTCTAAATTTTAAAGTTAAATTAAATATCAAAATTTTCCCAGATTTTCTCAGTTTGGAATTTTGAAATTAATCTAAACAGCCCATTAATGTTTTAATTAGCGGATCGGGTTTGAGAAAAGAAATCCGAAGTTAGCGGATCGGGTTTGAGAAAAAAAATTCGACTATAGTATTAACTAGGGTCGTAAACGGGTCGGCCTGATCTCGGATTTTTTTAAACCCGAAACTGAAGACATAGTTTAAGCCCGAACCCGATCCGACCTAATCTTAGCCTAAGATATTACCAGGCCGGATCGGACTTGTCCATTTCTGGCAAATGTTGAGCCCGAGAAAGTACAAAGCCCGAGCCCGAAATTTCGTTCCGGTTGGGCCGTACACTGGGGCCGGCCGTCCATTCCCTCAGGTAATCTGTTTACAAATCCACAAAGAAGTTATGTAGGTACTTGCAGAATACTTACCCTTTTGCAAATATCAGAAATTATGGGTGTTCTCGAATAAACTTATTACAATTTACAAATATAAAAAACAGAGGGCTTTTTTTGTAAAAAAAATACCTGGATCGACAGCCCCGAGGAAAGCGCATGATTAAAGAGTTATAACTTGTAACATAAATTCTGTCAAACATTTACAAAGTTTTCATCAACATAGAATTACAAACAAAACCACAGGGTGAAACATAATTTTCTCAAGAAAATCACATCTCCATAAGAAGTAATACAAATCCATAAACATAGGAGAGGAAAAAATAAAAGAAAAAAGTTTTCCTTGTGCGGTTAGCTGGCCAGATGGCTTGGAGATCTGTCAAACATGGCATGCCACAGATATGCCCGTGAGAGGACCATCTCCAATTCATGAAGCGTCCAGTTCTGCATCGGAAGGTGCTGAAGGAACATCACAAGCTCTTGGAAATCGAGCTTTTGGAGCTTTAAGGCGCGATTCAAGATTAAAATTAGGATCATAATGAATCATTTTTGTAAATTAAAGATTTCTAATTAATATGACTAAGATCAATTTGCCTGGAATACAACCTGTTCCTTCATTAATTGATAAAAATCCATTGCTTTCAGTATAAACCCTAGCATCAGGTTGTGCTCCCTCTTTCTTCATCTCAGAAAACTTGCTCAGCAATTTTGATTTGCTTGTCCCTAACCAACATCATTTTCATATCACTATATATAGACAAATCCGGTTCGTACCACACATCCTTTCTTATGAATTCAAATAACTAAAAAACTGATCCTGTATATGATCACCAGCAACAATGATAGGATGAAGAAAAAAAAAGGAAAAGACAGAAAGTTCATGAGCACATAGCTCCAATGGCAAATAACCATCCAAACAACAAAATAATATTAATTTTCAAGGATCTTTTATATGAAACGTGTACATTTTACAAGCAAAACTTTCCTATTAATGAGAAGTTAAAGAAACACAATCATCTTATCCCACTGCTAAATCAACCCAGCCATGAATAAGTACCATGCCTGCAAACTTTGTGATTTCCCTGTATTCCTAATACACCCTACCTGTATTTTTTTTTTTTGTCAGAAATCTGTCTTAATCTTGATTTCTGTTGCCATCTTTAGTACTAATTGCATTTCAGGCCAAGTTTTGGAAACAGCCAAATCATCTCAAGACAGAAGTTTGAAAAGAAAACAACAAAAAGAAACCCAACAAGTTCCCTGTTTTCTTTGTTTGCTGCCAGAAAGAAAGATATCAATATACTCTACATCCATTTAATTTGCCAAAATGTTCGCACTAACTGGAGCAAGCTTATGAAAGAGATTACAAGTCTACACCGTCCTGGTTGGGACCCCATCAAGTAGTTTATTTCTCACGGGAATTTGTTCAAACAACTCAGAGGCACGCCAAAGAAACAAACTTGGAGAACCGATAAAAACGAGAAAATGAACAGAAGAAAGAAAAACCTGGAGGGCGAGCTCCCACTCGTTCTGCCGCCTAAGCCAGGCGAGAACGGAGACGAGGTCGGCCTTCAAGAGGCGCCCGATCCGGGACTGGAATGTTGGCTTTATAGTGTCTCGAATCCGGATTTTTCGGATAGTCTTAATTATATTAATGGGCCTAATCCTTATCTAGATTTATTTTCTAGAAGTCTTACATTAGTAGAAGTCTTATTTGAGTCAGTCTTCTATTTTGACTTAAACATCATTAGGTCACATCTATAAATACACCATTGATGTAAGGGTCTCAATATATAGAAAAAGAGAGGGAGAGTTGGTGATATTGGAGTTTCGTCTCCGTCGTTGTAATCTTCTCTTTTCTCTTTCTCATTAATACAATATTCTCTGGATCGTCTTCCCACATATATCTCTTGTGTGCTATCTTTTCCTCTTTTCTGTTCTTCCTCTATATTGTGAATTGTGGTGGACATCGATATTTTTCGCAACAAGTGGTATCAGAGCTTGGTTCAATATGTCTACTACGAAGTTTGATATAGAGAAATTCAATGGAAAGCAAGGATTTCCTATTTGGCAAACAAGAGTTCATGCAATTCTTACTCAACAAGGGTTGAGACACACATTGGAGGACGTCAAGCCTGAAGATGTCACCGAAAGTGTCTGGAAAAACCAAAAGGCCAGCGCACATAGCACAATCATCCTCAGTCTTATCGATGAGGTACTCTATCCGTTTCTTGATGAAACATCACCTTCAGAGTTATGGAAAAAGCTGGAGAAACAGTATATGAGTAAGCCTATCTCAAATCGAGTTTATTTAAAGCAGAAGCTTTTCAATTTTCGAATGACAGAAGGTACGAATATAGTTGATCATCTTAATGCTTTCAATAAACTTGTCTCTCAATTGTTAAGCATTTATGTTAAAATTGAAGATGAAGACAAGGTAATTATTTTATTATCGTCCTTACCTCCTTCTCTTGAGAATCTTAAAACTACTCTCATGTATGGAAAGGATTTGAAATGTGACGATATTTCTGCTGCCCTTCTATCTAATGAATATTTGAAAAAGATTGGAGGGGATGTGTCACACTCAGAAGCATTAATTGTCAGAGGTCGTACCAAAGAAAGATCAAGAACAGGTCGTTCTAGATCCAAATCCAAAGAAATAAACTGCAGATATTGTAAGAAGATGGGACATGCAATTAAAGATTGTTGGAAGCTCAAAGTAAAGAAAGAAAGAGAATCTCAATCTAAAGAGCAAGCCAAAGAACAAGTTTTAGTTGTTGAAGAGAGTTCTGATGATAATTTGGGTAACGTTCTCTCTATTAGTTCTAATGTTGATCGTTACCATGATATTTGGATTCTTGATTCTGGTTGTTCTTATCACATGTGTCCTAATAAGGATTGGTTTGAAAACTACACGCCTTATGATGGTGGTTTAGTTTTGATGGGTAATAATAATCCATGCAAAACTGTTGAAATTGGAACAATCAAAATTAAGATGTTTGATAATATTATTAGAACTCTTACTGATGTCAGACATGTTCCTGATTTGAAAAAGAATTTGATCTCTTTGGGTGTTATGGATTCTGCTGGTTATAAGTATTCGGCTGAAGGTGGAGTTTTTAAGGTTGCTAAAGGCTCATTGATAGTAATGAAGGGCCTAAAGCATGGAAATTTATATGAGTTAGTAGGAAAAACCGTTGCAGGTGGGGCAGCAATTTCTCAGTCTTCTTCTTCTTCTTCTTCTTCTTCTTCTTCTTCTTCTTCTTCTGATATGACTCAATTATGGCATATGCGTCTCGGTCATATGAGTGAGCAAGGTTTAAATGAACTCAACAAAAAAAAATTACTGAAAGGTCTCAACTCATGCAAATTGGATTTCTGCGAGCATTGTCTCTATGGTAAACAGTCCAAGGTAAAGTTTAACACTGGTATTCATTGCACTAAAGGCTTAATTGATTATATTCATTCTGATGTGTGGTGCTCTCCTATTCCATCAAAATCTGGTGCTCGTTAATTTGTCAGTTTTATTGATGATTTTTCCAGAAAAGTGTGGATTTATTTTTTGCATCACAAAGCCGAGGTGTTTTCTGTTTTCAAACGGTGGAAAACTTCAGTTGAAAAAGGACTGGCAGAAAAATCAAATATCTCAGAAGTGATAATGGCGGAGAGTACAAATCAACAGAGTTTCTCAAATTCTGTGAAGATGAAGGCATCAAGCGTCACTTTACCATCCCAGAAAAACCTCAACAAAACGGTGTGGCTGAAAGGATGAACAGAACCTTGTTGGAGAAAGCAAGTAGTATGCTCAGTACAGCTAATTTTAATAAAGATTTTTGGGCAGAAGCAGTCAATACAGCATGCTTCATTGTGAATCGCTCTCCTCAAACAGTCATTAATTGCAAGACTCCTGAAGAGGTATGGACTGGTCAACCTGCAAATTATTCTTCTTTAAAGATTTTTTGTTGCTCTGCTTATGTGCATGTTGTCAAGGATAAGTTAGATGCACGTTCCAAAAAGTGTATTTTCTTAGGTTATGCCAAAGGCGTCAAAGGCTATTGCTTGTGGGATCCTACTATTTCAAATGTAATTATTGAGAGAGACATAGTATTTGATGAAAGTGGTATGCTAAAATCTCTCAAGAAAGATCCCAATGATATAATGCAAGTGGAGGTGGAGCACGTAGTTCCTTCAGAATAAGATATTCAGGGTATGCACAAGACCTGATATTGCACAAGCAGTCAGCGTTATTAGTCGTTACATGACAAATCCAGGAAAAGAGCATTGGCAAGCCATGAAATGACTATTAAGATATATTAAACGTACTCTTAATATTGGTTTATGTTTCGACAGGAACACAGTGCAAGAGGCCAAAATTATTGGCTATGTCGATTCAGACTATACTGGAGACGTTGATCGACGCCGATCCCTCACTGGTTATCTTTTCACTCTTTGTGGAGGACCTATTAGTTGGAGGTGTACCTTACAGTCAACTGTAGCATTATCTACAACAGAGTTTGAGTATATGGCAGCTACAGAAGCCGTCAAAGAAGCCCTATGGCTAAAAGGTTTGGCAAGTAAAATTGGTTTTTCTCAACATGTTCTTCCTATTTTTTGCGACAGTCAGAGCGCCATACACCTTGCGAAAAACCAAATGTATCATGCCAGATTAAAGCATATAGATGTCCGATTTCATTTTATTCGGGATATTATTGAAGACGGCGAGATTTCTTTACAAAAGATTCATACTTCAAGAAATCCTGCAGATATGTTGCGAAGGTGATTCCGATTGATAAGTTCAACCTCTGTTTGAACTTGATCAATATTCAAGGTCGTTGATCCTATCCCAGAAGGTAATGGTAAAGACATCTATTGAAAATTCAAATTCAGAGAATAAGATGATTCGAGCCAAGGTGGAGATTGTTGGCTTTATGGTGTCTTGAATCCGGATTTTCCAGATAGTCTTAATTATATTAATGGGTCTAATCCTTATTTAGATTTATCTTCTAGAAGTCTTAAATTAGTAGAAGTCTTATTTGAGTCAGTCTTCTATTTTAACTCAAACATCATTAGGCCACATCTATAAATACACCATTGATTTAAGGGTCTCAAGATATAGAAAAAGAGAGAGAGAGTTAGTGATATTGGAGTTTCGTCTCCGTCGTTGTAATCTTCTCTTTTCTCTTCCTCATTAATACAATATTCTTTGGATCGTCTTCCCACATATATCTCTTGTGTGCTATCTTTTCCTCTTTTCTATTCTTCTTCTATATTGTGAATTGTGGTGGATATCGATATTTTCCGCAACACTGGAAGGCCTGGTCCAACGCGGCAGAGGAGCTCATTTGGGGAGCTCCAGAGCCTGGACGGGCTGGATGGCCTCCGTGGACATGACTATCCCCGCCACAGAGGTTGCCTCGGCCCGCCACGAAGGCCGCATCGGACTTCGCCGGACAGACAAGGATGCCGGAGAAGCGACGTGCAGGAAGGGGGTTCTCCGCATGGTACCGAGAAGCGGAGATTGGTGCCGGAGAGAAGCCATTACCGTGGATTTGGACGAGCGCAAGAAGAGAAGCAGGAAACAGATACCAAGCCAGCCGAGGGTCCGGCACAGTTTTCTGAGTTTTTTTCAAAACCACCCACTAATTTGTTGAAATTTACTGACGCCGGCTTTTATAACAAGACCCAACAGATTCATCTTTCCTAAATATTTTCGATCATCGGGGTTTTATGCAAAAAAACCTAAATCTAATTTCCGGATTTATTTTCTAATTTTTCCGCACACAAATATCTAATCCCCTTCGGCATCTTCCTCCTCCGCCTTCACCGCCGTCCTCATGGGCCTCAACGCCTCAAAACGGGTGGAGAACACCCTCACCGCCTCCCCAGCCTTCCCCGCCGCCTGCGACTTCGTCTACGCCCACTGCCTCTCTCAGGCCCAGCACGCCTTCTCCGGCGTCCGCCGCTACCAGCTTCCTGACGCTGCCGCACTTCTCCATGCCTCCCTCTCCGCCTCCATCCCCCTCCTCCGCCGCTGGCTCCCTTCGGCTCCCACTCAGACTCAGGTAGATGCCGCTCTCCGGCGCCTCGACCCCGACGGCGCGTGGGACCAGCTTGGCCCCGATGAGTTCCGGGCCTTCGCCGTCGAGCTCTTCCGCGACGCGGTCGTGACCGCCGCCAGTGGGACGTTTCTCCGGCGGGTTCCTATTGGAGCCGTGGGGATTGCTGGCGTTGGGATCATGACGAGGGCTGGGCCGGGGCTCGTCGGGAGGGTCATCGCAGCCTACGCCGTCGGCGTCGGCGTCACCGTCTATCTCAGCTTAGCTTAAAAAAGCTTAAAAATTGTACTTTTCCTCTGTTTGAAGCAATCTAAACAACTTCTGAGAGAAAAAGTGGTAATTTTGAATCAATTTCTCGAAAATCTTTTGCAATTTTAGCCTTAGAATATCACAGAAAGAGAAAACAATTGCAAGCGTAGCAATCCGTCCACAAAACCCTAAAGACACCATCTTGGAGCACAGAACACAGAGCTCCGCCGCCCTCAGAGCTGCCGATCCGCCGCCGAGGCCACAAGCGGGAGGTACGGCGTCCGGCCGAGAACGGAGCAGACGACGCTGTAGACAAAGCACGCGGCCGTGAACAAGAAGAGCGCGTCGTAGCCTAGCTCGAGGATCCGAAACCCTACCCCACGGGAGGGCACGCCGAAGACGCGCTGGATGAGGAAGGGCACGGCGAGGAGCACGTCGAGGACGACAGCCTGCATGGCGTTGAACCGGACGTAGCGGCCGAGCCGGGGGTTGCGGACGACGCCGAGGTATAGGGCGAAGAAGGCGACAAAGGAGGCGTAGGGGACGGAACGGTAGGCGGCGACGAGGGGGAGGACAGGATCGAGGGCGGCGGCGAGCGGGGGGAAGCGGGCGAAGAGGAAGCGGCCGTATTGGAGGGAGTTGAGGAAGGGGAGTGCGTAGGCGGCGGCGGAAATTAGGCGGTCGGTGGCGGGCACTGGGGAGCGGTAGGACATCGAGAACCGGCGAGGAGGGATTGGCCTCGGCGGAGATTGGCGGCAGAGGGGAAGGTGAAAGGCGGAGGACGGTGACCGGAGACGGAGGTGGAGGTGGGGGAGATGGTGAGGGTGGTGGAGAGTGAGGGTAGGAGCCATGGAGTCGGGGGCTTCAGATTTGGGGCCGGCGTTCTGGAGTCGGGATATTTGTTGGTGAAATATTCAGAAAAAACCCTGAAATTTGTTAATTGTTATAAAAGACTTGTAAATGGACAGCACTTTTTTTGTGAAAATACGAGTCGTATATCTCCATTTTAGCAGCGATTTTAATTAGGAAAATTTCTTAAATGGAGCCTGAAAATTTTCCGTTTGCCTAATTATTTTTTATTATTTTTGAATTTCTCAAAAAATTCTTGTGATATAATATTTTTTTTAATTTCTGACATTACAAACGGTATTGTATTTTGGTAAAAATATTGTAGCATATATTATAACGACTACTAATAATATTTTAGATTTTTAATAATTCTATATTTACTATGATCAAAACCAACTGGTATACATAAAAATAAATTAAAATAATTAAAATCAAATCAATATAAAAAAATGATAAAATAATGAAAATTAAATTAATATAACAAAAAAATAATCATTATAATCAAAATTAATTAGATATAACAAAAGTAATTAGGTTTACTATGCAGTGAGCTCAATCCACCCAAAAAAGCTCCAGATTATCCTTCATGGTTTGTAAGCATCGAGGTCAACTCACAACAAGAAAAATTTATGGGTAATTTTTCAGATGAACCCGATAATTTTTCACTTGACCAATGGCCCTTCCGATTTTTGGTATCTTTGAAAACCCCTCTCTATTAGTACTGCCCGTGTAAAAGGCCCGCAAAATGCTATTATGCTATAGCAAATTTAAAAATTTGAAAGTTATAACAGTACTATATAATAATATGATAATATAAATAAAATATAATTAATAATAATAATATAAATAAGATATAAATATTGTAAAAAATACTATAATAGTAATGTAATAGTAATATATACGTAAAAATTATAATTATGATAAAAAATTAATCATATATAATTATTGTGATCATAATGATTATTTTCTAGTTATATTAGTTTGGTTTTGATCATTTTAATTTATTTATGTTTATACTAGCTGATTTAGTTTCCGTTTCGATAGAAACGTTTCAGCTTGTACTTTTAATCTTAAATTTAAAAAATTATTTTTTTTTATATATTACATTTATTTTAAATTATTATTAGTTTAATGTAAGTCTTTGACTTAAGTTATAAGTGACTTGGGTTTGAATCCTCCAAAGAGCACTTTTTTTTTTGTTTCATATTTAAAGTTTTTTACCAAAAAAATTTATTTTATACTTTTAAATATGCATATAAATTTTTTCTTATTTTTATTTTTTTAATATTTTTAATTTGAAAGTCAAATTTTAGTAAAAAAATTTAAAAAATGATTTGATCAAAACTAAAATGGGACTGAAATGACCGAAACATATCGGTTTTCAAAACCGAAACTTAAAACTTCGATTATGATCATTTTAGCTTATTTCTGTTTATATTGGTTTAGTTTAAATTATTTTATCTTATTTATATTTACATTAATTTAATTTTGATCACAATAAATATAATATTGTCAAAAAATTTAAAATATTACTATAATATTTTGTTATAGTGCTTTGCTAAAGTATTTTAACAGGTAATAGACATTAAAATGAAATATATGTCATATCACGAGAGTTTTTAAGGACATCGAAAATTAAATTGAACAAATAAAAAATTCCAAGGTTCATTTGGAAAATTTCGCAAAATTCATATTTTACTTTTTTTTACCAAAAAATTTATTTAATACTTATATATATATATTATCATTTTAAAATTTTAAATATTTTTAAATTGAAAAGTCAAATTTTTGTAAAAAAATTAAAAATAATTTGACTAAAACTAAAACGGAACCAAAACGACTAAAACAAATTAGTTTCAATGAATATCGAAATTGAAACTTAAAACTTTGATTATGATCATTTTAGTTTATTTCTGTTTATATTGATTTAGTTTTAATTATTTTAGCTTATTTATATTTATATTAATTTAATTTTGAACATAATAAATATAATATTATCAAAAAATTTAAATTATTACTATAGTATTTTGCTATAATGCTTTGCTAAGTATTTTAACTGTGGTACAGTATTGTTGATAACAATAGATGTTAAAATGAAATATATATGTCACAAAAGTTGTTAAGGATATCGAAATTAAATTGGTCAAATAAAATTTCCCATGGTTGATTGGAAAATTTCTCAAAATTCATATTTTATCTTTTTTTATCAAAAAAATTATTTAATACTTTTAAATATATATAAATTCTTTTCTTTTTTTCTTTTTTTAATATTGTTAAATTAAAAGTTAAATTTTAATCAAAAAATGTAAAAAATAATTTGATTGAAACTAAAGCAAGACCGAAATGACCGAAACAGATCAATTTCAGTAGATGCCAAAACCGATTCCGAAATCAAAATTATAAACTTTGGTTATGATTATTTTAGCTTATTTTTGTTTATATTGATTTAATTTCCATTTTTTTTACTTATGTATGTTTATATTAATTTAATTTCGATCATAATAAATATAATAATGTTAAAAAATTTGAAATATTACTATAGTATTTTGCTATAGTGCTTTGCTAAGTATTTAAGAGAGGTACAATATCGGTAATAACAAAAAATGTTAAAATAAAATATATGTCATGCATAAGAATTTTTAAGGATATCAAAAATTAAATTAATCAAATAAAAATTTCCAGGGTAGATATGGAAATTTTCCCAAAATTCATATTTTACCTTTTTTTATCAAAAAATTTTATTTAATACACACACACATATATATATCATTTTTAGATTTTTTAAATAATTTTAAACTGAATGTCAAATTTTAGTCAATATTGTAAAAAATGATTTGATCGAAATTGAAACGAAATCGAAATATATCAGTTTTAGCGGGTGTAAAAACCAATTCAGAAACCGAAAATTAAAACTTTAGTTATGATTATTTTAGCTTTTTTTTATTTATATTAATTTAGTTTTCATTATTTTAGCTTATTTACATTTATACTGATTTAGTTTTCATTATTTTAGCTTATTTATATTTATATGAATTTAATTTTGATCATAATAAATATAATATTATCAGAAAATTTAAAATATTATTATAGTATTTTGCTATAGTGTTGGTAATAACGATAGACATTAAAATAAAATACATATCATCCCACAATAGTTTTTAAGGATATTAAAAATTAAATTGATCAAATAAAAATTTCCAGAGTTGATTTGGAAATTTTCCCAAAATTCATTAATTTGGTGGTTCTTCTCCAATCAGGACCGTCGAATCCGTGAATCAACGTCGGTTGGTTTGATTGGCGGGATTAGATATTCCAGGATAGCGAAGAAAGTATTATTCACCGCAAGGAACCGAGATTTTTTTGGGTGTTTATTTGGGGGGTTTTTGCTAAACTGTAGCTGGCGACGAGGATTTCCTCCAAAAACGGCAATGAAGGCTCCTGCCAATGGATTGAGCTTTGAGCTGAGGCCATCCTGCCATCTTACAGCTCCTCCGAGGCGGCTTCTTGTTGCGAGCCGGCCCCTCGGATCCTCTTTCCTCAATGGTATCAAAATCGAGACCTCTCGTCGTTTTTTCGCATCGTTTGATCTCGTTTCTGATTTTCTTCATGTTTTTTTTTTTTTTTTTGATTTTTAGTTGGATTGATGAAAGAGCAGGGAGTAGATAGTGCGAATTTGACTGAATTTGTTGGCATTTGAGACGTGTTTGTCACTGTTTGCTTCACTTAATCAGTTGTATGTGTTCTGAAACTTGCACGGATTCTCTGATAGAGCGAAAGATTTATATTGGGAAACTAAAGATCTGTTTTATGAGAATTGGATATGCTAGTTTGTGGGGAATCCTGTAAGTTTTTCTTTCATGCGTTTTGGCAAACGGATGTCTGGCATTCGTTTTGAGCTTCATTTTAGCATGGAGAGGTGCGGTCAAACGTCCAAAGTTTATAAGCTTGGTTTTCTTTTTGGATTTGGAACGGTATATGCTTACTAGAAGCGGAGATGGTGGATGGCCGGCACTGTAACCCTGTCGGTTCTACTCGGCATCAGTTTTGGTTTCAGCCTGGAATTAAAAACTATGTGACTTTCATGCTATCATAAACTGTTACCAAAGAACTTACAAGTAATCATCTTCTTGATTTTTCTGTATATCTAAAATCTGCTATCACATTCATAATCAGGATATTTTTTGGTTACTAAAGATAATCAAGCTTTCTTGTTCTCGTTCTTGTTGTTGTTGGCACTTGTATTCTGAACCATAGACCTTCTCTAAATTACTGAGTTTCTAAGCTAAATAAACTGCTAGAGCACATTACTTTTAGCACAAGGTTATTGTCATCCACCAAGGCTAGGATGTCCATGGAGCTGGCGTGAATGATCTTATTTCTTCTGCTATTTGTTTTATTGCTTTCATTATGAACACTGGTTCGTTTCAGGTTCAATATTCTTATATGACTACCAACAGAGTTGTTTATATTTTTCAGCTAGCTAGCGAAGTCTAAGCTCTTGGATTATATTTACTTTTGACAGAAGGAGGCCTTAAAACACCAGGACTACAACTATCCACTTCTAATAGGTTAAGATGTGCTGGGCTTGGTGGAGGTGCCATGGGTGCTCGGATGAATTTATTTGACCGGCTAGGTAGAGTTATCAGGGTGAGTTTTGACTTCAGTTTATCAGTTGATGTTATTATTTTCTTTCCATTTTAATGTTACACAAATTTACAACCTTACATGTTTCAGTCGTATGCAAATGCACTCATAAGCTCATTCGAAGATCCAGAGAAAATTTTGGAACAAGCTGTGCAGGAAATGAATGATGACTTGATAAAAATGCGGCAGGCCACAGCACAGGTATAGCATGGTGGTTTGCTTCCACCAGCCACATTGGCAGTATGAACTCAATGGTTGTAAAAATTCAAATGTTTCAGTACTATATATTTCTCTCTCCACACCTTCTGTTCCTCTCTCTAGCCCTTTGTGTGTATGCCTAGACAGGCATGCATGTTTGAGTTCTTTATAATCGCAATTTTCCATTTTTTCCCCTTGATCCAGGTCTTAGCCTCTCAAAAACGGCTTGAGAACAAATGTAAAGCTGCACAACTGGCTTCTGATGACTGGTAATTAGAGCTTTTTAGCACTGTTTATTAGCCAAATATTTGTCCTCTAATTATTTCCTACTTCCTTTGTTTCAAATGCAGGTATCGTAGAGCTCAACTTGCTCTTGGAAAAGGAGATGAGGATCTTGCTCGTGAGGCTCTCAAAAGGCGCAAATCTTATGCTGTAGGTATCCAGTGATTTGATTATTGATATTCCTGTGTAATTCCATGGAATGATTGGAATCTTCTGGATCAGCGAATGTTGTTGGCAGCTTAATAAAAGAATAAATATGAGAGTTATTGAGTTACACTTCAGTGATTTTTTGTGAGAAAGGCAATTGGCTGTTATCTGGTCAAAATTCTCTGTATCTATAAACATACTATATCACATAAAGATGGATACAGAACTCCACTTGGCTGAAATATTGAATTGCAGTTTTATTGGTGCTTTTGTTTCAGGATAATGCAAGCCAATTGAAAGCTCAATTGGATCAGCAGAAAAATGTGGTTGACAACCTTGTGTCTAACACTCGGGTCAGTTTGTTATTTCATATATGATGTTTATGTTTTGTTTTGGTTTTCTTACTAGTTGATTTGGTCCTCTACCACTAGCTTTATTTAGATATAGGGAAAATTCCTCTGTCAAGTTTTTTATATTGACCAGTTGAATATCTGTGATTTGTCTGTATCTTTTATTTATCAATGAGAACGGATGTTTTACTTTCCATTGACATGCCACCTTAATCTTAGTTTCCCTCATTCTGCCTGCACCAAACATGAATTAGTTTTATGATTGTGAGTTTTGTCTGTGTTTTTTTTTTTCGTTTTGTGTATGATCTGTTAGTGATTAATTATCTGGTGTGTATTGCATGAACATTAAATATAGCTTTTGGAGAGTAAGATACAGGAGGCCAAGTCGAAAAAAGATACACTAAAGGCTCGTGCTCAGTCGGCAAAGTTTGTGCTCTGCTCTTATTATAATCCTTGTATAAAT
Organism: Trichopus zeylanicus subsp. travancoricus; assembly: GCA_005019695.1. Taxonomy (NCBI): domain Eukaryota; kingdom Viridiplantae; phylum Streptophyta; class Magnoliopsida; order Dioscoreales; family Dioscoreaceae; genus Trichopus; species Trichopus zeylanicus. The sequence goes on from RXID01014490.1 coordinate 1,313,201, forward strand.
TTTATCCTTCTCCATTTTGTACCACTAACAGGGCAAAATCTTTTTATCTTAGGACTGCAACAAAAGTGAGTGAGATGTTGGGAAATGTTAATACAAGCAGTGCCCTCTCAGCTTTTGAAAAGATGGAGGAAAAAGGTTTATTCTGTGTCCTCTTTATGCTGTATTGGAGAAAATTTGTCTTTCTCATCAGCTTGGCAGCTGATTCCGGAACCTAGATATTCCAACCAAGCCTCAGATAGTATTCTGTGGTTTTTAGCTCAAGGTTGAGATCGACCTTGTTGGTTTAGTGGACAGATGCTAGCTGTCTCAACCTTCGTTGCCCACTTCTTGGTTGCTGCTAGTCTCTTTGGCAATTGACCACCTTGAGCCAGTAAATGGAGTTTTGGATGTTGATGTAATGCCCTTTGACTTTTTCATTTTAAGCAATGGCCCTCAACTCTGCAATTATCAATGTGCTGACCGGAAAACTCTAAGCTCCACCTACCTTGCAAGAAAAGACATTTCTGAGTGATGGTATTTTATTATTAAGGGAGTCGAAAGAGTATCGAATCAGAATAATATAGTGAGTCAGATATCAAAATAACTCAAAAGCCTAATCTTATAGGATATAGGTCTTTTTCACTATATATATTGGATTCTATCGATTCAATATCCAATGTGGGGCTAATTCATCATACCTGACATTATAACAATCTCCCCCTTCATGTGTAATTTGATCACATCAATTTTAACACTCTTAATCAAGAACTATTTTATTCGATTAGTTTCATCGTGTGACTCATATTAACGAGTTTTTGGCTCATTTTTAATTTTTTTTAAGAAAGACTAATATGCAACTCGATTCAGTTGCATCATCACGGTGCTTTTTTACTTGACCAATTCCACTGTATGACCCATACTAATGAGCTTTTATCTTAATTTTCGATTTTTTTTTAAGAGAGACTAACATGCGATTCAATTCAGTCGGATTATCATGGTAATTTCAGTATTAAGAGTTTGCACAACTTCGAACTTGAATTTCTGATAGGACTTATTGGGGAAACTGAAAGAGTATCGAATCAGAATAATATAATAGGCCGGATATCAAAATCTCTTAAAAGCTTAAGTTCATGAAATATAAATTTTTTTACTATATATATTGGATTCTAGCAATTCAATATCCGATGTGAGACTAATTAATCACACTTGACATTATAATATTTTATAACCACATGTTTCTAGTCTTAAGAAATTCATTTACTTGAGGGGAAATTTGAAAGTAGTTCTGGCCCATCTTATTATTTTGCATTGAGCATGCTTTTGTCCCCTTGCCTTGTTCGGTATTTTCCAAGCTTCATGTTCCCATCAAGAAATGAGCAAGGGTTTGTTTTGATTCTCATGATATTGTAAATTTCAATGATGAATTCAAGCTTTTTCACACTGCCGTTTATGGTCTCTGTGGCAAAACCCTGCAGTTGATACTGAATTTCACCATGCATGATCTGCTTATTGACACCTAACTGTAAAACTGATTATTACTTCTTTGGTACATGTAATTCATTGGCTTTCTCTGAACAGTTATGGCCATGGAATCTCAAGCGGAGGCCCTCAATCAATTGACAACTGATGATCTAGAAGGGAAGGTAAGGTGCTTGAGTTGTTTCAACTTTTTGCCATACTTTATGCTATAGAATGCCCTGGATTGTTATACATGCCTACTGCAGTTTGCAATGCTTGAGACCTCATCAGTGGATGATGATCTTGCAAAACTGAAGAGAGAGATCTCAGGGAGCTCACTGGTATGGTCTCCTACTGGAACAGTGATAACATTTGATACAGCGATCCTATTTTCAGTAATACCTTGGTCTCTCAAACTTCAGTTTTATGTGTGCTTTGAAATTTTTGTGATGACCTTGTCCTCGCATCTGTTCATTAGTGTATCTTCGTCAGTCATCATGCTTTTCATCTATTTAAGGGTGATCAAAGCCACAACACCACCACAACAACCCAACCACCACCACTGCCACCCACCACACAGACCACAGATATACATAGTAACTCTATGCTTCACCATGACAGAGTTAGGAATCCAATTAAGATCATTCACTTGTGAAACATTTTCTTCTGGAATTGTTTTTTCTAGTGCCTACTACCTTATAGGGTGACTAGCTGTTAATTTTGAGGAATTAATTGCACCTCTTATGCATTAAAGTTCCACTACGAAGCATTGCATGACAAATCTTAGTGTGCAATTTATGGTGCGTTGCTCAGTGCTCAATGCTTGACCTTGCGCTCCTTGCTCATAGTCAAAGAATCTATACTTCCTTATGTTATTTTTGTTGTTTTTTTAATGTTCTTTAGAACTCCATGAAGTTATCTTATTGTTGTAATAACTGCAATTTGGACCTCTTTTACGATGTTGCCTTGGACAGACAATATACAAGGCTCTTGGCTAGACACTGAGATGTTTATTTAAAATATCGACTTGCACCATATCATGTTTGTCTATGTTAATAGAAAGGGGAGCTTCCTGCCAGCAGCACGGCCACAAGCAGCTCAAATGCAGCGTTTCCTTTTCGGGACTTGGAGATTGAGAAGGAGCTCAATGAGCTGCGGAGAAAGGCAAGGGACTATTAGGTATCTACTCCCTACTTTGTGAGAAAACAGAATTATTTATTATTGACTCCTTTGTCACCGAGGGCAATTTTTTTTCAAGTAAAATACGAAATTTCACATCTGTTGATAAAATTGATGTGCTAGGAATCTCTGGTGACTACTGTAGAAAGGTGAATCTATATCAATATTGACTGTGATATGTTATTGCTTCTTTGTGGCGTACTTTTTTGTGGACTTCATTGTATGCTCTAATGGCTGCTACATGAGGCTTACAGGTGCGAGCTTTGGAGTCATTTTGAGTATGAATTATCTGAAGAAAGTAAATAGACTCCATTATACTTCAATGTAGCTTCCATTTTACTGTGTACTTGTGATATAGCTTCCATTTTATGTCTAAACAGCCCAGCTACCCATGAGGCGCAAAGCTGCAGTGTTGGTCCCAGGCGTAAGACCTTGGTCTCAGTCTGCATTCAAATACAACATCCTCAACTAGATCTGTCGTGGTTGCCACGGTGGCGATTTTCAACTTCACTGATCCCGCCCCAACTAGTGATCTCGGAGCTTGTTTACATTCTTGATTGCTTGAGAACTTGCGAACGGAGACCATACAATGAGCAATGTGTGACCTCGTCAAATATGGACTGCAATTGGAAACCTTTTTTTTTTTCATGATCCTATTAATGCGTAGATCATTTGGTATTCGGAAGGTGGAAAGAAAATTCTGTCCCTCCATGAGTGCCGTGGAAAATAAAAATGACAAATGGATCATTTCGCTCTGTTCATGAACAAATGCATTTTCCAGATGGATAATGTATCTAAAGCGAAAAATTTTAAGGATTCGGAAAAGCTCAAGACAGGGAAACATTTGGAGGAGCTATAGAGCGAGAAATCGCTGGTTGGCATTTGATGATTCGAGCCGGTCTGATCGGGCCTCATCAGAAGCAGATCCAAGAATTTTTTGGAGCCAAATCGGTGTCCACAACGAATTAACTGCAGGCTCACTTTATCTTGATTTGATTTTATTTCAATGCAGTCTTTCTGTAAATTAAAAAAATAGAAAGACCAAATCCAAGGAACCTCCTCGAAATGCAAATGCATGGCGAATACACGCGCACAGACAAAGATGCGCCTCAGAACAAAAGGATACCGCCCCGCATGGCAAGAAAAAAAAAAGGGAAAATATTAAGGTATTAATATTGTCGAAGCAAATGCCAGTCCGCGCGAAATAGAAATTAAGAATTTGACGGGTACCTTTCGGTGAAAAGTTGCCCCAGGTTTGTGCTAGCGTCGGCCGCGTACACACGCCTGGGTCGATTGGAAGCCTTTCTTCGGAGAATCGTGACAAATGACCCCCTGAAATATTACTAATCGAGGCAACTCGCTTGCGATAGTTGATGTCTGCAATTAGCACTATTTCAAGAGTTTATTTGCAAAATTTTCAGTTTCCATGGCCAACTTAATAAGCAGAGTCGGTAATATCAAATTACTACTGGACTACATGGAAATTAGCGAAACCCTAGCTTTTAGTGCAAATTACTGCATATCCCGCTCGTGAGGGGCCGGTCCGTTGAACCGGCTGAAAGAACGGATCAAAACTGAATCTAGCTACACCCAGCTCCCCCGGCCTACCAGGTCGGCACTAGAATTAATTAAAAAAAATTTCAACAAAAAAGGTTTGAAAAATAAAAATAATAGATAGGAGTTAGGGTTCAATATTAAAATCTCAAATTTAAAATTTTAATATTAGTTATCGGAAAAAAAAAAAAAAAAAACAAGAATATCAGTATACTAAACATCTTTACTTCAAGTCAATAAAACGTGATTTGAAATCCTCTCCTACCCAAACAGTAATTCTATAGGAAATTAGCGTACGCGTACGAAATTCTTTTTGTATATTCCTGGTTTTCTCAGAGTTTATTAACCGCGAAGGCCATCGAATTGATCCCGGAGGAAGTTCAGTGGAAGGTACTCAAAAAGAGTTTATAATTGAAACGCTTTTTTAGTCTGTCTGATTACGTACTTACGTACCATGTCGAAGTCAAAATTCCCTGCTTCGGAATTTACGACAAATTCAAATTTTATTAATTTTTCACACCGTTAAAAAGCATTGCGCTCTACCGACTCAGCGAGACCAGCGAATAATCAAAATTCGAATATTTTAAACCGAAACCGAGGTTTTGGAATTTTATTATTTTTAATCTTATTAGGAGCGAGCAAAACTAGTAGACCATATTTAGTTTATTTATGGGATTTTAAAATGGAAATGTACTTCCTAGTTCTCCGATATCTTCTGATCCAAAGCGTATTGATTTAAACTTAAAAAAAATCAAATTTCTTAACTTTAATTTTAAATCAGTCCTAAAATGGATATGTTAATTTTTGCAAAAATTCGTTGATAGAGAGGACATGGGTGTGACCCCAGCATAGGCCGCGTGAGCTTACATGATCACGCTAGCTCTCGTTTGATTATTTGGGATGAACTTCAGTATCAGTCTATTTCAAGATTTTCTTTTCTTATAAAATTAATATTATTTATTTTACATTATTATTAAATTAAATTATTATAAAAAAGTAAATAAATTTTTAAATTTTAAATTATTAAAACGTTAATTTTAATAAAGATATTAATTTATAAAAATAATTTATTAATTTTGATACTGATTCTAAACCAAACGATACTCAAATCTCGACAGAATTCGGAGAGAACCTTGAGAGTTACTAGGATGAGAAGGGTGGAAATCTGGCCAAAGGATAAAGAAGGCATTCTCAAGGCCAAAGGTATGCCGAAACTGAGTTTTTAATTTTTTAAAAACAAAATGACCACAAAAATGTTTTTTTTTTTAATTTAAATTCTCAACTTATGTAGTGTGTCGTAAAGAGTCAGATTAGGATTAATTTTTCAGTTTTTTAAATCACAGTAATCACAAAATAATATTAGATAATATCGATAATTTATTAAAAATTGATTTTCTGGTGTAATTTTCAACTGGTGCGCGATATGTTTTTTCAGTTTTTTGGACCTTGACTAAACCCTACCGAAGAGCAAGATTTTGGACCTTGACTTTAAGAAATCAAAATCCATCTACACCTCGTGCTCAGCCGGTCACACCATCTCCCAACACTTGGTCAACAAGAAACCATGAGTTCATCGCACATTTTTCTCGTTCAAAATTTCAAATAAACCTACGTAGCCACGGGACAACTCTCGCCATTATATAACACCAACCGACCCCTTCACAACCCAGACTCCAACCTCTTCTTCCTCCACTCTCCGGTGACATCTCCGACGATGAGTTCCTGGCGTTCAAGCACCGTCTTCTTCATCTTGATCCTCGTCTCTGTCGTCTCCCTGGCGTGCATGCACGGTGTTGGCGCAGCAAGGCCGACGCCCGCCTACTCTGATGGCGCGCCGGAGTGTTTCGATGGTGTGAGCTATCTCGAGAATCCGAGCATCTACGAGAAGGCGAGGTCGACCGTGGCTTGCTGGATGGCCAGGTTGGACGCTGGGCCTAGTCCAAAGGGCCCAGGCCATTAGTCGTCTGCTACTCTGCTTCATCTGGAGTGAGACGTGACACAAAAGATACGAAATACTGGATGTAAAGTAGAGAAATTTGTTTTTTTTAATGCAGTTTTTCATTTTGCTCTGGGTTTAATGTGTTTCTGGATTTGATTTTTGTTATAACTATAAGGGTTTTTCTGTAAAATACTAAATTAAGAGTCATTGATTAATTAACTGTTGTTCATTTGATATAATTACTTATATTTGAGGGCTTATTTGTAATTTAAATATTTAATTTTGCATAATTTTTTCCATTTCAACTCTAAATTTGGTGATTGAGGATTCATTAGATTTGTCTTTTCGAGTAGAATGAGTTATGAGCATGAAATATCTTATATTAGCCTTTTATTATTTTGATTTTCATCAAATATTGTCCCTAAATATTATAGCTTTTCTTTAGTTACGTTTTTACAGGTGACTACCGGTCTCTAATTATATAAGAGATATGTTCATTATGATAAGTGAATACTACTCACAATTTGTAGAGTGCAAATATACACGACTCTGGAGGAGTTTTGAGAGGATACTTATGTTGGGATGGGTTTTCAGGATAATCAATTGCCATATTTTTGGTTCGGAATTGTTGTTTTTCGAGAGTGATGCATTTCTCATTGTGTATACTATTGATTATTGTCTATTAGTTGTTGGTTATTAGTGGTTCATTATCGGTGATTTTTGAGATATTGATATTCCTTTTGTGTTGGTATTTTTTTTTTTTTCTGAGATTGTGATTTCTCTAGTGGTGCCATTATTTTTCTTTAACTATTGTTGTCCACCTGAATTGAGGTGAGAGTTTATTTATTAAGCGTGTTTATATGGTTATAAATTATTTATTTATTTATTTATTTCAAAGGCCAAAAATGATGTATTGTGTTGGAATGAAGAGAAGCATACTTGTCCAGAGTAAATTTTGTTTTTCACATGAGTTATAATAAGGATTATTTTATAAGGGATATTACATCGATTGTGATTTCTTTATATTGAATGCATGGGTTGAAATTTTATTCAAATTTTAGTAAATGTTTATTTGTTTACATATTTCCTTTATATTAAAGGTGTTATGGTTTGTAAAATGTTGGCTTACGTTACGGACCCAACGTTGGATGGTAACTGAACGTGACAATATATAGAGGTTATTTTCAATAATCATTTTTTTAAAAAAATAAAATAAAAATTTGAACCTGACTTTTCATATAGGTTGTTTCCTCATCAAAATCTTCATATTGTAACCGGGCCTGAAGCGCAACTCTCTGGAGGGCCCAAATCAGCTCCAGACTCAAAATTTGATTGGAAAAACTTTTAGACAGACCAAACTTATTCATTTTTCTAAGAGGATAGATATAAATATCAACCCTTCTCATGTAAGGTGTGTTTGATTAGCTGTTTGAATGTTGTTCAAAAGTAGACGAAAGTATAAACAAACTATTTTTTTCACCTTCAATCTACTCTTAAAAATAGTTTAAAATTATTCGCTTCTAGTATTTATTTGAATGGAAGTATATTTTAAAAATATAATTATTAATATATAAAATATTATTTATTTATAATTTTTTGTAAAATTTTTTTTATAAAAATTATATTATTATTGTATATGATATTATCAATATCATTGTAATTTAAAATAACATTGGGTTCATGTTGATAAGTTATTTCAAAAAAATAAATACGAGAATAAATTTTAATTTATTTTTCAATATCAAATTGAAAGTAATCAGAAATAAATTGACTTTCAAAACGTCATTTGTAAATAATTAAATATCTAAAAAATAATTTTATTTTTAGAGTTCTTAGTAAAAAATTACTTGTCTTATTACAAATTTACGAAAGATTATTTATTTTATTATTATTAGAAAAAAAATCACTTGTTTTATACTATAAAATTATAAAAAAATCATATCGATTAAAATATTAAAAATATTCTATTTTAATTCGATTTTTTAATTAAAATTAATATAAAATACCAAATTATTCTCATTTGATTTTAAGTTGAACAACTATTAAATTAATATAAACATAACTTATCTTATTTTAATTTTTTTAAAAAATTGGTTGTCCAATTTTATTAAACTGAAAATTTAAAATATAGTTTTATTAGACCAATTATCCAAAATAAAATATAATGAGAATAATTTAAACTTTTATATTAATCTAATTAATAACAATAAAATAAAATAAGATATTTTAAAAATATTTTAGTTGAAATATTTTTTGTAAATTTATAATAGAAAACGCAATTTTTTATTAATGATAATAAAATAAATATTTTTTATAAATCTAAAATAAAGCAAATAGTTGATTGTTAAAAACTCTTATTTTTAAACACTTTTTTCCACCCACTCAAACATGAACATGGGAAATCAAGGAAACTAATTCTTCTAGAAGTGGGAGTTCTAAGTGAAAGTGCAACATAGGGTATGTTTGGAAAGGTATTGAATTCTAAAAATGGTAAAAGCGATAAAAGTAAGAAGTGGTAGAAATGATAAAGGTATGACTTCGATTATTTGGATAACTTTTAATATGAAAGTAGAAGAAGTGTCAGTTGTATGAGTTTCGTGACTTCAATCATTTAGATCGTGAGATTTAAAGTGAAAAGTGTAACTTTTATCATTTGGATAAGTTGATATATAAAAATAGAGAAGTGGTTTAATAATTATGATAATAAAAAATATAATATTTATTAATCAATGAAATCAATATAATTAGAATTTCAAATTTTAATTATAATTATGGTAATATTCAATTATAATACTTTCAATAATTAGAATAATTAAGCTAATATCTAGTAAATAAATAAAAGTAAGATAATTAAAAGAATAAAAAGTATTAATGTAATCGGGATAATAAAATTAATAAGTAACCAACTAATTATGCTATGATAGTAAGGATAATTAGGATAATAAAAAGTAATAGATTGATAATATTAAGTAAATATAATATGTGACAAACAAAATTAAAATTTTTCGATATTAATACTAATATAATAATATTATTATTATAATATTGTTTAACTAAAATAATTCGAGTTTTTTTTCAAAATACTCCTATAAAATTGAATAGTACAATAATTTTTTAAAAAAATTTCAACAGTTATTTTTCTGAAAATTTCAAATAGCTATTTTTAAAGTCACTAACGATTATTTTTTGAAAAACCCACCGAAAATATTTTTGAATAACTCAACGGTCTTTTTTGAACATTATAAAAAGGATGCATGTGAAAGAGAACAAATCAAAGAATAATAAATCAGGATGTAAATTCAAAATTTCAAAGTCATGTTTTGATAGAAATCAATCCGATGCATGTACAATCAACCTTACAGAATTTGGAGTTCGGACAAGTCTAATAACAAAGAAAAGAGATTTTATCGATATCCTTTATGGAAGGTATGTAATCTATTCATAAATTAAATTATGTTATGTACAAAATGCACTCATTTATATTCAAAACTTCATCAATTTCTCAGCCTAACGGTCGACGTTATTAGAATTATTTCTAATAGGTGGATAACTATCATCACTCGACCATTAATTTGAATACCAAATAAAATCTTTTAAAGATAAAATAAAAGACATGTTATTAAGACAAAGCAAATTGTTGTTTCACATAAAACTGATACTTCTAGTATACCAAGTATTTACACTGATTAATTTATTTATGTAACATGTTATTTTCAAATAATGAAGTTTTTCAATTTTATTCCAAATATCTTGTGAAATTTTGATATAAACTTGTCTGAAAATGAACATGAAAAATGCAGTATTTCTTAAGATAATATCACAAATAACATACACAAATTAAAAGACACACATTCGGTCATATAAATACAACATGTTCTAGTAATAGATATCATACATAAGTTACAATATTTACATTCAAAGTAATGATCGTAAATATGTGATACATTTGCAGGTAAACATAAATGCAAATATAAAAGTTTACAAAATTCACAAATGCTCACACATTAACTCATTTGCAAATACTCGAATAAAAGCCCATAAACAACCAATCATAAAAATAGCTGAAAAAAATATATCAAAAGATCAACAAAATGTAGTATGAAGATAGTGGAGTAAGTTAATCTAAGAAGCCAGTAGAAAACTAGCAAATGTAGTCCAATATAAGCTCCTGATCCATCTCCTACACGAATGCCCTGTCCTCGAGTTCCCGCTCATAAAAGCACTTATAAGCTCCATCAAGTAGTGAAATGAAAAACTCTTCCCCCTGAAAATTTGTTACCATAGAGTATAACTCATCTTTCCAATCAGCAGGAGGCTTGCTCTCCTTTATTGCATTGGCTAATTGTTCATAATTACAACCAAAATTTTCTTAAAATCATTTTGAACCCCCATCATATGTTTTGGAGCCCTTTTGTCATGGAGAAACGGATTGAGCACATATTTATCATGAGACCGTCAAAATGGAGGGACTTCTTAGACTTCTACATTATCTATATCATCAGTCAGGAATTTGAACCAAGACATGATTGAATTCTCACCGTTTGGTGTACCCAAATCTATATTTTCAGCATTAAATCTTTCAAAAATGTTGCGTGTCAAGGATCTAGCAGCTTTGATCAAGTCCACAAATGATCACGAGTTGTTCATAATTACATATTGGTACATTGATAATGGAGATGAAACCCTTGTGAGACTATATGATAGATTGAAAAATATAGAATTCATCAAACAATATAAAATTAATAGTTAAAATTATAAATTCCTTACTAATACATAATTAGCATCTCGTTTAACATGAGAACAATCTTCCTCTCATTATCCCAACCAACCTTGCTAGTTTCCTTCATCGTATTTATCTTACCATACTTTTCTTTCAATACACAATAATGGTTGTCCATATATTACATAGTAATCTTTTCATTGAAAGCCCTATTGACTTGTATTACCTGCATACCATTATTTGTTTCCTCTACTAAAAAGTTAATTAACAAATCAACGGCTTGTTGAAACCAATGGTAATGGAGGGTATTTTTCATATCCTTACCCTTCCTTTGACCTTATGATGTGGATCTAAGTGAAAATTTTAGTGGAAAATCACCTACATCAAAAAAAAAAAAACCCTTTTCAATTAATACAACATGTTACGTTAACATAAATAAAAAAATGATAATATTAAATACTAAAATTTAAAAGTAAAAATCTCTTTTGCATAATATTTGCAGACTGTTAAAATGCAAGAGAATTCATTCGTGTGTACAATCGACAATTCTTCTTATCCCCATACATCATATGATGAAAAAAAATAATTTCATAAATATTGTCGTTCATGTCTAAGTGGCTTACCTGCCTTGGATTTTTGGTTCAACAAATACCATAATAATGCCTCCAAGTACAAGCAAAATCGGCATTCCAACAACTTAAACTTTTTGCATTTGAACACGTTTTTCATATCTATTTTCACCCACAATCGATTGAATGACATAACAAAGACAACAAATCATTGAAAAAAACAACAGATTATATCAAACATTACTAAATAGAACAACACAGTATACAAAAGATTAGCAAAATTCATTTATATTATATTTTAAGATATAAACTAAAAATGAAAAGCATTAAAAAATTGGAGGATCCCAACCTGGAATAGCAGAAGCAACCCCAATAGGCCAACTAGCGCAACTGCTAGAAAATTCTCTTGGTACACAAGCACACCTGCTATTCCTATGTTCATTATATTGCCAACAGCAACATTAAGATACACAAAATTCAGAAGGCTAGTAATTCACATGGATGAGGACACAAAGAAGCAAAGAAAGTCTCCATTATTTCAAAAAAAATATGTAAGAAAAGGAAATAAATACTACAAGTTCATAGTTTCTGGATAAGACCTACATTTCATGTTTGAAAAAGAGGTAAATAGTAAAGATAGTTTCGTGTAAAACTTCTTTCAGCCCCCTCAATAAGTTCTTTCATCTGTTGAATTACACAGAGATAACCAGCTCAGAAACATGAGGAAAATAAAATCAGCTTATAATGTCTTACAATTTTAAGTTTATGCCACAGAGTTTGCATACAAAAGCATTTAGAATGTAAACTCATTCATCTCAAATAATAACATACATTAATGCTGCAGCATCAGCAGTAAAAAAGAGAGATCCATTTGACATCCCAAAGTGCCTGCTAAGATGCCAACAATATTTGCATCCTTTGCTTTCTCAACAAGGTAGTATCTAGGGAAAAAAATAGCATAGTCCAATAAAAAGACAATGGTGAGAAATAAGTATATCTATGATTTCAAACATCCACTTGAATGCGAAGACATGAAATTTACCTTTGCCTAAGAATTCTTTTCTGATAAGAGAGTTCATTTAGCATCTTACTTTTCTCTACATTAAACCTGACTGAAAACAACAAACTTTAGACCTTCACAGCTTAAAGATGGTTTACATTTTATTTTATACTGATGGTTTTTCGTGTTGAAATAGCTACATTACTTCTGGCAATGATACAATAACACAAATTATTGCAGAACAAGTCTATGAGCAAAACCAATGATTGCGTCATTAAACTATTAGCTAAGACGAACATTTAGATCACCCTGTATAAAAGTATGTCCCGTGGCCTTTTAGATGAAAAAACCACATCATGTCAGCTTGTTAATAGTTGATAATGATGAGCCTCTGTTAATAAGTACAGTATTAGCAAAAAAGGTAAAAATCCAACAGAACTTGAGAATATAAAAGTTTTGAGTGACAAGGCTTCCTACCTATTTCATAGTTGTTCAATGTAAGCACAACATTCCAAAATGCTGCATTGTCAAACCCAATCCAGAACAACAAGGAGTCATCCATCTTGCTCTCAGATGATATACTCCCAAGTCAGTCCTCCAAGCTCAAATTTGATACCAGACTCCAGTTTATTGCAACTGCTAGATTGTCACCTCAGAGTCTCCCTCCTTGAGCAGTTCACCATCAGAAATGGCATACGATGAGATCCAAGATGCTCTTTGTTTTTGTTCTGATTCCCTGATGGATTTATACTTGAACAGGTGACTTCCACATAATAAAGCATCTGATTGGGCCAGTCCAAAGACAATGATTCGGACATTAGATCTTTGATACTCTGCAAAGCACGTGCACATTCCAATCCATACATCACCTGCAATTCAGAGAAAGAAAATTGAACCACATTTATCTCATACGGGGGCAGTTTCAGAAGTACAGATGAGTTGGCTATTGCCTCAGATCAACACTGAAATAGGTAGCTCCAAAGGATGACATATTTTTTCTGGGGCTATAAATTTGGCAGAAAAAAATTAGCACTACATACTATTGGTGGTCAAATACAATAAGCACCATCCTTTTCTTTTATGTTTACAATTTTAATTATCTTAATATCTATACGAAGAATTTGTCCATTCAAGATTTCTTACAGTATTTGATCCAATTTGGTGCACTCTTTACCCCTGGAGTCAAACCCACCATTCACTCCATAAAACTGATACGATGAGCAGGATTAACATTCCCTTGAATGATACAGGCAATAGCTTTTTTGAAAAAATAAAGCATTACAGAGAAAGAGAATAAGTACTTAAGTGCTTACTAGAACAGGCTTGTTCCTACTAAAGGACTGGCATAACGATTCTACACAATGCTTCACATCGATAGAGGCTTTTCCAAACACAAACAGTGCTGGTAAAGATGAAGTTCTGCACCAAAATGAATCCCAGATCTAAAATTCACAAACACTAAAATTAAACATGCAAAATATAACATTAAAATATATGGAAAACCGTCATCATTAGGAAATCCGCTCCACAAAGGCATCAAATTTACACTAAAAACAACACAAAGTTTCTACCTTTCAACCACAGTTCGCTCAACTATCTCACTCCCAAATCCAGAAAAGAAACAGATGCAAAAGACTCACGGGCTCAAGCAGGCATGGCCATAGTGAACAACACAATTGGCATCTACGTGCAAGGCCCCGACCTCGTCAACGCAGCAGCTGCCGTACGCCGTGTCGGCCATCACAAACAGTCCCACGGCCTTCCCGAGCTCGTTCCTCAGCGCTCTGGCGACCCTCGAGGAATCCTTGAGGAGCTCATCGGGGAACTGAGAATCCAAACCCAAGTGCAATAAGTTTAACAAAAAGAACACGAAAATTAGCAACCCAAAAGCCATTATAGGGTTTTGGAGATGAGGAAACTGAAGAGCAACGAGTGAGAAACCTCGGGCACGGATGAATTGTGCCGTGCGGCAGATCTCGTAGTTGGATTGGAGGTCCAATGCCGGATGGAGGCCGAAACGAAGAAGCCACCAGAGAAAAAGGAGGCGCCTTCGAGAAAGGGTTTAACAGACTGCCGACTCGCTGAGCACGAGAAGTGCCCGGATATTCCGGCTCTGGTTCCGATCCGACTACTGCTCGACATAAAAATTGAGAAAAAGACAAATTATAGGGGGAATCTGTAAAATTCAGAAGCAAAGGTTTTTTACGAATGCCCCCCTGAACCGAAGTAACACGGCACATTTTTCTAAAAGGTATTCTTGAAGGGTTATATGTAATTTTGAGAATAAGTAACAGGTAAATATGATGAGGGGTTATATGCAAATATTTCTGTATACTACCGTCGCCCTAGCGAGGAACATGTGCGCCCTGGCTTCTTCGTGGTGTGATCTCCAGAAAGAAGAAAGAAGGCGGAGGTGATTAAACGTTTTTTTTCCTTGGATTTCTTTCTCGATCACGAAATCCTTCAAACCCCGAAAAATTGAATCTTTTTGAATGTTCTGCTATTTGTCCTCGGTTTTCTGATTTAGTTTTCTCGTTCGGGTTCTGATGGTCTATCGTTCATGTTGATTCTGTTCAGAATCTGACGCTTTTTCTTTTGAAGGATTTGTGGTTTTCTGCTAACTTTTGTTGTTTGGAATTTGGGGGAAAATTAGCTTTTTTTTTTCCTTCAATGGCCATGAAGATTCTTTTTTCCTATGTTTTGTACTTTTTTCGTTTTATTAATCTACTTCCGCTTGGTGGTCGAGCAAATAGATGGCATCACGAGGTGTTTGGCAGCTTCAGAAGTTGGTGGTCAGCTATTGTGATTGGGGGGGAAGCAGCAGAGGGATCAGGTAAATTTTTTGTATCAACATCTTTGCGTCCAGTCTGTAATTCTTTCCTTCTGTCTAGAAACTGAGATAAGTGAGTAGCATTTTATATTCTATTAGATTGTATAGTGACAATATTTTCTGTTATTTTTTTATGCATTTCTAATGATCGTTGCCCCTCTCAAATGATAGACTGTATGGAATCCCACTTGCCATCATTCAAGGAGAAAAAATCCTCAGCTAGAGGTGGTTACTGAACTTATTGGTGGTCAACATCCTCATCTGAAGCGCCTTTATAGTGACTATAACTGTTCTAGGTGATTTTCTGCACTACTCATATGGCTGAAACTTATTATTAGTGCATTATTTTCTTGAACATAAAATTATTTTTGCTAAATCATTCTTGCGCCAACTGAATATGAATGTAAATGTATTGTTCAGATTCATAGCAATAGGAAACTTTCAGAAATCCATGAATCTACCAAATCCTCACAGAGGAGCCAAGGTTATTTCGAAGTATTTTTCACAATGATATCACTATTATGTTGCATTTTGATTAATGTTGACAATGCTCCGCCGCTTGCCATAGCCAATTACCAAATGCAATTGCTACTCTCTATCTTCATGTTTGATATGCCAGTACATATTGTCTTGTTGTTTTCCTGTTGCCAGTCCCACTCCAGGTTGAATTTCATTTAGTTAATTAAAGTAATTTAATTGAACCCCTGCTCACAGAAACAACATTGCAGAAATAGTTTGTAAATAGCAATTACAAAGCAACGGTACTGAAAGTAAAGTCATATACAAGCAACACCATTTTCATTGTAGGGGGTATGTGTTTGTCCTTCTGCTTGTCTGGTTTGCATACCTGGTTGATGATTCTAGATCCATGGGCCTCACTGGCCTACTTGCATTACTGGAATTGTAGATGACAGAAATTTTGGTTAATTGGCTCAGTAGTCCCCCTCCCATCTGATTTGAGTCAGGTTTGGAAGTTGCAAATGGATAGATTATTCCGCATTTTGGCCTCGAGGTTTGATGGTCATGTAAATAGAGCACACTATGGGTTATGGTACACCCTCACCAAATTCTATGAAAATGATAAAATTTAGAACAAAAACTCAATATATACATATAGCTGGCTTCTAGATTCTTCATTTTTCTCTTGGCTTGAAAAAGTTGCTTACTTTCTTTTCTGAAATGGAAACATTCCAACTCGAGGAGTTCTTTAATGCAGAGAACCACAACCAGCGGGTGGTTTGCATTAGGAATATGACTCCTGAGGACATACTGTTACATGCAACTAGACTAAGAAATGCATTGGGAAGAAAGGTAATCAAGTTGCGGACAAGACATGTTACCAAGCATCCGAGTGTTCAGGGCACATGGACAACAGCCCTCAAGTTTTGAATGGTGAGACTGTAATGCTTTTACTGCTGCTTCATTTTATCAAAAACCAATTCATTCCACAATGTTCGGTTTTGTGTGTCGATCATGGGAAAAAATTCAGCAGCATGATTGGTTGTTCCAAGGACAATGTTGTCTGTGCTCGATCTGCGGCTGGCAAGATTGCGTCTTTCATGTTCTTGTAATGCAGTTGAAACTTCGTTTGCATAATGATGAACTGCTGTAACGGTTTTAAAGCTGAGAAGTACAAATCTGAGGATGTAGTTTTAGACATATTCTTCTGGGATCGGTGATATACAGGAGAGCCAGTCTCTACTTTCCATATTACAATCTTCTTATCCTTTGGTCCAGAGGGTTTTTGGAATGATTGAAGATAGGTTCCAAGTGGTGAAATGGTCGCTGAAAGAACAGATGGAATCTCAAAGCATTTGATTTCTGCAAAAGTATGACAATCATAAACACTAACTACAGAGGTGCTTTTGATCAAACATAAGCCTGGAACCATTTTCACTGAACTTGGCAGAAGTGCAGGGTACCTTCTCTAGTTTGGCATTTGGTTGTCCATTGCTAAATGGACGTCCATCCCAAATTGAAAAGCCGTCAGACCCTCGAGCTAGGTAAAGCATAAAACAGCTGTTAAATTGAAAGAGGCAATGAGGCAGTGGAAAAGGCGGGGTTAGACAGAGATTTATACCTAGGATCTCCAATACCTGTGGGTTGTCCATATTGACATCAATGTTGAAGGAAGACACAGAACTTCAATCAGTCTCGGATTGTTGAATCTCTCCTGGGAGTGACTTCAGGGTCGTGAAGTAAGCTCCTGAAGGAGATAACCCTAAATAAAGCATAAACTTCAAAGTGTATATCTGGTTTGAAGCGCGATACAAACCCTCCTTTGTTTATTTTAGTGCAAGAAATGAGGAATGCAGAAAAAAGGGAGCTAATTCGAACTAGAAACCATCAATATCTAGCAAAGACAGCAAAATTGGAAAATTGCAGTATGCAGGAAATTGAGGGAAAACGCCTGGAATGAACAATGTAGAGAACACAATAAACTTCTTCCACGACATCAAAATGAACAATGAAGAATCTGAATTCATGCCACAAAATAGGAAAATGAAGAACTTATACTAGTTGGCAAAATACGAAATTATCTATTTATATTTTCTTCTATCATGCTTTAACATCGAGTTCCAGTTTCTTAAAACAAACATAAAAGAACTCTTTCTGAGAACAAACTAATCCATGTTGTTGTTGGTTGCCACATTACCAAAAACAATATAACAATGTAAAATCAAATAAAAGTCGAATAACTATACTCGTAACACCAAAGAATTGAAATCCTACTGAGAATAGCATTATAGTACCTAACCCAACAAAAATTCTTTTTTTCTTCCATCTACCCTCCCTTTTAGACTAAAGTTGCACACTTTCTAGTCCACTTTGGGTTGTTGGATTCGAATCAGATGATATGACGACATATTCGGATCCGCTTCATACAATGGATCTGATTCAGATCCTCTGGAAGTGCAGTACAGGGTCCGATCTGCAATTCATGTAAATATCATCTCCAAAGAACGTACCATTGCAAAATTACTTGGAATTTACCGAACAGGATTGATTTGTAATAGCTCATCCTCACTGAAATATAATAACTCAATTGCACCAGTGATGAAATTGAGAAAAACAGTATATTCAAATAAAAAAAAATAATACACATCGAAACAACTTTTTTCTTAAAGATGTACAGAAAAAAACATTCACATCCAGACTTTTAGGCATTCAACCACCCTATAGTAATACACATTAGATCATGCATAGTTTCCACCATTTACACAACCACGCAAACGTCTCTGAAGACCAACGTGTTCTCGTACTGGGAAGCATCACATAACCTCTCCTTCGTCCTGTCTCCCAAATCAAAACCCAAGAGTTGCATTCCTGATTATCCTAACCATACCTAGCCAGCAGGCCGACAAACTGTGTCTTCGACAGAGGCTGCATCAACGAAAACAACAACGATGATGAACGCACGTAACCCAACAAGATATACATTTGCATACGCATTACAAACCTTAGAATGGAACTCATCAGCTCCGGCAAGTAAGAACAAGTCCCTGTCAGAAGGTAAACCATTGCCAGAAAGCGCGACGATGGGCGTAGTCACACCTAGCGAGCGAAGCTGCCTCGTCGCCTGCAAATGCATACAGTAGAAGCCTCACCCTCCGCTGATAACACGATAATGAAACATGTACAACGATATAAAGATAGCATACTTGGTGTCCGTCCATGACGGGCATGTCCTTGTCCATGAGGATGAAGTCATAATGCCGGCCGCGCCGGAGCAGCTCAACCGCCGCCAGCCCGTTCTCCGCCTCGTCCACCGCCACGTTCAGCTCCCGAGCCATCCTCCGCACCACCACCCTGTTGATCTCGGCGTCCTCGACGAGAAGAACCCTGGGGCGATGCGAGCTGCTCATGCTGGAATACAGATCCCAAGGCAGACGCTTTCTGGATGAGAATGGAGATCGACGACGACGACGACGACGACGGCAGCAGCTTAAATCGCCGAGCTCACCTGCCCGTACACGCAACCGTGTCAACCCACGCAAAAGCACACCAAAACCCCATCACCCACCGCATGATCGCCTCGCGATCTGCTCTCAGCGCCAGCATTATTGCGCCCATGCAAGGCGTAGCCCGAAAATAGCACCCCATTACCGACCACCCTCGAACGTGCCACGCCGAGATTGGCAAAAAGCGAACTTTTGAAGAAACCTCAGTGCGGCAATTGAACAAACAACTTGCATGCAGGGGAGGGGGGTTGGCGGAGAGCGCTAAAAAGGGTGGAGGAGTGCCGACCTGGATCAGTGGCAGCGCCACACAAGAGCGGCGGCGGCGAGGCTGGCGGCTGCTGCTTCTTCTTCCTCTTCTTGGTGTGCTTCTTGTGCTGCTTGCTCGTGACGGCCATCTGAAAACGGGAAAGTGATGAGGTTGGACAGTGGAACACTTAAAGAGTCGGAAATGGTGAGGAGAAGATCCGCAGTGGATTCGGTGGTTCGGGGATATCCCGATTTGGAAAGCAGGGGCTCCGCCCGAAACATGTCGGAGGGAACTAAGCTTTAAACAAGTATGTACTGGGCTTTTTTGCATGTTTGCCGTGGTAGTAAAGGCCATTTTCGGCTTGCATATATAAACTTAAAGAAGTTGTGGTATTGCTATGTTTACATTATTATGCAAATATGCCCCTGCAATATTTGCAAAAAAACAATTTATTCTTTATATTTTTGTAAAATCTTTTTGTTCAAGATATGGTTAATTGAAGGCAGCCAGAGGGATTGTTGCATTAAATCTCACAGTAAATTTTTTTTTGACCTCTCTAATTTATTTATTTATTCGCTTTCATGCTCGATTTATCAAAAAAAAGTAAAATGTAAAGTAGTAATCTTTTAATTGTTGCAAACATTTTAGTTGTTTTGTTTGAATTGTTACAAAAAAGTAGAAAATTTTCAAAGAAATGAAAACTTGGTGAACATCAACTTTGTTGAGTGAAAATGAAGAGAGAACCGAAAAAAAAATGACAAGAGGATTTGTTACAATTGAGAGTGAGGATTTTATTATTATCGTTATTATTTTGGTGCCAGGGTTTTATTATTTTTTGGCAATTGACCAAACTCTCAATAATATTTGTACAATAATATGTCAATATGCATAGTGAAGGGACACACATGCAAAATGCCAAGTTTTGTCGAGATTTCTTTGAAATCTCCGTTTCTTGGCAGGGACGACAGTGCCTAAAATCACAAACAGACGGCTGATGAGGAGACCACGTGTCATCTGATGCTTTACGGCGAATCGTCCGAGATCGGAGACCTCCTGATTTGGCTGCAGGTGCGGACAAAGGAAGGAGTTGACTGGACCTGGGCCTGCCGCCGTTCTGGCGGGAAGGATGATGATCTGGGACGTCGATCCGCGACACGTATCGATACTGATTGTTCGGATTCGGGTGGATCTCCTGCGTACGGGGAGAGGACCGATGGACAGCTGCCACGTCGATCCGCGGGTCTAACGGCGCGCGCATGAGATCCGGGGAGCTGCGAGCCAGAGACGAAAACCGGACCGTTTCAGTAGACCACTGCTGCTGTTGCAAGTTGGTCGTGCCGACCCTTGGAAAAAAATGAGACCGTCAAGTACGCTCCCCGGCCCACCTGCCTGTGGGCCCTTAAGTGCTCCACTTATTATTATTTTTTTTAAAAAATTATAATATAAATAAATAAATATATATTGTGAAAATAATTAGTAATAAATTAGAATTTAGTTGATTAGAATTCTTAATTTCTTTTTCGGAAAATTTGAGCTCGAATATTATCAATAGAAATTTTATTTTTAAAAAATCAAAAAAAGATTGCAACTACCTAAAAAATCTGAACAAATTAAATAAAAATAGGAAACAATGTTTTATATTTTTTTATTGTTTTATAAATTATACTTAAATAAAAAATATTTAATGATCATAAATTCAAAATTATTTTTTAAAAAAATTAATATTGAATTTTTAAAAAAATATTGACAGGGACAGGGCCATGTTTATTGTTGTGTCATATCCGGCTCAACCATGCTGTCAGCCGTATTTGATCCACATGCCGCAAGTGGGCACGTCAAACAAGACTCCAAGTATAAGCGCAGCCTATTATGGGCCGTGTTGGACCGCAGCCCTGGCTACAAGCCCATTCTTCACGGAATGTGACTTGGGTCAACCATCCCCGAATCAACTGTACTTCAAAACTGGTCTCGAGAGAGATCTGATACAATGTTTTAGTTCAACCACGTTTTGCCAACCAAAACCGGATTGGGATTCAGTCTCTCCAGTCACAATCCCGCTGACCTAACGGTTCAAATTTATTGAATTGACACAAATCTCGACCATTGGATCCAAATGCTACAGTCGCAACGGCGGAGACCGAATCCAACCTTGCTGCCAACCACCAGCTTCATACAATTATAGACTCAAAACTATTACACTGGAAGAATGTTGTTCAAAGTAAACACATATATGTCGTTATAAAGAAAAACAAAGTATCCCTCGTCCGACACAAAAATCTTGTGACCAACATCACACAGATAATATAAATGATGCATTGATTGGTACTATCTCATCAACAGGAAGCTCATTCAGTTTATGCTTGTGAATCAACTATAGAAACCTTCAGGATGGTGTCTTGCAAAAATTTTTGGGCCAAATACCAACTCATTCCCAGTGAAATTCCTTTTGAAGCTTCTTTCCACCATAGTCTCAAGTCCACAAAGTCATCCGAGGAAACCAAACAGGGAAACAACTGCTGTCGCTGAACTGCACTGAAAGATTGCCACTTGAGATAATTCCAAAACTCACCTTTCCGAACAAGTTTCTCCAAGAACATGATGCAATTAAAAATTAAAGTTAAGCCTCAACAAGTTGCATCAATCACCCTGGAGTATTTCAAGAGTTGCACACTAGCTGTTTCCTTGTTCTGCACCCTATCATGATGCAGACGCAGAATGACCCTGCCCATGGTTGCAATGATGTGGTGACACCGGTCTACAACTTTAGCTATCACTGTTTGCACTCCAGGGCACCGAGACTGCATTGTTACAACAATCAAGCTTATTACAAAAAGCACAAGGAGAAAGATGGTGAAGTATTTTGTTCCCAAATTTATAGCAAATGCAGCAAAGGAAGACAAAGAAAACACAAATTTACAAGGTGGCTGCAGTTTGCCATGCAGGTATTAGGTGTGATGCAAGTTATGAGAAAGCTATGGATGCACATCAAGGATAGTTTTCACCATATCTGATGGAGGCATGTAGCAGGAATCATTGATAATGTGGTGACAGCAATTGTGGAAATGAAATAACATATTCAACACACCTTCAAGTTGTTCTCTTAAAAAGAGACCTGTACACCAAAATAACAACATGATACATAATTTATTTCTCACATGGATTTCCGCTGACAATGATACGTTAGAAAGCACAGCTGCCACAGCTTTCCCAGGCCCATGTTTCCTAATGCTAGCAGGAATAGGGATTGAAAATGAACATGGTCTCTGTTCATTGGCCTTTCAATGTACAAGTCATCTCCACATGCTGGTAGGAAGAAAAACAAGTATGAACAGGAAAAAAAAAAGATGCTCCCCAATAATCAACACATTTTTGCAAACAATCCAAGAGAAAATTGATGGTTGCAAAAATTACCAGATGAACCTATTTTCCATCATCATTGAGGATTGAAATACATCAAATTGTGCACTTTGGTGTATTGAGCATATCCTCTCCATCCTCTGAAACCAACGCAGTCTTGGATAGCTCTTCACTTCTGCAATCACTTTCAGATTCACTGATATCATCAAAATCAATTTCTGAATCTGAAGTTGTTGTGGATAAATTATTGTCAACTGACCAGTCACTTTTTGCTTCTATTCTCTCTGGAGATTTTGTTTTCTGACTATATGGGACTTTTGTTTGGCTTGCATATAATAAATCTGAATTCCGAGTGTTGGGGTCACCATAAAGTGCCACATGGCGATAATAAAGTTCAAGTTCCTTCTCTGATATTGCAATGAAGCGCCGCACAGTCTCCAAAGATTGCTCATATTTTGATTTTGCGAGTGCCTGAGGCAAAAACTAGTTATTGGATCTGAACAAAATAAAATTGCAACCAAATCTAGAGAGTAAAGTAAGTCGGGTTCCAATTAAGATGTAAGCAAGGAGAAAGAATATATAGTTCCAAATAATATGAACCTGAATAGAATACAATGAGAAAGAGTTATAGCCATACCTTTTTTTTTGATAATGTGTCAATGGGTGACATAACTTCGGGTTGAATGTAGTTCTTTCCGCGATAAAAAACTATAGTATCTCCAATGATATGAATTGGTATCCCACCACTCAACCTAGCTATCTCAGTTGCATATTCTTGAATTTGACCAGGTTTACATGGTTTGCAGATGACCTTGACAGTTTCATGCTTTTTCCAATGCAAATGCATGTTGAGAATGACACCTCCAAAAACCCCTCGCCTTCCAACTGGTACATAATTAGACTTTTTTTGGGCCATTTTTTTCAAGAAGAACCGTTCCTCGCCTGTAAGTATATCTGGTTTAGGCAATGGGCCTTGAGCTTTTGGCACTTCATACTTCGTTAGTTTTTCCACCAACATAGCTTCCTTAAGTTTTGCCTACATGGGACAAACATCATTTCTTAAGCACACTAAATACTGAAAATTCAGTAATTATATATATTTCATGGCACCAGTAACAAGTCTTTGAAAAGCAAAATGATACATTTTTAAGCACCCACCAAAACTGAGCTTAAGAGGAAAAGGACACACTTGTGACAATAAAAAAATATTTTACAATAGTTTAGCACCAAAGCACCACAAGCATAATCTGATACGAGGTTCCAGATACATACATGACCTAAATCAAGGCCAAAATGAGTTAGTTAAGACCCATGTCCTGTAAGGATGGCTGTTGGACACATTTGGCAAACCTAGCTTTTATCAAGTGTAGAAACCTGATTTTAAAGGTAAACACATGAAGAAAGTATGACAATATGGAACCACTGGCACTGAGAAAGTAAAATTCTGGATACATAGGTTGTCATGACTATTAATGGAATTCTGAAAGTGACAGGGACAACAAATGCTTGGAAAATGCTATCCTCACTGAAAATGTGCGTGAGATCAATATATTTACACTTGGCATTGATAAAATACATTTGAACGACATTACAATACCAGACATGTTACCTAATAATGCATCGAAGCATCACTTGACTTCCGTTCATATCCTAATACTGAATTTTTAGGCTATCTAAGATGTTGCACAGCAAAATTATTTAAGATTCTCCAATTAATCACACGCCCGACATAAAGCTGTTTAGATAGTCCTTCACAATCTGTTAATTGATTACTAAATGGCTGGAGCAAGGTGTTTTAACGACTTTCAAGCAGATTATATATAACAGATTTTAACCGAAAAAAATTAATTCAAAAAACCAAATGCTAGGTCCTAACGCGGTTTACAGAGAAAACAGATGCACTCACCAAGCACGGATCCTTTCATCAAACAGCGGAAAGCAACAATAAAAAACTGAAAATTTTGAACACACCTTCTCGATCTTATACTTAATACGGGCCTCAGCGTTGGGAAATCGTTGCTTCATCTTCAACCCCTTGGGTTGGATCCTTCGAGGGTCCGTCTTGTTGGCCTCCCTCCTCTTTCTCTTCTCCCTTTTCCTCTGCAGCTTGAGCCTCTTCTTGGTCAACCACTTCTCCTTCTTGGGGAGATCCGGCTCGTTGACCTCGAACCTGGGCTTCCCTCCGGAGAGGACTAGGTTCACGGAGGCCTGGCTGAAGCTCCTGCGAGGCCATGGATTCCTCGAGAAGGCGGAGAAACATCTGGAAAGCGAGGGATTTGGAATGCAGATGGAGGAAAGAGGAGGAGGCTGGGTTCGGGCTTGGGAGGAGAGTTTGAGGAGAACAGAAAGCGGAGATCTTTGTAGTCCTCTTCGGAGGATGAGAGAGCGGGTAGCCATTGATGGTGGGGTTCTAGGCAAGCACGAGGAGATTTGGGGAGAAAGACGATGGGGATATTTACAAATAACCCACTTTTTTCGTTAGAATGTGTTAATTACCTCACTCTCAAGTCTCAACTACCAAAATCGCAAATAAGCCCTCGCCGAATTTCGGAGAATCAAAAGATTTGGACATGCAAATTCGAATTTTTTTTAGGGATTTTACATTTTGGGGGATTGCACATATAAAAATAAAAAATCCTTTGAATATTTGACAGAAATATGCGGTTGGGTGCAACCAAATTTACCCGACCAGGGTCCAGGAAGGAATACAATATTTTTCGAGCTAGTTTTGTAGATTCGGATTCGGCGACAGTGATTCTCATATCTCCCGGTCACACATTTATGATACCAAAATTCGTAATTATTATCTACAATTCACGATCTACTTGGGGAAAGGTACTTGTGCTATGTTGATTGCAAATAATTTATTTATAAACATTTTTATAAATTTATCAAAATTAGATATTTGCTGAGCAAAATATTTAACCATTACTCGCATTAAACTATATTCGATTAAGATTTATCAAAAGTCCAGGATTTATCAAATCTTTTATTCTGATTTTGAACTACTGCAACGTAATAAGAGTAGCAAAGCATTTACGTCTAAAAATAAATGACATTTTGGCACCACCCAACATAAATGATATTTTAAAAAATCCAAAATTTCACCAACATCCTCATGTATTGTCATTTTAACAAACAACTCCCTAGGATGCCGTAAACAATTTGCATTGTAATCATAAACTAAAAAAATAAGTAATCGATTGAACAATCAGATTTCGAAAAAATAAAGAATTTGGCAACACAAACTTAAAATTTCCAATAAAGAATAAAACTAAAATAATAAACACTGAATAAAAAGAAAAAAAATTTCAAAAAAATAAAGAATTAAGTGAGAAAAATAAATAAAAAAAAAGGTTAAAATATAACATATTCCTGATAAAAGTTTGAAAACTTTTTAGGTCACTGCCCCAATTTATTTTTATTAAATTCGCACCGTGCCTTTCTGTCTGCCAGCTGGCAAACGCCTATAAATATCCCGAGCGTCCCTCCTTGTTTCTTTCTCTCTCGTGCGGTTCGCTTCTCTGTCTCTGCCCGCCTCAAATCCCCCCGGGCAAGGGTTCGATTGTCTTCCCGTCGTCGTCGCCGGAGGAGAAGGCCGAGGAGGTTCGAGATTAAGGAGTGGAACGCCTCCGCCCTCTACGCATGTGGTATTCCCGCCTCGAAAGCCTAGAAATGGCCCTTTCTCTTTCGCCCATCAACAGCCAGGTTTTTCAGATCTGACTCCATCTGTTGTTTTCTTGCAGATTTAGCTCAGGATTTACGGCGATTCGCAGGAATCACATCAAGGATCTTGGTGAGTTTGCCCTCTCTTTTATCACTTTTTTTCTTCGATGGTTTTCGTCGTGGATCTCGTGCAATGGTTTAGTTTTCGGAGTTGGTCCCTTTCTTTTCTCTCTATTGTTTCTTTCTCTGGGTTTTGATTTTTATGTCTCGACTTGTATTGAAATCATGGTAGGGATCGAGTGTTACGACTGCCATGAGTGTGCTGTTTGATTCTCTGATCGGTCTGCTGTTTGTGTGCGTCTGATTTCTGGGTTTTGTTTGTGTTATACTACTTGGAGCCACAAGATTATTGGCAAAGGGTGCATTCTTGCCTTAGTTTTCAATAGATAATGGTCAGGGTTGTTTGGTCGATGCCTCTTCTGAATTAGGAGGTTATTTTCACAGGATTAGTCATCAATAATTCCTGACTCTTATCAAAACTCTGAACAGAACTCTTCTTCGTCCTGGTTCAATCTAAAATCTTATCTAAACTCTTCTTCATCCTGATTTGATCTAAACTCTTGACCGAACTCTTCTTCATCCTGATTCAATTTGAACTCTTGATTGAACTCTTTAGACATTTAATTTGAACTTTTTTTCCTCCTCTCCTTCTTCTTTAACCTGACACCCTTGACTGAAATCTTCTCTATCCTGGTTCGATCCAAACTCTTCAACATTCAGTCCGACCTCTTCGACCTTATTTGACCTCAGTTCTTGACTGAACTTTTGAACATTTCATCTCTTTCTTCATCTTGATTTGATCTTCACTCTTCTCCACCATGATTTGATCTTAACTCTTGACTGAACACTTGGAACATGCATCTGAACTCGTCATCCTGATTCAACCTGAATTCTTGACTCAACTCTTTGTCATCCTGATTCAGGCTGAACTCTGTTGATTTATGCTTTTGACCATACTCCTGATTCAATATGGACTTACTTCTCCATCTAATTTTGAGCTCTCAACACTCAGCATTCAACGCATAACATTAAGCAATTCTGAACTTCTAACACTTAACACTTCTTCTCATTCAACTCTTTAACACATGACAGTTCTACTTTGTCTTCTTATCTTAATTTTGAACTATATTAACACGTGGCAATTCTGAACTATATTAACTCTTAAAATTCCAGAACTGAACTTTCATCCCTTAATACTTTTCTAATTTTGAATTCTTAACACGTAACAATTCTGAACTTTTGACAATTCTTAAACCTTTCACACTTAACTTGAAATCTTTTACAGTTAACGTCATCTTCTTCTTCTCCTCTTAATTTTTCTGTTCTAAATTTTCTTAGCGTTCATTTTTGCCTTTTCTTTTTTGCATTTTCTTTGCATTTACTTGTTGTTCTCTTATGTTCTCTGTTTTTTTTTTGTCTGAGTTTACCTCTGATTTTACTTTTTTTTTTCATTTAGCTCTTCTTCTTCTATTAATTTTCTGTTTTCTTCTTTTCTATTTTTTGTTTTATTTCTACTTTCTTCTTGTTAGTTGTCTGTTTTAAGTTTTACTTTACTTTCATTTTTTATGTTTAATTTTCTATTTTATACTTTTTTCTTCTTAATTTTCTGTTTTATATTTTCTTTTATAACTTCTTTCCTCTTAATTTCTGTTTTTATTTTGTTTTGTCTTCTGTTTTATATTGTATTCTTCTTCTTGATTTTCTTTTTGTTTTTAATTTTCCATACTATGCTTCAATTTTGATTTCCTGCCTTGTGTTATTCTTTCCTCTGTTCTGTCTCCTACTTTGTCTTAAATTTTCTAATTATGTTTTATTTTGTTTTTCCTTTTTCTTCTCCTTCTATTTTATAATTTACTTATATTTTCTGTTTTATATCTTTTCTCTTCTTCTTCTTCTTAATTTTCTTTTCTTTTTTTTTTGTCTTTGTCTTTTGCTTAAGGCTCAATTTTATATTGTAGTTTTTGTTTTCTTCTTTTTTGTATGCTATTTTTATTTAATTCTGCCTTCTCTTTCTTCTGCTCCTCTTCTCTGCTTAATTTCTATTTGTATTTTGTTTTAGATCTTTTGTTTTATTGTCTTGTTCTTAATTTTTAATATTTAGTTTTGTATTTTATATTTTCAGTTTTAGTTTCTTATTCTTTTTCCTCTTCTTCTTTTGTCGTTGTAATTTTCTGTTCTATAATTTTTTTTACTTCTTCTTCTTGGTTTTCTTCTACTTCTCCTTTTCTCCTCTTTATTTCTATTTGTACTTTGTTTATATCTTCTATTTTATATAGTCCTGTTCGTAAATTTTAATATGTAGTTCTCTATTTTAAATCTCAGCTATAGTTTCTTATTCTCTTCCCTCTTATTTTTGTTCTGAAGGCTCATTTTCTATTGTATTTTTGTTCTTTTATTTTTCTTTTTTTAATTCTGTTTTATTATCTCTTCTTTTCGTCTTAAAATTTTGTTCTGTATTTTTTTTACATCTCCTCTTATTTTCTATTTTATATAGTCTTCTTAATTTTTAATATATAATTTTCTATTTTACATCTTCTGTTTTAGTTTTCTGCTTTATATTATTCTTTCTTCTTTTTCTTCTTTTATGTCTTAAATTTTCTAATTTTTTGTTTTCAATCTTCTTTCTTGTTCCTCTTCGTATTATGTATAATGTCTTCCTTATATTTTGTCTTGTATATCTTTTCTTATTCTTCTTAATTTTTTGTTTTGTATTTTTTTTTTCTTCCAGTGTTTTGTTTTATATTTTCTTTTAACTAATTTATTTGTTTTTTGGTTCTATATCTTCTTTATTTTCTTCACCTCCTCCTACAGCTCATTTTTATATTGTATTTTTTGTTTTCTTCTTTTTGTATGCTTTTTTATTTAATTATATGTTTTATTTTTTGGTCTTAATTTTCTGTTTTACATTTTTTTAATCTCCTCCTCCTCTTAATCTCTATTTATGTTGTCTTATACTTCCATTTTATATGGTCTTCTTTTTAATATTTAATTTTGGATTTTACATCTTCAGTTTTAGTTTTCTGCTTATATTATTCTTTCTTCTTTTCCTTTTACTCATCTTAAATTTTCTAATTTTTTTCGTTTTCAATTTTCATCTTCTTCCTCTTCTTATTATGTATAATTATTTTCTTATATTATGTCTTTTATCTCTTCTTCTTAAATTTTTGTTTTGTGTTTAATTTTTTCTTCCAATATGTTTTTTATATTTTTTTAATTAATTTATTTGTTTTTCTGTTTTATACATTCATCTTCTTCTTTTTCTTCTACTTTTTAAGGTCCATTTTTATATTGTATTTTTTTCTTCTTTTTATATGCTGTTTTTATTGAATTGTATGTTTCATTATCATTTTTTTTCGTTTTAATTTTGTTATATATAAATATACACACACACATCTTCTTCCCTTAATTTCTATTTGTATTTTGTTTTATATATTCACTTTTAATGTTCTGCTTTTCTCACTTTTTTTACCTTCATGTTCTTCTTCTCATTCTGTATTATGATTTCCTTATATTTACTCTTTTAATAGTTCTTCTTTTTATTAATTTTAATATAGTTTTCTTCTTAATATCTAATATTCTTTATATTATTCTTTCTTGTTTTCCTTCTTGTAGTCATCTGATTTTTTGTTTTGTATTCTTGTTTTTTTTGGTTCACACTGTTTTTTGTTTTATATTTTCTTTTACTTTATTTCACACTTGCATAACACTTCTTGTCCTTCTAAACATTCTGAACTCATTTAGTTATTCACACTATCTAAACTCTTTAACACTACCTTACTCTTCACACAGTCTTCATCATTTTCTTCTTCCTCGTTTGATCCTGAACTCTAAACACAATCCTTAATGCTTCTTGTTCTTCAAATTTTGAATTATTCACGCTGAACACTCTGAACTCTTAACTCTGCCTTAAAACAATCAACACTACTTGTCCATCTTCTAATTCTGAGCTACCCACACTGGTTAACCTTCTACACACTTAATTATACTCTCTTAATAACACTACATTCATACTTGTATCTTGATCTCATTACACCATACCTTTATTCTCATTTGATATTCTACACTGTTAAAATGTTAAAACCTTAGGTCCCGTTTATTTTGAAATTAGGATTAAGATCATCTCATTTCAAAATTATTTTTTTCTTATAAAATTAATATTTATTATTTTATATTATTATTAAATTAAATTATTATAAAAAATTAAATACTTTTTTTGAATTTTAAATTATTAAAGTCTTAATTTTGATTAAAAAAATATTAGTTTACAAAAATAATTCACTAGTTTTAATCTTAACCCCCAACCAACCAAACGACCCCTTAATCCTTTGCAACTCAATATTCTAAACTCTTTAAGATTACTTCATTCTAAACTCGTCACAATAACGTGTAAAACTTCATCTTTTTCATTCTCTTAACTCTTACCACGTTATATCCTAAACCCTTTTAACACTATCAAATTCTTATTATCAAACGTTTTCAAGTACACAAAGTTGTCAATGATGCTCAATTTTTAATGGTTTCAAAACATGAAAATTTTTTTAACTTGTTAATTTTCAAATTTGAGCATTTCAACTAGAGATTTATTTTTATTTCAGAAACTTTCAATTTTGCTAATTTCTGAAATTTAAAAAATCAGCTGTCAACTTATAAAAGTGTAAATATAAATATTGAAAAAACATAAAAACAAGAGTAATGGACATAGAAAACGTTACTTGACCTAAGAAATAAGTGATCAATCAAAAACAATTAAAATAATGAAAACAAAAAGAATCAAGAAAGAGAACACTTGTTTCTAGAATGACGAAATAATGAAAACAAAAGTTAAATATTCCACAAAACAGTTTTAAAACAATTAAACAATGTAAACTAGTTGAAGCAACTAAAAGCCCATTCAGATTTAGCAAACATAATACTTGCATTTTTGAATAGTGTTTGTCCATTCTATTAAAAAAATTTAACTGACAAATCACAATTAAAATCACAAGGATATTAGATGAAACAGAGTCCAAATGCCTCTGATAAAGCAACAAATATTGATAAATATGCCGAGTAAAGCTAGTGCCAAAGCAAAAATAGAGGACATAAAATTTTTTAAAAAAAACAAATATAAAATAAAACAGAAGAAAATAAAAATAGAGAAGGGAATTCACTATAATCTGAAAACCATTAAATATCCAATGATTGCCGTTAAACTGACAAAGATCTAAAGAAACCAGTCGGTACATCTAAAGCTCATCCAAGAAAATAGCAAAATAAGAATATTCACCGTGAGCGGAACGAGTTGAGTTCTGGCGAATTGCGTCATCCAAGTCGTGACAACAGTTTGGGTTCAAGACTATGACGATGATGATGATGTCTACAAAAACATTAAAAAAAAAACCTGGATCGTAAAAAAAAAGAAATAGGAAAAGAAAGAGCAGGATTTAATCCAACCTCCCGATCCTTGAGATCATGGAATTATCACAGCAGGACGAGTGAAGTTGGATCTCGGATCATCATCCGATTGCTCTCGCAAACGAAGAAATTGCCTCAAAACACGGAAAGCAAAAGGTTTTGGGACAGAGTGCGCTTGCTCTTCTTGATAGAAGAAAATCTACTAGGCAGAAATAATACTTCAAAAAAAAAAAGCAAAAAGTAGAGAAGAGAATAGAAGAGTGTACCAGTTGAAAAGGGCCTGGAAAATCACGAGGGAAATCAGATCCAGGCGAGTTGAGGCTGGAATCTCTGTCGCAAGTTTTTTTTAAAAAAAAATTGCCTGGATCGATGTTTTTCGAGATCCAAACAAGAAGCTGATCTTGCTTGTTTCATATGGATTTACCAAAAGGCAAGAACCAAAAATTAAAAAAGAAAACCGTCAAGAAAAACTGGATGCGGAAAAGAGGAAAGGTGCGGCGGCGACGAAGCGGTCGCCAGGCGAAGACCAGACTGAAGCATAGCGGTGCGATCTTTTATAGCGGTAAGTGAGAGTTAGGGTTTTGATCTGGAACTTAACGGGCTGGACCACGCATACGACCGCCAGTTTTGAATCCGCTTCATGAAACGGATTATTTGAAGGGCTAGATCCGATTGGCTAATCGAACGGTGTATGAGCGGCTACGGTGGGTCGGATTCGGATCAATGGGAACTGCAATATGCGAATCGGTTAAGTTCCATTGCCTTTGGATCGGAGCATGCGAACCCGCTGGCCAGATACGACGCCTAATTTGACTGCAAAACAGGACCATTGCGTCTGGAGCCCTATATGCAATTTCCCCGTGAGTGGAGTTACATTATAAATCAAAACGAATTATCAGTTCGGTTCAAGGTGAGTGGCCTAAGGAAAAAACAAATATGCCGGAAAAGGAAACACTTTACACAATCTTATCTCCCAATTAAGTGCCCAATGTGTATTTTGGTAGACTAAGTGCAGTTGGCTATGCGCTTCATCCACAAGAAACTGTAACTTCAGCAGAGCTCAAGTACTTAGATCTATGATCTCTAGCTAGATATATGCTAACATCTGCTATAGTAATACCAAATAATAACAAATTTCCTCTGTTGCACAACATAATTCAAGATACAGACCTATGTTGAAGTCTGCAACATTGGGCTAAGGGAGCTGAGAAATCTTTTATCCAACAATTGCTTTGAAAATCGACCACCTCATCCAGATTTTGCTTTTAAACTCCTAAGAAAAAATGAGTTTAAAATTAAATTAAATAAATTTACATAACCAGGTCTGAAATAAAAAATCTAAAATTTTTATCCGTAAATTTCAACTCATCCTCCTTGAATTCTTACAACTCTCTGACGGAGAAAAATTAAAGAAAAAGAAAATTTTCAAAGAAATTGGCTTCAAATCGGATGAGAATAGAGAACTAATCATAATTTTGTGATTACAAATAAAACTAAATATTTATAAAAAAAATCCAAATCTTAAATAATTCAAATAACTCAATTTTAAATCTGATTTTCAATCGGATGCAGCCTTATAAAATATATCCTCCTCCAACCAAGCAATCTCAAAGTGAGATCAAATGCTGAGTATACTGTAAATCGCTTCGACCCATCACGGAATATCTAAATGAGCACACACATAAAATTTGACTTCATTTATGCCGTCATCTATTATCATACAAATATCTATCAGACAATTAAACTTATTTCAAAAACAAATCAATAAACAGTCTGTAAAGCCACAGGATCAACAATTCCCCATTTGACCTATAGATTTGTTTATTCATGCATATATAGGTAGATGTATACTGAAAATAAATTTTGAAAAATTATTTTTAGCATGGGATCCCAACTGTGCAATTTAGAGACAATGGACCATATCACTCTTCCTCAGTAATCCTCATACATTCCCAACCATGAATGGATGTATATTAATAGTATATCAATCATTTTCATGTCAAAATAAGTGCTACATCAATTGAGCTCAAACATAAACATAGACATTGTGCTCGTGGAACAAGACCTACAATAAAATATAACGGTAGTGAGAATTCCCCTGTCTTTTCCACTGGCGGTCTACTCATTTCGTGCTTTTCTCAGAAACACATCACTTAGATGCACAAATTTTACTGAGGATATTCCACAAGTGCCAATACACTTCATCTAATTGAGAAGTATAAAACGGATATGATGCCCAGTCATACCTGCACCTCAAACATTTCAAGAATCACCTATACAAGATTATTAGGTCCTCATGTAGGAGGTCATTACAAACCTACCGAGTAACCCACGGTATTCCTAAGGACTTCATCTTCCAAACTAAAAAATTAATAACAAAACACATCAATGGAATCATTTCATATGAGGAAAATAATAGTTTACTGATAAATAAATTGTAAATTGATAAACATGCATGTAACGATCAAAACATAATATCATCTTTGTAAACTATTCACATATGATTGACATGCTCTTTAAATATTTCCATCGTCAAACCTTTAGTCATTGGTCAGTCATATTATCTGCAGGGAGATCCGTGAAACAATAATGTCCTTTTTCTGAACTTTTTCACGAACATAATGAAACTGCAGCTCAATATGCTTTATCTTGGAATGATATTTAGCATCCTTAGTGAGAGATATAGCTGCATCACTATTACAACTATCTGCATTGGTCTATCAATATAATCAACCACCTGTACATCAGAGAGAAAATATTTCAACCACATAGCATGTTCTACTAGTTTCACAACAAGCTATGTACTCTGCCTCCATAATTGATAAAACAGCAGCAGTCTGTTTCATACTACGCCATGAAATAACTCCCTCTATTAAAGTAAACACATATCCAAATGTAGATTGCAAATTGTCCTCACATTCTTTCCAATCAGAGTATATATATTCAAGAACATTTAATGGTTTATAACCATCAAATAAAATCACATAATTTTGATTTTTTTTCAAATAACGAAAGACCTTCTTAACTGCTTTTCAATGAGTTATTCTTGAATTACTCTGATATCTACTAAGAAATCTCACAACAAAAGCAATATCTAGATGGGTACAGATCATCAAATACATCAAACTACCAATGGCTGAAGTAAAGGGAATTTTTTGCATCTCCTGTCTTTCAATTTCATTTTGAAGATATTGTTGAAGATTAAATTTATCACCTTTAACTATAGGTGATTCACCAGTTTTATAATTATCCATACCATATTTCTGAAGAATTTTAGTAATATATGTCGCCTAAGAAAGCCCAAGCATTCGACGCTCTTTATCTCTATATATTTTAATACCCAAGATATATGAAGCATTGCTAAGATTTTTCATTTCAAAAACTGTAAACAACATCCTTCTGGTTTCTCTGAGAGAATTCAGTTCATTACCGGCCAATAAAATGTCATCAACATATAACATTAATATTTGAACTTTACCTCCACTAACTTTCAGGTATACACAATTATTAGTTGTATTCTCCCGAAAGTTGAATTTTGTAATTGCCTCATGAAATTTAATATACCATATCGAAAGGCTTGTTTTAAACCATAAATAAATTTATGTAGTCTATAGATTTTTGTTTCATCACCTTTTCTGACAAACCCTTCTGACTAAATCATATAAATTTTTTCTTCGAGAACTCTATTTAGAAATGTTGTTTTGACATTCATCTGAATGAATTCATAATCATAGTGTGCAACCAATGTCATAAAGATTCTCAATGAATCTTTTCTAAAGACTAGAGAAAATGTCTCTATCATAATCAATCCCTTCTATCTGAATATATCCTTTAACAACCAATCTTGCTTTATACTTGTCAATGTTACCATTGACTTTCAATATAGTCTTATAGACTCATTTACAGTCAATTAATTTACAATTTACAGGAGTTGGCATTAAAGACCAAATCTTATTTTTCTACATTGAATCAATTTCTTCAAATCATTGCATTCAACCAGAATTTTGCATTTTCATTGCTTATGACTTCTGAAAAATTCTATGGATCATCATTTTCTGTGATGAATGACACAAATATCTCATCTAAATTGTCTGAGTTCTGAATATATATATCTCCAGTTTCCTCTAAATATGTAACATAATCATCTGATATTGTTGATTTATGAATTTTTCTAGGTCTTGCATCTGACCGGTCTGGCATAGCCATCAGTGCTTCACCTTGTTCAGCTCTATTTGACTTATCCTTAACTTCAATTCTTTTTCTCGTACTTCCTGTGATAGATGTACCATGTTCAAGAAATCTGACATATTTACTTTCAAATATGAAACCCTGAACATAATTATATAACTTGTAGCCTTTAAATCTTTCTGGAAAACCAATGAACTTATAGCTTAAACTCTGAGCTGCAGTTTTTAGCATATTAGGTTCAGCAATTTTAACCTCAGCATCACAGCCCCAGATTCTAAGATAATTCAGACTGGATTTTCTCTGAAGCCATAACTCAAAAGGAGTTTTAGGTACAGATTTGGATGATACTCTATTTAAAATGTATATAGCCATTTTCAGTGTTTCGCCCAATAAAAGTTCTGATAATTCACTGAAAATTAACATACAACGTATCATATCCATTAAAGCTTTGTTCCTCCTTTTTGCTACTCCATTTTGCTCTGGATTTCCTACAATGGTTGTATTTGCAATGATTTCATGTTCATGTAAAAAATGACAGAAAATATTTGAAGTGTATTCACCTCCTCTATCTAAACTGATGGCTTTAATCTTTCTTTCCAACTAATTTTCAACTTCAACTTTATACCCCTTAAATATTTTAAACACATTTGACTTTCTGTGCAGCAAATACACATATCCATATCGTGAATAGTCATCAATGAATGTCACAAAATACCTCTGGTCGTTCCTTGTGGTTATCACATTCGGACCATAGACACCTGTATGGATTAGATCTAATAAATTATTAAACCTCACTGCCTTTGAAAATGATGCTCTTATGATCTTTTATTTAATACAGTACACACATACACCAAAATCATCAAAATTTATATTTTGTAAAATTTCATCATGATAAGGTCTCTCCAATCTGTCTCTACCAGTATGACCAAAACGGCAATGTCATAGACGAGAAGAATTCTTATTCAACTACACATTCGGATCACAAGGGCATATACGTTTGGAATCAATATTATAATACTATATTGTAAAGTCAACTTCCAGTTTCACATGCAATTTATACAAACCATCAGATACAGTACCAGTAGCAATAATAATAGTCATACATCAAAGATACACAGTCTTTGCAAAAAATAAAATAATAATCAGCCTCTGTAAGTCTGGAGACTGACAGTAAGTTGCGTTTGATAGCTGGTACAAAAACTGTATTTGACAGTGTATGACCACCATGGAGAACCAAAGTGTATGTATCAACACCTATGACCTCAGCTCACTCATTGTTCCCCATGAAGACATATTTCTCCTGATTATCTGGGTTTCTTAGATCCAGAAATATCTACATAATAGTTGATATATAGACCGATGATCTCGAGTCCACAATCCATGCATCAGGAGAAACATTAATATAATTTGACTTAAAGCAAACTAGACATTCAAACTCATGTCCTTTAGAAAATATTGTCAAAATATACTCTCGAATATTCCCGTCCAATTTTGTGTTGTGGAGTTTACGAGGCAAAAACAATTTCTTAGCTTTAGAAAACCCAACAAATCTGTCATAAATACTCTGAAGCAATCGTTTGGCAAAATAAATATCTGACAAATTGACAAGAATTTTTTCAAAAATTATTCTTCTAATTATCAGTTTTGCTAATTTGTTTGCTCTGTGCCATTTTTCAAACTGGTTTGACCCAATAGACAATTCAGTAGTATCAAGAGCAATGTCAAAACCTTGAAATGTCAAATAAGCTTCTAGTTCACTTCTCCAAGTCAAGTAATTTGATCCATTCAATATCTCGACCTTGAAGAGTTGACTACTAGATTTCATACTGCAAATTTTGCAATGAATAGTTCAAATATACAATAGATACATTTCAAAAAATAAATAATTCATAATTTCATTGATTCCATTAATTCAAATAAGGATTATCATTATGATATTATATTAGCTCCTTTGGAAAACTAATACAAACCACGACATCCTACAAATCACAATCAAAAATTAAAATTGGGATTAAATTATGATTTTATATTACCTCCTTTGAGAAAATAATACAAATAATGAGATCTTACAAACCATTAGCAAAATCAGAATCGAGATTAAATTATGATTTTATACTAACTCTTTTGGGAGAATAATACAAATCACGAGATTCTATCAATCACCAGTAAAATCAGAATTGAGATAAATTGTGATCTTATTCTACCTCCTTTGAGAAAATAATATAAATCACAAGATCTCACTAATAAAAATCATAATAATCACAATAAACAATAAAAATCATCTTTGGCTTCCTTTTATTGTCACAAATAAATTTTCAAAATATTTTATATTTATTTCTTCTCTTTGATAGTCATACATCAAAGATACACCACTAATACTAAAAGATTGATCCCGCCCCACATTCACCGCGTTACATTAAAATATATGTCCAAATCCAAGCATATTAAAAAAAAGGATGTATGTTAACAATCCCGAAAGTTAGAATTTTGAGAACAGACATGTCAAATGTTTATACATGTTGAAGTTATTGTATTCATAAATCCTAGTTATAAACTTCTTAGAGTTGAGGATCCCTTCGATCTTACAAGTTTCGGCACCCAAAAGATGTACAACTGTTCCTAGAAAGCTCATACCAAGTCATTGTACCAAAAGATCTGAATCTGTTCCTAATAAAGTTCCTATCGCTTTCTCAAGGAAAAGCAGCATTAGCATTGGCGAAGCCACACAGATAGTATGATTCTCCGGATGATGTTTAGATGTCATCCCCAAATGTTGACAATCAGACATAGATAAACAGTAGTTCATTGGTTAGTTGAAAAGAACTAGAATACAGTTAGATTTTCAAAACCTAGAAAACTCTGTTTTAGCACAGACCAATGAGATTTAGTCTGTTGGTAAGTAATCTTGATTACCCAAAAAAGATAGTCTGTCGGAAATCCAGGTTAATGCAATCCTGTTCATATAAAAGAGACATTTTCTACCATTATGTCAATAGTCAGGAGACGTAGAGCTATGGTTGCCACAAAAACCCCAGGAAGTTCAGAGAATCATCAAACCTACGTGTAGGACATCCTCGTAGCAAACACCACCTAACATAGCTAGACACTTAATTCCCCAAATACCAACTTACAGGGAACATAGGAATTACAGCTACATTAATCTACACAAAATGCATAATGAAAAAGACTTGCATTTCATCGTCCTTCAAGCACATGCCATAAAACATTTCCAATTGAGTGACTTTGATGAAATTTATTAGTGGAATCATCAAAAATTAGGCTATAAGTTTCTCAATGATTCGCTGGAATGAAATAAGTGGTCCATAACTTACTGTTATACACAAAAAAAACTTCTCGCACTATGTTGCTTAAGTCGGAATTTCCACAGAAGCAGAAATACCATACATCTTCAACTTCGAAATAGCTCTACAACAAATCACTTGACTAAGAAGCAAAACTTTATTTTTTCCATAACACTTGGATTTATTCCTATTTCTCAATTCCCTATGATGCAATTAGCTATGGACGTTGATTCAACCATATTCAAAATAGAGCCAGGAAACCCACTGAACTATGTAAAGGACAATTCAGACAATTCATTTCAAAAATAGAAAAACAATTCAATCTGTTCAAGCATAGAAATAACACAATTCTCAAACGACAGAAATATCAACAACCAGCATCGTTCATTATTCAAAGCGCGATCCAATTCAAAAGGCTCAATCTTTCAGTGAAAAAAGAGAATCCAATGTACCATTTCCAACCTTAGGGCGTGTCCCAGGGCTTGGGATCAGGGATGGCGACGACCATACCTTGATGCTCCTGCGAGAGCACGACCTGGCATCCGAGCCGCGCATGCTTGTTGAGCTCCCGGTTCCTGGAGGTCCTCGTAAGCACGTACTTCTCATCATAGGACGCCGGCGGCAGCTTGTCGAGCCACTCCTGCGCGATGTGGACCTCGCACTCCGCCGAGCACGCGTCGATCTCCTCCAGCCGGTGCGAGGCCGGATCGATAAGCCCCGCGTTCGCCAGGGCCTTGAGAAGGGTCTGGCCGGCAAGGCCGACCACCTCGCGACGGGCGCCCGCGGGGTCGATGGTGAGCAGCTTGACGATGCGGTCCGAGACCTTGGCGGAGCGTGACGGAGCGGCGGAGGAGCAGGATCGGGAGAGGAAAGGGAAACGCGAAAGATGACGTGGCAGAAGACGCAGAGACCCGATCGCCATTGCTAGGGTTTGGAGATCTCGAGAAGTTCGAGGGAGAAATGATGAGATGGGTTGATGGAAGCGTGATCATGTAATATTTGCGAAGTTGAGGTTCATCTTGAAAATTGGCTTCTTTGCTACATTTTGCATGACATCCCCGTAAAACCTATTATTGCATTTCTGTTCCCGGAAATGGGGTCTTTGCATTTGTCTCCTCACAACTAGTCGAATTTTTATTTACGAATGAAACATTTGTACAAAAACCCATGGGTTTCTTCTTTTCATAAAGCGCTCAGCTCAAAGGGAATTAGTTTACTCAAATGAGCATCAAAGATCTAATCCAATGTTTTTAAAATAAAGAAAAAAAATAAAAGTGGTGATATATTTATATTTATTTATATTTTCAATTATATATTTTCTTATAAATAGAAAATATTGTAATTATTAATCAGACAGCGAGCGACATGCGAAATGCTTGTGAGAGTGTATATTAATGTGGGTCTCAGTTCACAGGGTCGTGATGATCACAGAAAGACAAGATGAGGGCTTCTTTCATGATGATAAATTAATGTGCACACTGCACGCAGCAACTCAAAGAAACAAAGAAATACATAACTACAAAGTCAAACGCTTCAGAAACGTTCATCTGCATCCAGTGCTTTGCTGTGTCTTCTGACAAGCACAACACACTCTCTCTTGCCTTTTCCCTGGTTTTGGAAATATCTTCCTTTTGTTTTTAGAACAACTAATCGTGTTTATGGTTTACCAATATTATTATTAACAAAGTAGCAATGACTAATGACACCGAAACATATTTAAGAAATTCAAACAAACAAATAAAAGAAAAGGATATTTAACTACAATCCCCACAATTTATCTTATTTACTAAAAATACTCCATAATATCAGTATTTATCTGTACTCTTTTTTTTTTTCAAATTTATTAACTATAATATTCTAATTATTATTTAATTAATTTTTTTTAAATATATCATTTTTATCCTCTATAATTTTATAACTAAACCCTTTAAAATTCTTAATTTCTCACCCTTTACTCTTTCTCTCAAATGTTTACAAATAAACTCTCAATTAAATTTTGAAATATAATTTATATATTTATAAATAGACCACTCAAATATTTTTGTTTGTAGATAAGTCTAAATTTAAAAATTTTTCAAATAAAAATATCCAAAAGGACTTTAAATGTTTATATTTTTTTACAAATAAACCCTTCATAAAAATTTAAATTATAAGTTTAATATTCATACATTTACAAATAGACCCTTCAAATATTTTATTTATAAATAAGTCCAATTTGTATCACTTT
This sequence comes from Trichopus zeylanicus subsp. travancoricus, assembly GCA_005019695.1. NCBI lineage: Eukaryota > Viridiplantae > Streptophyta > Magnoliopsida > Dioscoreales > Dioscoreaceae > Trichopus > Trichopus zeylanicus. The sequence continues at coordinate 1,354,832 of RXID01014490.1, forward strand.
TTAAAATAAAATTTCACAATATTTAAGGTTTTAAAAATTAAAATTTTAAATTACAAGTTTCATATTTGTATATTTATACATAGAACCTTTGAATATTTGTATTTATAAATAAGTCCAAATTTTATCATTTTTAAAATAAAATTTTACAAAAAAAGACATTGAAGGTTTTAAAAATTAAAATTTCAAATTACAAGTTTAATATTTGTATATTTACAAATAGTAAATATTTTTATTTATAAATATGTCTAAATTTTATTATTTTTAAAATAAAATTTTATAAAAAAAGACATTAAAGGTTTTAAAACTTAAAATTTCAAATTACAATTTTTAATATTTGTATATTTATAAATAGACTCTTGAATATTTGTATTCATAAATATGTCCAAACTTTATCATTTTTTAAATAAAATTTTATAAAAAAGATATTGAAGGTTTTAAAGCTTAGAATTTTAAATTACAAGTTTAATATTTGTACATTTACAAATAGATCCCTAAAATAATTGTGTTCATAAATAATTCCAAATTTTATCATTTTAAAAAAAAATTTTACAAAAAAAATATTAAAAGTTTTAAAACTTAAAAATTTAAATTACAAGTTTAATATTTGTACATTTATAAAGACACCTTGAATATATTATTTATAAATAAATCTAAAATTTATTTTTTAAATATAAAATATTATAAAAAAGATATTAAATATTTTAAAACTGAAAAGTTTAAATTAGAAGTTTAATATTTGTTTATTTTCAAAGAGTCCCCTTACATATTTTAATTTATAAATAAGTCCAAATTTTATCATTTTTCAAATAAAATTTTACGAAAAAGATATTAAAGGTCTTAAAATTTAAAATTTTAGATTATAAGTTTAATATTTGTATATTTACAAATAGATTCTTAAATATATTTTATTTATAATTTATAATTATTTATAAATAAAAAATATTCAAGGTGTCTATTTGTAAATATACAAATATTAAATTTATAATTTAAAATCTTAAGTCTTAAAAAATACAAGGTCTTTTTTGGTAAAATTTTATTTAAAATGATAAAAATTAGACTTATTTATAAAAAAATAATCAAAGGGTCTATTTACAAATGTATAAATATTAAACTTGTAATTTAAAATTTTAACTTTCAAAACTTTTGATTTTTTTTGAAAAAAATTATTTTAAAATGATAAATTTTGGACTTATTTCTGAATAAAAATATTTAAGGGATCTATTTGTAAATATACAAATATCAAACTTGTAATTTAAACTTCTAACTTTTAAAACCTTCAATATCTTTTTTGTAAAATTTTATTTTAAAAATGATAAAGTTTGGACTTATTTTTAAATAAAAATATTCAAGATATTTATTTATAATGTACAAATATTAATTTTCTAATTAAAAAGTTTAAGTTTTAAAAATCTTCAATATCTTTTTTGTAAAATTTTATTTTAAAATAATTAAATTTAGACTTATTTATAAATAAAAATATTCAAGGGGTCTATTTATTAATATACAAATATTAAACTTATAATTTGAAATTTTAAGTTTTGAAATCTTCATTGTCTTTTTTATAAAAATTTATTTAAAAATAATAAAATTTAAATTTATTTATAAATAAAAATGATTAAGGGCTCTTTTTGTAAATATACAAATATTAAACTTGTAATTTTGAAATTTTAAATTTTAAAACCTTCAATGTCTTTTTATTAATTTTATTTTTAAAATGATAAAATTTAGACTTATTTATAAAAAAATATTGAAGGGGTTTTTTTGTAAATATATAAATATTAAACTTATAATTTAAAATTTTAATTCTTTAAACTTTCATTATTGTGAAATTTTATTTAAAAATTTAATAAAATTTGAACTTATTTATAAATAAAACTATTTGGGGGTCTATTTATAAATATATAAATATTAAACTTGTAATTTAAAATTTGAAGTTTTAAAATCTTCAATATTGTAAAATTTTAATTAAAAAAAAGATAAATTTTAGAGTTATTTATAAATAAAAATATTCGAGAAATTTATTTGTAAATGTATAAATATTAAACTTATAATTTAAATTTTTATGGAGGATTTATTTATAAATTTTTTTTAACATTTTAAGATCCTCTTTGTCAATTTTTATTTAAAAAATGTTATAATTTAGACTTATCAATAAATAAAAATATTTAAGGTATCTATTTAGAAATATATAAATTATATTTTAAAATTTAATTGATGGTTTATTTATAAATATTTGAGAGAAAAAAAATAGGGGATGAGAAACTAAGAATTTTAAAAAAATTAATTATAAAATTACAGAGAGTAAAATAAAATTTTTTTAAATTTTTTTGATTAAATGATAATAAGAAATTATGCATAATAAAGTTTAACAAAAGAGAATATAAATAAATACTGAAATTATGAAAAAAAATTTGATAAATAAAATAAAATTTGGATAATTATAAATAATTATTTTAAAAAAAGAAAAAAGTGTGCAGAAATCCAGCCACAAAAACATACGCATTGAATATGAATTCACTCCTACCTACACATGCCCCTCCCCCATTCAATGCCCCATTCAATTCCCTTACCACCTGCTCGTCACTTCTCCTTCCTCTTCCGCCATGCCTTCACTCTGATCCTCTCCTCCTCCTCCTCCTCCTCCTCCTCCCTCCTCTGCCATGACCTCCCTCCAAAAAGCTGCCATCTTTCTGCTCTTCTTCCTTCTCTTGGCTTCTTCTTCTACAGGTGTCTCTGCTCTCGGATCAATGTCTTCCATTGCCGTCTCCTACGGCCCGGACGGTCCCGTCTTCTGCGGCCTCAGCTCCGACGGCGCCCACGCCGTCACCTGTTACGGCGCCGACGCTGCCATCGTCTACGGCGCCCCCTCGAGGCTCCCACTGCTGGGTCTCGCCGCCGGGTCCGGCTTCGTCTGCGGCCTCCTCCTTGACTCCCGCCAGCCCTACTGCTGGGGCACTAACCCCTACGTCAAGATCGGGGTCCCCCAGCCCATTCCCATCGCCGCCGCTTATTCCCTTCTCTCCGCCGGCGACCACCACCTCTGCGCCCTCCGAGACGGAAAGGCCGCTCCTTTCGTCGTCGACTGCTGGGGCTACAACATGACCGCCTCCCTGACTTTCAACTCCTCCCTCGCCGCCATCACCGCCGGTTCCGTCTTCAATTGCGGGTTGTTCGGCGGTTCCCGGGTGGCCTATTGCTGGGGCGACGAGACTGGAAGTGGTGTGATTGAGCTGACGCCGCCGAACATGCGGTTCAGGTCTCTCGCCGCCGGTGGGTTCCACATTTGCGGCATTTTGGAAAACTCGCAGGTATTCTGCTGGGGGAAGAGCTTGGGGTTGCCGCAGAGCGTCGACTCGGCGCCGATGGATCCAATGACGGCGGTCGCCGGTGGGAGATTCCACGCCTGCGGGATCAAGAGCGTCGACAGGGAAGTGCTTTGCTGGGGTTTTACCCCCAATGAGAGCGTTCCTCCTCCGAAGCAAGAGAAGGTCTACGAACTCGCCGCCGGCGACTACTTCACTTGCGGCGTGCTCGCAGATAGGTCTCTCCGGCCAGTCTGCTGGGGCTCGGGCGGGCCGTGGACGGCGCCGCAGGCGGTGTCGCCGGGGATTTGTAGCACGAGTCCTTGCGGCCCGGGGTACTATGAGTATGTCCATGCGGAGTTGGTGAGCTCCGGCAGGAAGCCCTGCAAGCCGGGGAACTCTAGAGTTTGCCTGCCGTGCAGCGTTGCCTGCCCTGATGGAACCTTTGTGTCGGCGCCGTGCAATTCGACGGCGGACCGCCGATGTGAGTTTAACTGCTCTTCCTGCTCCTCGCCGGAGTGTTCATCGTTCTGCGATTCGAAGAGGGTGCACCGGGGATTCCTGTCAATCCAGCTGCCGGTTTTCGTCACGGAGATTGTGTTTGCTCTGATTATGGTGGCCTCTGTCTGCTCCATTGCCTGCATTTACGTCCGGTATCGGCTCCGGCACTGCAAGTGCTCGACCGGAGGTGTCAGAAGAGTGAAGAACAGCCGGGGATCATCATTCCGAAAGGAACTGATGAAAGTCCAGCCGGAGTTGGATGACCTCAAGATCAGAAGAGCTCAGATGTTCACCTACGAAGAGCTGGAGAAGGCGACTGGCGGGTTCAAAGAGGAATCCCAAGTAGGAAGAGGAAGCTACGCCTGTGTCTTCAAAGGCTTATTGAAGGGCGGCACCGTCGTGGCCGTGAAGCGGGCGATAATGGCGTCAGGAGTGAAGAAGAACTCCAAGGAATTCCACACTGAGCTCGACCTTTTATCTAGATTGAACCATGCTCATCTTCTCAACTTGCTCGGATACTGCGAAGAAGGTGGCGAGCGCCTTCTGGTCTATGAGTTCATGGCACACGGCTCCTTGTACCAACACCTCCATGGCAAAGACCCAAGCTTGAAGGAACGGCTGGACTGGGTCCGGCGAGTCACCATTGCCGTCCAGGCCGCCCGGGGAATTGAGTACTTGCATGGCTATGCTTGCCCACCGGTGATCCACAGAGACATCAAGTCATCCAACATCCTGATTGACGAGGAGCACAATGCCCGGGTGGCTGATTTCGGGCTTTCGTTGCTCGGCCCCGCCGACAGTAGCTCGCCGTTATCTGAGCTCCCCGCCGGAACTCTTGGTTACCTCGACCCGGAGTACTACCGGCTTCACTACCTGACCACCAAGTCTGATGTCTACAGCTTCGGAGTTCTGCTTCTCGAGATCCTCAGTGGCCGGAAAGCCATTGATATGCAATTTGAAGAAGGCAACATTGTAGAATGGGCTGTGCCATTGATACGCTCCGGTGACATCGAGGCCGTCCTCGACCCGGTGCTAAAGCCGCCGGCCGACCTGGAGGCAGTGAAGAAGATTGCGACGGTAGCTTGCAAGTGTGTGAGAATGCGGGGGAAAGACCGGCCGTCGATGGACAAGGTGACGACAGCGCTGGAGCGAGCTCTGGCGCTGCTGATGGGCAGTCCGTGCAACGAGCAGCCGATACTGCCGACGGAGGTGGTCCTCGGAAGCAGCAGGCTGCACAAGAAGTCGTCGCAGCGGTCCTCGAACCTGTCGTGCTCGGAGAACGACACGATCGAGGCCGAGGACCAGCGGATAGAGTTCAGGGCGCCGTCGTGGATCACCTTTCCGAGTGTCACGTCGTCGCAGCGGCGTCCGTCGGGGTCGGATGTAGAGGTCGAGGTGAAGGTGTTGGAGGGGAGGGGTGCAGGGACTGGCGGCGGCGGTGGCGGGGATGGGCTGAGGTGCTTGGAGGAGGAGATTGGGCCGGCGTCGCCGCAGGAGGACTTGTTCTTGCAGCACAACTTCTGAGGATGAATTTGGCGCGTGAAACTGGACTTTGGCCGACGCAAGTTCTTTGGAATTTTTCAAGAAACAGGATGTTTTTTCCTTCGTTTTTGTTTTTAGTTTAAATATGTAGAAAATGGTGGATGTGATTTTGTCAGTTGCATCCTGCATTATTATTGCTTTTGTTACCTTTTATATGTACACTAGGAAAATATGCAACAATGGACATATTCTATCCGGAAATTATTGAAATTATTTATTTGATTTTGTAAAACTAAAATATATTTTGAATATCTTGTAAATAAGATGCTAAAGTTTCGGCCAAAACCGAAACATTTCGGTCGAAACGTTTCGGTTTTGGCCGAATCCGTGTCGAAATCCTAAAAAACGTTTCGGTTTAGGGTTTCGGCGCTGCAGGCTGCGGGCGAGGGCGAGGGCGAGGGCGGAAGAGGGCGGCGGGCTCGAGGCGGCTGCGGGCGACTGTGGGCGAGGGCGGGCCAGGGCGGCTGCGGACGACTGCGACGAGGGCGGGCAAGGGCGGCCGGCAGGCCACGCGGGGCGGGCACAGGGCGGTCGGGGCAGCGGCACGCAGGCACAGGACGGGCACAGGACGTGCATGACGAGCGGCTGCAAGGAGCGCAGGCTGTCGGCGGCGAGCTCGGCACGTGCATGACGAGCTCGGCGCGTGCATGGCGAGCTCAGCGTGTGCGGGGCGACCGCAGCGCACGCAGGGCGAGCTGAGTGCGCCGGCGGCGAGCTCAGCACGCACGGGGTGACCACAGCACGCCGGCAGCATCCTCAATGCTCTTAGGCCGACCGCAGCTCGCCCATGGCGCCCACAGCAAGCTCAAGGCTCGAAACTGGCATCTCCGGCATGTCCGGCATCCCGCGCGACATCTCTAGCGAGCTCAGCAGCCCAGCATCTCCGGCAGCTCCGCCTGCGAGAGCAGCTCGGCCGCCGAGCGCAGCTCACCCCACTAGCACAGGTCGGCCGGCAACGATGCTTGCCCCCGCTCTCAGTTCGGTTTAGGGTTTATTATGCTGATTAATATAATTCGCATGGTAGGCAAGATGTTAATCAAGTTCCAACAGATAATGCGAGTTATAGCTACTATGACAGTTATCAGAACGAGATGTCTTCATACAATTCAGGATATCATCAGTCAATGCAGGATCATACCACTTCCTACTATCTGCATGCTAAACAATACTATCGATCACAATTTCATCGTACTGATGAGTATGGTGATCAAGAATATCAATCTCTTCAAGATCCACATCGGAGCAGTATGTGGTTATAAGACGTGGATTTATATCATATATGAAATGATGTTTTTAAATTTTAATCATATTCATATCATTTCTTGTATGTTTTTTTAATACACTAATATATATTAAAAGTAAACAATATCGGTGACTAACTATCAAAATTAATTTTAATTAGTTTAAATAATATTTTAAATTATTTTAAAATTAAGTATAAATTCATTCATAATTTTTCAAATTTTTTCAAATTTTCTCTAATATTTTATTGTATTTTTAATTTGGAGTCAAAATATAGTCAAAATATAGTCAAACTCTGATCAACGCCCAATTAATAATTTAAAAAATTCTTTCGGTCGAAACCGAAACGGCCGAAACTGAAACCGAAACGGCCGAAACGTATCGGTTTCGGCCGATCCCGAAACCGAAACAGTAAACCTTGCTAAAATGGTTTTAGATCAAATTGAAAATTTTTCGGAAATAAAGTAATGCGGGTACTTTCCTGCAAAAACTCTTAACAGATTCACTGTGTAGGTTTCAAAAAAATTTAAATAAGAAAGGGCGTTGAATGCAAATTTCCTCGCTTTTGTTCCCACGGGTAGGCAGACGTGATGGTCTTCGTTTTCTCTCCGATTTGCTCCCCATTTTTCCGATCGCTGGTGAGATTGAGAGGAGATGACGGCGGTGGCGGGGGTGGGATAGGCTCTGATAGCACTGGGCCCCGCCCTCTCCCTTTTCGTCTCCGTCATCGCGCGCAAGACCTTCCTCATCCTCACCCTCCTCTCCAGGTCGCGCCTTCCCCGAAAGCATCCGACTCCAGCTCCTAATTTCATTATGCTGTTTAAAATTTCGGTTTTTTGGATTGATTTGATTTATTTTTGGTGGTTGCAGCATGTTGTTCTGGCTCATAAGCTTGATTCTTCTCTCCGGAGCTTGGAGGGTGTTCCTGCCGATCAAATCGACCACGTGGTGGCCGTATGGGCTTCTGGTGGTTTCTTCCGTTGGTGTCCAAGAGGGCTTGCGTGTTATTTCTGGAAGCTCTACAAGTTGCGATTTTTCTTTGTTTGTTTTGTTAAATTTGAGTTCTGATGTTCGGTTGCATTTATTTTTGAAGAAATTTGGCTTTATAATCATATGGCTTGATGCTTGGGGTAATTAAATTTGTTAGGAAATTGGAGGAGATGTTGGACACTTTTGCTGTGAGAATTTCTAAGCCTCGACTTCGCTTGACGGACAAGATGTTAATTTCCCTTGGTGAGTTTCTTTTTTCTTTCTTTCTTTTTCAGATAGTCGTTGAATTGAGTTATAAGTATACTACTTCTTATGTGGTCATTTATCTGGTTTTTAAACAAGATTGTTAGTTGGTTATTTCTATACTTCGTATATTACGATACAGCTGTGTATTAAACAATGCTAACGATTAAGAGCATTCTTATAAAAGTCTTCTTAGTGTGGATTGTATCAGACGGCAGAGGATTCTCTGTTGTTTTTGTCAGGTTTTGATAGAACCTCACGCTGTAACAATCTTGAGTAGGAGCTCTTCGCTCCCTAGGCTCAAACAACTAGTTATTATAATGTCATCTGTTACTATTTTGTCCATGAAGGCATAAGCCATCTTTTTCTTGTTAATAGGGATCCTCACCCATAGATTCACCAAAGCAAGCTCCTTGCAATTGTGATCAAATCTATCCTGATAATTCTGGGTCTACAAATTGAAGTAAATTCTGTGGTAACTCAGTAAATCAACTAGCACAAGACTCGTTGACATAGCCATAGCACTAGAAATACTTCACTATGTATAGATATGAATCCACTTCAACTGTAGATCAACTTGCAAGTGAAAGTTATGTTGATGTTTTATTATATGTTGCAGACCTTAGATAAAATTTTCATGTGCTACATTGTTTGGGAATATGTACTGAATCCCATATAACTAATTGAAGATATCGATGGCATGTTGAGCATTTTTGTACGTGTTGGAACTGTTAAAATTCTTAGCTGAGAATATGCTGGAAAGTATCAGGAAATAATATCTCTATGTTCATGGCTTATTAAATATAGAATCTTGATACGAAGTTCATAAATTTTCTAGGAATTAAGTCTTTTTATGTCATCTACCAATTATAGTTACTTAAAATTTGTCTTTGACCTTAATAAATATGGTGTTTGTCTAATGTGTGTTAATATAGCTTAGTTTTTGCTTTTGACCTGAATTAATATGGTGTTTGTCTTATTCTAACTGATATAGTTTTTGGACTGTCTATTGCATGGTTGCTGAGATTCTTTTGATGATATGCAGCTGGTGGCTCAGGCCATGGTGTGGCTCATGCTGTCTTTTTTTATCTTAGCCTCTTAACACCTGCATTTGGCCCAGCAACATTTTATGTGGATAGGTGTTCCCACATGCCATTTTTCCTTATTTCTGGTAAGGCATTTCTTATTGGCATCTGACTGCCTGGCAGTTTATTCAACTTAGTAGAATAGACTCATGGTGTTTTTCTCTTTGCAATCTACTTGGGTTTTCTGTTTGTAAGGAAAGAGCACATTTCTCAACAATAAAGAGTCTTGCTACATTTTTCTCGTATGTCAGGCAAAATTTAGCATAGCAGGCTGGGTTGTTTTTTTCTTTTTCTTGCTTGAGGTTTTTTTTCTGCATGATTGATGCTTACTCTTTGTTGTTAAATGAAATAATAACCATATCTGATCAAGGATACAGATATCATTGACTTTCTTTCTAAACTAATAATAATAACTCACATCATAGTTTCAAGGTTTGAAATCTAAAACATAAAGACAACTTCTCAACTTAATGTGGAACTACCTTTGTCAAATTACTAATTATGAATTATGCTGTCGTTTGATCTTTTCATTTAGTTCTTTTGGAAGATGCTTGATTTTCATTTTTAAGTTTTCTATTGTGTGTTAATTTTTTTTCCTAGAAGCAACATTCTTCTTCTGTTATTGAAGAGTGTATTTTGTCTGGTCATTGATGTATTATTTTGATGCTATATGAATCAATCATGTAGATTTTTAGCTTCTGTATGTAAATACTAAACCCTTTAGGATTATCTCTATTCCTATACTACCAATATGGGTGCACGGTTTGCTACACTATACTGCTTGTTGCAATTATTTCGTTTAGTGTTCTATGTTATACGATTCAATATACTCTAAATGTTGCCTGCTACTAGAGCATGAAAAGCAAACTTTGTGATGTTTCCTTGTTTGAATGTTTTTTTCTTGTTTCCAAGTCTAATACTAGTTAGTCACTATGTCCTACTTGTAGCTTGTTCAATTATAATTTTAGTTTAGATATGTAATATAGATGACCTAGTTAATTTTGAGGCAATTGTTTAGGTACTTTTTGTTAAAATTAAATTTGAAAAAAATTTAATTAGAATTGGAGCTCAGACTATCGCTCAAATGTGACTTTCAATTGCACCTGAATCGTGATCAAATTTGATGAAATTTGAACTCGATTCAAACTTGAATTGATTAGAATTTGGACTTAAATTAAGTTTAATTCAATGGAATTGAGTGAGCCCAAAATTAGGCTAGAAGTTATTAAAAATTTGGACTAAAAAGAAAAAAATCAAATTTTTACAAATAGATCTCTAAACTAAATAAAACTCTTATAAATATATTGTTGATCGGATTTTTTTTACAAATAAATCTATGGTTGAATTCTCTTACAAATAAAATCAAGTCTATAATCCAATAAGGATCAAAACCAAAATTCAATAAGAATCAAATCTAAAATCTAATAAGAATTAAAAGCAAGATCTATAAGGTCTATTAAGGATCAAATTTAAAATCTGATGATGATTCATTAAGTATCAAATTCAAATTCATCAAGGATCCATTAAATATTCAATAATTATGGTAGGCTTCGACATCTAGAAAAACTGATTTGTTTCGATTATTTTGACTGAAACAATTTTCATTTCAATTTTGGTCAAAATATTTTTTTATTATTATATTTTGACTATAATTTAACTATATTTTTATTATACTTTAACTTTAAATTAAAAATATAAATTTTTTTAAAAAAATTAAAAGAATTTAAATTAATTTTATCATGATATTAAATAATATTTTAATTAATTTAAATTAATTTTAATAATTAATTACTTGTATAATCATTTTTTTATATTATTATATAAAAATAGAAAATAAGAAAAAATTATGAATTTTTTTTTAAATTTTAAAAAATAATATAAGTAAATTTAACTTATTATTAAAATTTATTTTAAACATATATAATCTATTAATTATAACATAATGTAATTAATCATCATCATTATCATCAATTAAGTTTGGAATATTTGAATATGAAATTACAAATTCAATAAATGGATGATCAAGATAAGTGCTTGTAGCCAAACGAGTAAGAAAAAAACGAGTTTAGAACTTATAAACGACCTTGTGGTAACGATTTCGAAGCATAAACAGATATTGAAGATCCAAAATGAAAATAATATTTTTGTTGATTCATAATACATAGTAAAAAATGATCCAATAATGTATGAGAAATAAATATTATATTATGTACAGTGTTCGGAGTAGTTATGAGAAGATGATTTATAGTATTGAGTGGATCTTATTAAGAGACATGATAAATTTGATTATTTATTCTTCCATGATTTTTTAATATTTATTCAATTAAAATTTGTTCAAATATATCACAAGTTAGAAGTGAAATCTTTCTATAATAGAATAATAGCTTTTGTTGAAGAATAGATATAATTATTCTTTTTGTTTCAAGTGTAATTTGGTTTGAAATTATGATATAATTGTCAAATTTTATCATTATATATTTTGAAAAAAATATCATATAATCATTAAGATTCATGAATATAAAGTACATAATAGTAAATATTGAAAAAAATATATTGCAATAAAAAAGTAGATGATAACAAGAAGCCAACAATAGCCAACAATTTCAGATTGACGTGGGTGAACTCTCGCAACGACACAACCTGAACAGCCACAAAAAGTTATCATTCACCTCCAAGCACCAACACCACCAGGACAATAGCTACTAAGAAGCCTCTTTTAAAAAAGTCTCTTGACAAGTCATCTTCGTTGTCGCGCCAACTTAGGCAATCACCAAGTTCATCATTTCTTTGAGAAATAGCGTTTTTGATAAAACATCAAAGACTACTACTAAAGTTGGACAAGTACTTCCTTCTACAAAGACCAAGAGTTCTCTTGTAAAAAGCAAAGACAAACCGAAGGAGAATTGAGTTGTCAAACAAATTTCTGTTGTTTCTCCAACGCCCGAGGAAGCTGCTCCAAATTTACCAAAGCTACAGGAAGATGAAAATCCTAATGTAGTTGATACTACATCATCCTCTAAACACGAACCGGAGATTGAGCACCGTGAAGGGCTAGAGATCACTGAAGAAGAAAAAGTAGAGCATGAAGAAGAATAAGAACAAGATGATGAGAATAAAGTGATCAAGGTCAAATCATCAAAAGAAGTAAGTAGAAGAGGAAGAGGCACTAGAGAACCCTCAAAAGGAGAGGCAAGTAGAAGAGAAGAAAGAATACACTGGTCTTGCTGAGGTTGATGAAGGAGAGAAGGAGATCATCGAGGAGGCCCCTAAAGAAGCATCGTTGGAGAAGGAGCCAGAGCACGAGGAAGCAACATCACCGGAGAAGAAGGCAAAGGAGTGCATGGAAGCAGTATTGCCAAAGAAGAAGGCGAAGGAGCACATGGAAACAGTATTGCAGGAGAAGAAGTTGGTGAAACAAGAGGAAGTGAAGATTCTGGACAAGCCGGAGAAGCAAGGGAGGAGGAAGGAGGCACCGCCCGTGGGGAACGCGGTAATCGAGGTGACGGCAACTAAGCTAGCAGAGAAGAGGAGGAACATGGTGTTGGCCTTGGTTGGAGCCTTTGAGAGTCTCCTTTGAGAGGAGGAACAGAGGAGGAAGTTAGCTTTGTTTCTCCGGACGTTGTTTGTGATGAACTCCTCGCAAACCCTAAACATGGTACTAGCTGAAAAAGTTTCGACTATGACCAGCACTGAAATGTTTTGACCGAATTTTAAAACCTTACTTTATACCTTTTAGCACCAGTCGGCCATAAACGCTACCCAAACCTATTAAGGGTTGATTTTAAAACTATTAAGGGTCAAATTCAAATCGAACTTAAGTAAATTTGCACTCAATCAAATAGCCATCAATTATTTTTAAAATTAAGGTATTAGCCATAAATGTTATCCAAACCTATTGGATACAATATAGGGTCAAATCCAACCCGAATTGAATCGAACCAAACTTAAGGCAAAACTAAGCTTGAATTGAACCAACTCAAATCAAGAAAAGTTAGTCAACAATAAGAATAAAGTCGTCGACAACAACTTAAACCCAAATAAAATAAAATGGTTATTGATTGTTAAATAAAAATGGTTGGTATAAACCAAAATCGTTGAGTATGTTCTTAAATCAAATTGAGCTTAAACAAACTTGCATTTGATTAATCAGTCGGCCAAACGTTATGTTTGAAAGATATTAATTGACAATAAGGTCATCGATAATATTTGAAATTCAGAAATAAATTGATAATAAGTAGAAAGTCATCGATTATCTTTAAAATTAAACTAAAACAAGACAGACAAATTGTTAATTATTAAGTCAAGAAATATTATGATAAGTTAAAATAGCTAATCATTTTATTAAACTAAAATCAAACTAAGGTGCATTTGCATTCTTCCAACCAATTAACTTTAAGATTAAAAATAAGTCAACTGATAAAAAATAAAAAATCATCAGTGATATTTCAAGTTCTAATGAAATCAACTAAACAAATTAAGGTATTAGTCACACCCTAAAATTAAATAAAGTCATTAACATCGTTTAAGAATCAAACTGAGCATATAATCTACCTAAATGAGTTCTAGTGATTTTGTTTATTATATCATACTCGATCAAGTGCATGAGAGCAGGACAGTGACAAACATCACGTATTTTCTAATTTTGTCCTCATTTCATGTTATTTATGTTATAAATTTAAATTATTTAAATTATAAAATGAGAACATATTCTTACTTAAATCATGTAAGCTTTTTAAATTAATCAAATTATTTTTTTTATGCCTCCATTTTTATTAGCTAGATTTTTTATTTTAATAAATTTTTAACATTTGTCAAGATCATTAATAACAGATATTTATTCCTATTAGTCGTCATATCTTCATAATATTTGATAGCGCATAAAATAATATCAAGTTGATTTGTTGTTTTAAGATTATTTTTTGAAAATTTTAATTATTTCGGATGGTCGATCGCAGCTTTATGAAGAGAAAAGGAAAAAAGGAAAGAAAGAATTCAACTTTGTTTATGGGTATGGTGCTATGAAGTGCAATGAATGTTTTTCATGTGTATACCCTCATTAAAATGCCTAGTTAGGTATATGCTCCCAATGTTGTTATTTCTATGGTGAAATGTTCTAGTTGTTTATATGCCCCAGCTGTCCAGTGATCACTGTCCAAGATTGGCCTGCTATAAAATCCCTGAAGTAGCCAGGAAATGTAATGATCTAATTTTCTAAACTCTGTCAATCTTTCATCACAGCAATTATGCCGCTTGGCTTTGTAATAATCCATGCATTGTAATGATCTAATTTTCTAAACTCTGTCAATCTTTCATCACAGCAATTATGTCGCTTGGCTTTGTAATAATCCATGCATTTTCAATGGTCATTGCTTTTGGGGGATATTCTGAGGAGAAGAAAGCCGACCAAATATTGACTCCTGTTGTCCATTTGATTGCTGCTGTGATGGTGAGTTGCCAACTTGTATTTCATGTTTGAAGTATATGATCTGTTACATATTTGCACTTGTTTTGATACCATTTTTTACTATTTCAGACAATAATTAACCTTGTGCCTGGTGGCTGCGTTGTTGGTGTTCCACTTCTTTGCCTTTTTGCAGCTGTAACCTTGTATTATTTCTGGTAGACAGCTTTGCAAAGACTAGCCGAACACCAGAGAAGGCCATACAATCGTTAGCCTTAGTTTACATTTTGTAGTTGGTTGACTTCATCAGGGGAATTGCACTATTTATACACTGAAAATTGTTACCAATGAAAAGAGAATTTTCAATGGCCGTTTAGATAACTAGTTCAGCAACAGTGAAATGGAAATTAAAGCAGGGCTTTTCCCTTGTTTTATGTCACCCAAGTTGTGGACTCTTATCGATCAAAAGGATGATTTGATTAGTAACCAAAATTCTACTTTCAAAGGTATCCAGAATTTGATGACAAATGTGGAGCTTTTACTGCAGAAATATTACCATTTGGTGGATATCTTTATTGAATAATCCAACTCAATAAATGCCAACTTAAGACAATGCATATAAGCTTTATTGATACAATACAAATATCAAATATAGAGAGACAAATAGGAAAAGAACAAGCCATTCTAATTAATGTGATCAGTTCGGTATAAAAGATTACAAAAAATAATCTGTATATGTGATTATAACGTAGCCAAAAAGAAAAGATATACAAAATGGCAGCATTGCGGCAAGCAAGTTAACTTTGTGATCTAATCTCAGACCTTATTATCAAAATAAAGGATGCCCGTCAAAGAACTATATACATAATTGGAGAACCAATGTAAATTGTGGAATGATTCAGTTTATCTTTGGCTCTCTGCTCATTTGAAAAAGAACTACCATATTTCCCTGTCCGCCGTTTCTGATACCAAATGCCCACCCAAGACACCTTCCTCGTCAACCAAGGCTCTCAGTTGCTGTGCACCATTGGAACTGACATAATTCTTTTTTGCAGTAAAATATAGCACCCTTTATGGTGGTCATAGGCACTGCAGAGATGAATTTCTTTAGCCAAAGCAAGTTCAGAAACTTTAACAGGACGAGAAAGAAATAAAGCTAACTGATTAAGTTTGGGTGTGCATTTCTTGAAGCAGATTGGTAAAATCTAGATGCCCAAAGCATATAGGCTTCGTCAATGAAATTCCTGATAATGCTAATGAGTTCAAATATTCAATGAGGACAAGTTCTACCATGCATTTGGTTTTCACACACATTACCTACAAGGTTCCCTACTTGTATGCCATCTGCAATGGTAATGAAGAGCTGTTTTGTGTGTCTAAATGCGAACAAATGTCATATGGAACAATAGAGAAACCAAGACATGACATCTGGCCAAACTTTAGTGATATTTGAGTGATCTAGCTCGAGCATGATACCATTTCAAGAGCATTTACAGCACTACCTTGATTCCATATTTATTGTTATGATATAACTTAAAAAA
Organism: Trichopus zeylanicus subsp. travancoricus; assembly: GCA_005019695.1. Lineage (NCBI taxonomy): Eukaryota > Viridiplantae > Streptophyta > Magnoliopsida > Dioscoreales > Dioscoreaceae > Trichopus > Trichopus zeylanicus. The sequence goes on from RXID01014490.1 coordinate 1,370,679, forward strand.
ACTTATATAACATTATTTGACTTTGATTAACTTTCAAATAGCATGAAACATGATTGAGAATATAAGTAGGATGGAGAAAACATTGCGCAACTCACCTTTGTTATGAGCGCATGCTGTTTGCTAGCCCTCTCCTAGGCACGACTTCCAGATAGCTTCCTTGAATGCCTAGAGGAAGATTCATGGCCAACGGTACTCCCATCCTGACTGCTGTAGCCATCCATGAAGTCCTCAGAGAAGCTGAGATTCATCCCAGGAGTTGGCTCAAACCCATCCCTGTGTACAACAGAAAGAACTGTGTGGAGTTCTTCCCAGTCCCCGGCATAGAAATGGACATCAGGTGTCAATTGATGCGAGTCAGTGGACTTCCAGATTGGCAGTTCTGCCACTCCCGAGCCTGGTCAAGGTTTGCAAGAACATTGGGGATGGTAGTGCATCTTATGGTTTCAGCATGTGGGTCCTGAAAATGCACAGTTGAAGCTCCCTGTGACAGATTAAATAGAACATTAGCCAAGTCAGTTACGCAAATAAAAAAAGGAATTTTAGAACAAGCGACCTTTTGAATTTGAATGCTATGTAAAGAAATATGCTGTGTGATGCTTACCTTCAAACAAGCAAAAATCCCAGGAAGTCCATATCCGCAACCAAGCTGCAGCAATAGTCAGTAAGAAATGTCACATTGTGTATATAACAGAATAAATTATGTCAACTTGTTGAATAGTGAACTAAAACAGAAAATTTAGACATCCTCAATTTCTTTAATAGTCTATTCATCGAAATACAAATGCTCTTATTTTGCAAGTCAATCTGAACAAAAGAAGGAATTACTCTTTCCAAAAAACTAGTACATAATAATGACTGGATTAAGCTGGATATATCACTCTTGCACAACCAACAAAATAGAACTAGGGTCTTTATATGGTGCATGAAACTTACAATTGGTTATTAAAGATGCACAATTGGTTATTCTGAAGTAACAAGAGTTAATCAACTCAGCGTGATTAAAGAAGGTCTGCATTTAGGGAAAGGTATTTCCATCTTATGCTTAAAGTGTCTCATACAGTGACAAACATGCTTCTAGAGATTGAAAATTTAGAAAAGTAAAGACATGAACAAGGTTCATAAATTCTCTTTTTTTTCTGTTAAGAGAGAGTACAAGTTCATAAATTCTTTTATCCTTCTAGCTTCCAACTTGTGATACCATTAAAGTATTTCCGATGCAAGGGCATTTTCTCTTTATTCAATAAAGATGCCTCCATATAGAGGACTGCCACTTTTAGTACTCTGATGGCCAAATGGAAATGGGAAATTATATCAAGGATGACAAATACTACATGACCCTAACCATATGTCAACACAATTGAAGTGACATGCATATACTGTGGAAAATGACATATTGCCTTGCTTTTAGACAGAATCCCTTAGCAGCAACATACCTCTACAATTCTTTTCTCTCTAAAACTCAATTGTCCATCATGAATCTCATGCTTCAGAACATTTACAAGATCAATTGCACTTTCCCAGGATTTCAAAGAACCTGAACAGAATAATAACAGGATCCACTAAGTCTAATCATTCACAAGGTCGATGAAAGTCATAGACAGTGATTTTCAAGGTTCAAAAACTCACCATCAGATTTTGAACATATCATCTCTGAACTAGAAAACCCAATTATATCAGCCACACTAGCTCTTTCCTGGAACAAAATAAATCAAACTTTCATGACTACAAGAAAAAATCATTTGCAAAATTGATTTGATAGATGTAAAAATACATCATTGCCACATTAAAGCAGGTCTATTGCGCCTGTAATCCATCAAAGGTTCAACTATGGACGTGGCAAACATCTGATTGTCTATGATTGACCAAACCAGAGAGCTATACAACTTAGAGGATTGTCCAAAACTAGCAGGTTATGGGTGACCATCAAGTTAGATTTGTTATTTACGACATGGCAAGTATGATGTACCTTGAAAATGCTGACATCATGCAAACCAACATCTTCATTGCCGTACTTGTATGGATGAGCACTCTGTAAGATCCAGACAGTTGCAAAGTTAAGAAAGAAAATTCACTGTTAGTTCCATGTTATATCAAATTCAAAAAACTATCCAAGACATGCAAAAGAAACTAAAAGAAAGCAGCAACTTAGATTATTAAGTATAATCTCTTAATGAAGCAAGAAAATACAAGGTCAAGAATGAATCCAGATTAGAGATATCAATTTTGAGTTTCTCTTCCAGCCTAAAACAGAAGGGAGAAGGGACCTTTGGACGGACAATTTCCACTGCCGGTGAGGGAAAACGGAGATCCCTCTTGAAAACTATGGCAACACCATGCCCAACCTTGCCATGATGCACCAAACCCGGCAGGCACTGGGCAAGACGCGACGGTGCTCTCATCGTCCGGATTCAATACAATACTTCCCCTAAAATCAACACTTTTTCCTGCCAGTGCCATCAAACCAAGTACATAAATATAAAATTTCACAGGTTAACCAAAATGCCACGTAGATCTTCAAAGAAATCAAACAAACTCCAAAAATTAGTGGAAAAACGCAAACCAAAGCAAAATTTTTAGCTCAAACTCTGATTTTTTGCATCCACATTAATAGTCCAGCATCAATACACCTCGTATAAACCCAAATCTAACAAAAAAACAAAAGGCTCAAAACAAAAGCTTCACTAAACCCGACAAAAAAGTGCAAAAAGAAAATTCCAAGAAAAATGGAGTTCACACCAAGATCTGCAGCCAGATCCACAACAAAAATCCTCCGCGGAATTCAGGCAGACAGCGCCAAAGATCGCAGCTCGAAACTTCACGCCCGCAAAGAGTGGCGAAAATACAGAGCGGCTGGACCGCATCCGTTTGCCAGCCGAGTGCGAAGCTTCCATGCTTCTCCCTCTTCATCCGAATTTGCAACTTTTCTCAAGGGAGACTTGACCTTAATGCCCCTATGATGCACCACAATATCGAAAACGCCACTCCGGCGATTTCGGCCCCGTGCAGTGTGTCGGGAAGCTCCTGCGAATGATTGAAACGGCGGGTTCGGGCGGCGACCCTGGTCGGGTCAACCCGCGGTTTGACGGGGCATCGACCGGTTTTGGTCCGAGAATCTGGGAGAGATTTTGATTAGAAAAGTGCTCTCTAAAGATGATCGGCTTCTAATATGAGCTATAATTTGTTAAATTATTATACGCACGAATTTGAAAAGTGTTTAACTTATACTTTTGAGCATGGTTTTATGTTTCGGCCAGTTCTGAACCGAAATCCTATTTTTTGTTTCGGTTAGGATTTATTGTTCATTACTGTTCATTTTCACCAACGAGCGCGGGCGGGAGCTCGCTTGGGGGGGGGGGGGGGGAGGGGAGGGGGGTTTGGGGGGATCTCGCACTGAGTTTGTATTCGAGCCCAATGACCCTGCGTACTCGTTAGTCTGCCATCGCTCCCTCGCTTATCTCACACCTTTACCGACCTGACCCGCACTCTCGCAAGCTGAGACTGGCCTTATACTGATACTAGTGCTATCATCAATTTGATTTCGACGTCCTTATCGGTTTTTGTCAGATACTGTTCACATACATAATATTATTCACGTAATTATTCATTATTTTTTAAAAATTTTAAACATATTATAATTTTTTAATTTGAAGTTAAAAAATAATTGAAATAAAGTTAAATTTTAGTTAAAATATAATTAATAAAAAAAATATTTTGGTTAAAACTGAAATGAAAGTGATTTTGATCGAAACAAGTTGATTTTTTTATTCACGTGCATGTGTTGTCAACACCCAATATGGTTATCATTTTCATTTTGGACATTCGATGTATAGTTATACTTCAGAACCGCTGTCACGAGATCACGCATAGCTAGTTGTTCTGGCTCATATGCCTACAAATGCTCGTCCGGATCATCTAGGTACTGAATTTGTAATTCCACACCCAGATGTTCCAAACTCAACTGATGATGATTATAATGATTAGTTGTATTATCTTAGAATTTATAAATTATGTATGTGTGAAGTACATTTTTAATGAAAAATTAAATGTGTTTATGTTAATTTTTAACTTTTAATCATATTCATATTATTTATTGTATGTTTTTTTAATACACTAATATATATTAAAAGTATACTATATCAGTGACTAACTATCAAAATTAATATTAATTAACTAAAATAATATTTAATATTATGGTAAAATTAAGTATAAATTCATTCATAATTTTTCAAATTTTTCCAAATCTTTTTCAATATTTTATCGTATTTTTAATTTGAAGTCAAAATACAGTCAAAATATAGTCAAACTCTGGTCAACACTCAATTAATAATTTAAAAAAATCTTTCGGCCGAAATCGAAACTGAAACGGCCGAAACTTATCAGTTTCACTGAGTCCCGAAACCGAAACCAAAATCGCACCATAAAACCTTGCTTTTGAGATTGTACACGGATTTTTTTAATATTTAAATTGAAGAGTATTCATTTTTTTATTCCCTTAAATTAATTTTTTTGTTTTAAATGTAAATGATAGGATCAAAATATTAGCGGTAAAAATATATATTTAGTTGTTAACCGAGTGGTTAAGCAATTGTCTAGTCCAACTCCGCCAAACCTCCGGACTACATCAAAATCAAATTCAAGTTAAAAAACATTTATGATTGACTTGACCTTAGTTGAATGGTTGAGACAAACAAGAGAAAAAAAAAAGACAATGTCATGGTGATTAAAATCAAAATTCTAAATTTCGATCAAACATATTGATTTATATCCATACAGAGACCTCAAAATTCCCTTGGTTAATGCCCGGGCATACTGTTGTTCTTTGGAATTGATTTACTATCCTTCCACTGTTCCCAGAGCAATGGAGAGGGGTTTGGTTTGCAAGAAGCGAACCGCTCAGCTACTTCAACTAGATGATCCTGCAAATCTAATGTGATGCTTCACTTGAGCTGTTCTAATTGAATCCTCGCGGCTTTTGCATGTGCGTTAGAGCTACAATGACAAATCAAATTGACTTGGACAGCTAACTTGAGGCAAACAGTCTTCAACACGAGAGCAGCCAGTAGTATGGCAGGTGCACGTACTCTAAAGCAATCCAACCAGAGAGAACTGAGCCACATTGAATTCCAAATCTATCCCTTCGTGACCGTCAAATTCATTCAGACCAACCAATTTCTCGATCGGCAACTCTTCTGCAACAAAATCATGGAGATCACCAGCTTCTAGCCGTAGTGAAGAATGACTCGCAATCTTATCAACATGGTGTTTCTCCTCGTTAGCTTCTAAATTTTGGGCCAGATAACGAACAGCTCGAGTTGAACTACTTAACCTTCTAGCCATGTCACTGATCTTGTTGGCACGAAACTCTGGACCTCCAACCTTGCCTTTTGATGCTGGCGTCGATGCAAAAGTGATCTTTCTTCTACATCTTTCCCAATATTTTTTACTGGCTAACAGCTTATTGCTTTTCTGATGAAGCCTCTTATTGAATGATTTCAAATTTTTATGTCCTCGCATTCCAATGAGGTTTTCATACTTATTACTAGGTGAAATGCATAGGAAATTCTCAAAATCAGAATGCCAGTAAGAGTTCTGATCAAATGGCCAGAAGATAGGATCATCCAAATTGGCTTCCGCTGTCTCAGAAGATCCAAATTGAAAATTTTTGATGGACTTGCAACGTCTTGAAAAATCTGCATACCCAAAGATATGAAGCCATAACAACTGGGAATCCTCACTTTCATGATCCAACAAAGAGCATAAGCTTGACCTATCAAAGTCTCGAACATTAGAAGATACCCCATCATGTATGCTGCTAATGGATGTGCATGTAGAATCCTCAGAGAAAGACCTCTGATAAGAATAATCACCACTCTCTGAACACGTGCGAGAGTAATCAGTTTCCTCATTTTCAACTGAATTGCTTAGCCATCTGACTATTTCTTCTTCCCTTTGCAGTTCCTCACTAATACCGTCTTGTGTTCCGTCAAGAACTAAAGATGCTTCCACTATTGGACTGATTCGGGACCCATCAAAAAAAGAAAGACCCATATCGATGTCCAAGAATGAACCACAGCTTCCATAGAGTGCTAGCTTTGAAATTTGATCATTAAGCAATCGATTGCGACAATCCAACTGCTGAGCATCTAGTAAATCATCAGAACTTAGCAACACAGATGGCATACAGTTATGGGATAACCACGTCCAATTGCTCTCATCAGACAATCCTTCAGTGGAACATAACTGCTTCTTGACCTCAGTTCCTCCAATATCTAGTTCTGGATGAACTGCTGCTGGTTTCTTTGTGTGTTTATGGTTTGAATCTTTCACATTACCTCTAGCTAAATTCTTGACTTGATTGTGAGAAACTCTACAGTTCAGAACTGATCGGTCTCTAGTTGGCATCCCCTTCTCCTCTTGACTACTGAAGCCCATTACTATGGAGTCCTGCAGCCAATGTATTCACCAACTGATTATCTAAATGGAAGAAAATAGAGCTTTAGGAAGCTGATAAGCTATAGGCTATAGACAAACACGAATATACAAGAGAACAAAACAAATTGGACCAGATCAAGGAAAACATATCAAAGAAGACCGCATGCCATCCATACCTATGTAAGCTGATTTACATTAAGATACATTGCTGATTTTATTGTTTGCTGGTTTGTAATAAAGCATGGTTCTAAATTCTAGCTACTCATAAAAATATAACCATCAGTTTTTGTCACCTACTTTGACATGTTTGTGATCCTAAAATTTGATTTTGTGTTCAGGAAAAAAAAACACGCCAACATTTCGTCCATCTAAAGTCTTATCCTGAAACTGGTCCCTCTGCCAACAATTTCCATCCAAATGAGTTGCAACTTTCAAAGTCAAAAGACTTTTGAACACATCATGCAAGACAATTCAGCAATCAAAGAAATAGAAAATGCTAGCAACTAAATCAGAAAGCTTTCCACGCAAAGCTCAGTGAAATTCTAAACAACAAAAAATCAATAGGATATTGCTAGTCATATATTAAATGTTGGCAAACAGAAAAAGAATAAGTTAAAAGTACTAATCTTTCTCAAATAAAAAAAGTGCAAAATTATTGATCCCAAAGAACTTGGTTGCATTCAAAAAGACAAAAAATCATTAAACACCGCAGCGATGGAACGAGAAGCTTTCAATACTCAAAAATCTTAAAGCCCTTCTCTAAGTTAATTTCCTAAAACTTCACTAATTTTCAAAAATAGTTGGTTGGTTGCTGTTGGCAAATGAGAGAGAAGCAAAAATCCAAAAGAAAAGGGAAAAGACCTTGATTTTTAAAAAAGAAATAAACAAAATGAGAAATATCTCCATCCATATTTTCAGTGATGCAGCAAATCTCAAAAAATCAAAAAAAAATTCCATTTTTGCTTTTAGAATTTAAAAAAGCCATAAAATCCTAGCTTTTCCACTTTCTAGCACTAAATTCAAGCATAGAACACCAAAATTCTTGAGAAATTACAAACCTTTCTGCAAGTGAACAACATTGGGTTAACACCATTCTAAAAAGACCTACTTTTCGCAAAACCTAAGAATTATTTCTCTTTGTAGCACCATAACATTGTCTCAACCAAGGCCTCTGGATCACTCAAATCAAGAAATGGCTGTATCTTTTATCGCAATCAACAACTCCGGAAAAAAACGATCTTTCTGCACCAGAAAAACAGAAGAAATCCAAGGTTCAGAAGGATTTGGAATTGGAATTCGCATTACCTCGAAGAAATTTTTCTGAAAAAGACTCTGCGGGGCGGTACGGTCGGGATTTGGCTGCTCCGCCGCGAAGGAGCGGCAGCCGGGGTGTCCGGTTCGTGGGATATTTATATGCCTCGATTTGGCAGGCCGAGGTTTCCCGCTTCCGGTTTCGGGCGCCACCCGATGCTAACCGATCCGAAACCCGGTTTGCCCACTTCCTGCAGTTACAAGGCGGACCTGGAATGAGACTTCCCATTTCCCCTACTCTCCCGCTTCTTCAAGCCGCAATCAGGGCGAGAACCAGATTCACAGACATCTCAGACAAAGATTCGTCGGAATCGCAATCGCTGGTAATTCATTATGTTCCTCGAGTTCAATACATTTCTTTTCGTCGGTTTTCTTTCTTATTACAGCGAAGTTTGGCTTCAAAGTTTTCATTTTTATTTTGTTTTTCTCGAACAGAATATCAAAGAAGCATTATTTCTTTCATCTATTGGACGTTTTTTTTTCTTTTTTTCAGAATTTCAGCATGTTTATGTCCTAGAAATCTCCTAGAAACCACAATTAATATGAACAATTATCTCCTAGAAATCTCTGCACAATTCTTACAACCAACAAATCCATGATGTGTCACAATCTTGAACTGTAGTCATAATTTGCACGCAATTCGCAGATATAAAAACCAGTTGTAATGCATATGTGTAGTATCAGATAGACACACTGTTAGGATTCCTTTGCCTGTGATTCCCTTCTCTTCTCCCTTATTCGAAGTGTCCGGGTACATCAATGTGTATGGAACCAATGCCGGCCCCCTTCTGTTCTTCAGCTTTGGGTCCGCGTTGCTCTTATGATCTTCTTCTCGACTTGTCGAAGATTCGCACCGAACTCTCTAAACAAGCCGAGCACCTCCTGGTTGTCCGTCCACTCTGTCGACGCTCTGGCCGATGTATAGCTCATCCGAAATGTGCCTGGACAGGACCTCGATCAGTGCCAAGCCTAGTGTCGTCGACAGCCTGTCGGGCATCATCTGTAGGAAGTACTTGTCAGGGCCGCTATGAACATGGCGAATTCTGGGGTGCCCTCGGTGGGGATGTACTTCCGGCACTTTGTTGAGCGGTTCGGGGGACCGGCGTACCCGTTCCTGTTTCGTTTCTTCATAAAAATCTAATATTTTTCTCTTTGCAGCATTGCCATGAGAATGGGGTGATGCACCGGGACATGAAGCCGGAGAACTTCCTGTTCGTGGATGAGTCGGAGTTTTCTGCACTCAAGGTGATCAACTTTGGTCTTTCGGTGTTCTTCGAGGGTCCGCTGGCATTTTGACCAACACTTGCTATATGTGTTTATTCTAGTCCTGATCTTGTTTATACAAAAGTCGTTGCTGGCTTGTTGGCATAGGCGAGAGATTCCACGAGATTGTTGGAAGTTCATACTACATGGCTGAAGAGCAGCAATACTACTCTCAATATTCCACTTTGGGAAACTGTGAGGGCCAGGATAAAGCAATTCTCTGTCAAGAAGAAGGCAGTAAGAGTAAGTGTAAAGATTAATGTGCTTTATGTTGCTTTTTAATAGAGGATTTGAATGCGGAGGATTTCCCTTGTTGTATTCTATAGGTTGTGGCTGAGCAGTTGCCTGTAGAGGAAATAGATGGTATCAAACAAATGTTCTACATGTTGGACACAAACAAGGGCGAGAACTTAAAATTGGAGGAACTTAAGAAGGGCCTTCTGATCATTAGAGAAGATGTTTCAGAGCCAGATGTTCAGATGTTAATGGATACTGTAAGTGCTTCTATGATAATATTATGGTTATATTCTGATCTACTAGTAGTCATACATGTAAAATTAAATGGAGCTGTTCTTGTGGCAAGCATGGGATGGTTCTGAATATCAAATAGTAACACATTTGGTAGATGTATATATAGCCAGAATGGATGAGTTGCTCTAGGTAGATTGTCTATATGATTAATTCATGACAGTTGATCCCATAAAAAAATAATTTCAGTTAATCCACTGATGGACATGGAGATTGGCAAAGGGCAGTGATTCTGAAGGTTCACATGAAGATAAAATTTTCATTGAGAAACAAATGATGTGATAGAAATATTTCTTGAAAGCTCTATTATACTATGAATTGAAAGAATAATGCTAAGGTTATTTTCTAATTTATGCAATGAAATCACTGATACACAGTAAAAATCTTCTTCAAATGATTTAGGCCATTGATTATTCCACCCAAAACTGGTGGAAACATTAATGTCGACAGTGCAGACTCAGTTGCTATTACGTTTTGATTATTCCACCCATTAATTTTGAAATTTCCACCCAAAAATGTGTGGAAGCATCACTTCAAGTGTGGAAGAATCAATATCCAACGATTAAGATTAATTCTACAAGATATTCTGTACGATGTTTATTGGCGAGGTTGGCATAGGAACCTCTAACCTAACAGTTCTGGTTGTTACATGCCATTATTCAAGGTAAATATTTTAGTGATAAAGCTATTGCTTTCGCATGCAGATGTGGATGGAAATGCGAAACTAGACTGATGAGCAACTAGCCAAAGCATTCACGTTCTTCAACAAGAATGGGAGTGGGTACATGAGGTTGAGGAGTTGAGAGAAGCCTTGGGAGGAGACGATCTCTCTCCCAACAAGCAACCGATCCAAGACATCGTCTCTGATGCAGACATGAACAAGGTGATCATCCTTCACCAGGCTCCATCTCACGTACCTCAACTCATGGCATCAAATTTGATCGTATTCATTTTGCCCGACAACGTAGGATGGTTGCATTAGCTATAAAGATTTTGAGATGATGATGAAATCGGGGACGGACTGGAGGAACGCATCGCGCCAGTATTGCAGAGCAATATTGAATACCGTCATCCTCAAATCGTTCCCTGATGGATCTTTGGCTGAAACAAGAATGATTTGCTGAAGCAGAGTTTCTAAATCAACCCTGTTTTTGTTCTAACATTTTTTCCTCTCATGAATGTTTGAAGTGGCGCACTATGTAAAACTGTTTATTGCCACACAAAATGGAGGGGGAACAAATGGAGAACTGTTTCTTCTTCATGAGATATATTATGTAGGACTAGCTCTTACTTACGAGTAAATAATATGGAGAAAATTATTAAAAAATCTCTGAAAATTTTTGAAATTTAGGATCAATCTTTTATATTTTTGAAATTGATGATCAATCTCTAAACATTTCTGAAATTCATGATGAATCTCTAAATACGTGATTTTCTTAATAAATATATAAATATATTATTTTATTTTGTATATAAATATTTTACTGTAAGATAAAATATTTATATATAAACTAAAGTGTATATACGATATAAAATAATAAAGATACACCTTTATTTTAGAAAATTACATTATCAAATATTAATCATGAATGTCAAAAGTTTTGAAAAATTGATCCTTAATTTTGAAAATAAAAAGAATCGATCTTAAATTTCAGGGTTTATAGTAATTTTTTCAATAATATGGGATGTGCTAGATTTTGTTGTATGAGGGGCTTTATCTCGGGGAATTTTACATGCAACTCCTTGTAACTTGCACTAATTACAACTTGATATGTGACCTCATCCCTTATAGTGTGTACAAGGAATCGGAAGGCTATAACGCATTGATCTTAATTTAAAAAATTTTACGGTAAAGAAATGCCAATCAGAAATTAGTTAAATATAAAAAAAGTATACGTGTTTTGCCGGCGATGGCGATAGATTCGTTCGTGCTGTATAATTTTGGATGTTTAATGCAATTTTAACAGGGACCGGAATCTACACAAATGTACAGGACAAAATAAAGATCGTTAATCCAATGTCATTTTCCTTAACCCGTTGATTAATTATCTCCAAATAAGAAAATCGATGCGTTTGAGCGGGGGACGACCAGCGAACAGAGAGTTTGCCAGCCGAAAAGAGACGACGGCGAACACGACGGCGGTTGTTCTTTCCAATTCATCGTCCGGAAGAGAAGCTAAAGTCAATATAATTATCAAATTAATATTCAATATGTAACAATCAAGCGAAGAAATGGTCAGCAGATTTCCAACCATGTTCAAATTCTATAATACCGGTTCTCTTCGCGAGAAAAATAGAAGAGAAGAGACGAGAGGACTCGGTGGAGAAATGGAACCGGAGACGAGGATGGCGGAGCTCGTGAAGGCGCAGATGGACGTCGAGGAGGAAGAAGACTTCGCCGTCGGGGAGGAATCCGGCAAAGTCGTCGGCCTCGTGCTCGTCGACGTCGTCAACGGCTTCTGCACCGTCGGCGCCGGACGCCTTGTAAGACTTCCGCCCTTTTACTCGGTTTTGATCCCATATGTTTGACGGATTTTTTCTGCGCCGTGTGTTTGGAGGTTTATATGTAGATCGTGCGATTCATCCGAAAATCATGAATAAATCTACGGAGGCAACATCATGTGCTGTACATATCACCATTAGACTCTTGGGATTAAGGTCACCTCACGAGATACGTTGATATTTTGCAAAATATTAGCATTTTCTCTGTATATATTATATTAATAAATTCAAATTATATGTAAAAATTTCTGAGTTCAAAACATAAAATATTTTTAGAGCGATCGATTGTGACTAATTCAGACTCCAAATTTCAGTTTATCCAACTTCTTATATTTTTATATTTTTCAACTTATTTTTTAAAAATTTAGTATGAATAATAGGGCTGTACAATTGGTTCAAAATTGAATTGAATCGAATCGAATAAATCGAACCGAAATTTTCGGTTTTAAAATTCAAAAACCGAATCGAACCGAAATACTATAAAAACCGAACTAAAACCAAACCGAAATATTCGGTTCGGTTTAAACCAAAAATCAAAAATTTAAACCAATTTTTTTTTTAGTTTAAATTAAATTATATTCAAATTAAAATAAAAAATCAAAATCAATATTATGTATTTATATATAATTATAATTCGGTTTAGTTAAATTTTTACGATTTTTCAAAATCAAAAACCGAAACTGAAACCAATTTTTAAATTTTCTATTTTTCAAAACCGAACCGAATCGAAAATTGAATAACCCGAACCGAATTGATTATTCGATTTTGATACAGTCAAATTATTCGGTTTGAACTGAATATTGCACGGGCCTAAATAACACCCCCGGGCATTATGTGGAAAATAGAAAACTATAAATTAATTTTATGTTTACATATTTTTATACCTTGGAAATCTTTCCTTAGATTGGGATTATCAAAATTTTAGAGGGCTATTTCGAAATATAAAATATGAAAGGGATGGTCCTAATTTTGAATGGATTTTAGTATTCATCAAAATTGATATATTTTAATTATTTCTATCGTTTTAATTGAAATTAATTTGTTTCGGTTCTGATCAAATTTTTTTTATTTTTTACTTAAATTTGACTTTAAATTTTGAAATATTTAAAAAAAGTTTAAAAATATGAAGATATACACATATTTTTAAAAATTATTAAATAAAAAAATTTTGGTAAAAATTACTTAAAATATTGAAAGAAATAAAAAATAGCCAGCAAGGATTCAAACTCGGATCAAATAAGACTCAGGTTAGATTTTTAGAGAGCATTTGATATGAAATAATTTAAAATAATTTAATTAAGAAATAATAAATCAATTTTGTAAGTAGTATTTTTTACAAAATTAACTTTATAATAATTTAATATATAAAAAAGAATCAATTTTTATAATAATTTGATTTAATAATAAATTAAAATAATCAATATTTTTTTAGGAAAAAATTAATATTTTTAGTCAAACTATCTGATGCAAGTCCCAAACCAAAATAATAGTTTTTTAAAAAGAAGATATTTCGAAAGTTTATATTTTATATGTTAAGTTTTTTTAATTTATTTTTGTGTGGGGGCCTCGTGAGGTTTATCTCGCTGGCCCGTCGACGTTCCTCCGGTGCCTCTGGGTTCTTTTTATTTTCCAAATGTTGTCAGTTTCTTCGTTTGTTCTTGTTCTATAAATTGCTGCGAACTCCTTCGAATCGTCAAAGACTCCCAAGTCTTTTGTGAGGGGAGATTCAATGGGATCGGAGATGAGAATGGTGGATCTATTGAAATCCTCGATGCCATTCGAGGAAGAAGCCGACTTGGTTCTGCCCCATGCCGGAAGAGTCGCCGGCCTCGTCCTCGTAGACATTGTCAATGGTTTCTGCACCATTGGCGCCGGCAACCTCGTATGCTCCCGATGAAACCCTCCTTTCTCTGCTCCGCTCGACGGATTTTCACGTGAAGTTTGAATCTTTTGCGGATTTATCTTTAGGGGAACGAAATGGGTTTTTCCTTTTGGGTTTTTGCTCTAAGTTTGCATTTTTTTTGCGATTTTTGGTGATGGTGGGTGATCTACCATTGGTTGCGGCCCTGAAACCCTTACTTCTCTGTTTCGTTCGCCGGATTTACAGTTTTTTTATTGATTTAGGTGTGAAAAGTTTGCATCTTTTTGTGATTTTTGATGCTGGATGGTGATCTCCGATTGGTAGCGGCCGTAAAGTTCGGATCTTTTTGTTGTCATTCTCGGCCGATATCGGGTTCTATTTAGAATCTTTTGGTTTCGCTGGTTGTAAAGCTTGAATGTATCTTTTTCTGGATTTAATATATTAGGTGCATTTGATTGCAGAATGGACTTTCTTCACAGTTTTGCATGTTGATCATGAGTTCGGATTGTTGGTATCTATTTCTTTTTTTTTTATTGAATAACTTTTGAGCTTGGATTTTTTCCCTGATTTGCATGTGTTTGTTAGTTTGTCTCGATAAGTCATCTAGATTCTCCTTGGAGCACAAGCCTGTTGTTTGTGCCTTTCTATTGATGCTAATTGACTATTTTTTCTGGATTGTACTTGTAAAATTAATTGGAATAGGAACCTTAAGCATGTGCATTAGTAATTGAATAAAAAATATCACAATCAGTTTTTCAGGTTTGTAACTCATGGAGGATTAAATTTTGGAACAGGGAAGTGGAAACACTAAACTATATCCAAACATAATGGTATTTGGTGTTTGTTTCTATTGAGTTAATCTGCATGGGATTATTCTAGTTATTCTAATTTTTCCCATCACCTGTCACTTAGAATTTAAAATCTTTGAATTGTCGAAGAGGACTTTCTGGACTGACAATTACTGATATTTTCAATCTGATTCTGATCAGGTTCTCTTGTGTATTTTGCAGGCACCAACTGAGCCCAATGAACAGATATCCACAATGGTGGAGGAGTCTGCAAAGCTTGCAAAGCTATTTTGTGACAAACATTGGCCAATTTATGCTCTCCTTGATACCCACCATCCTGATAAGCCTGAGCCTCCTTATCCACCACATTGTATAATTGGTTCAGGAGAGGAAAACTTTGTCCCAGGTATGTTTTTGTTCACCCCATTGGTTATTTGTTACAGATAATCACTTCAGAAGATTTTTAAGTACTTTGCTGTAGTATCATGAATATAAGAGTATGTTTCTGCCCTTTGCTGGAATTATGCAGCATTGCAATGGTTAGAAAAGGACCCTAATGTGACAATCAAACGGAAAGACTGCATTGATGGATTCATTGGTTCACTGGAAAAAGATGGCTCTAACACTTTTGTGCATTGGGTGAAGGCAAATCAAATCAACATTGTGAGTATATTCTGTTTATAGGTGAAATATTTGAAGCTAACTTACAGAATTTCTTTTACTTCCCCCTACATTTGATATGATTTGGCTGTTCTTCTACCCTTCTTTTACTGATTGAAAATGGTTTGATGTAGGTTTTGGTGGTTGGGATATGTACAGACATCTGTGTGCTAGACTTTGTGTGCTCTGCACTTTCTGCTCGAAACATTGGACTTGTGCCTCCGTTGGAAGAAGTTGTGGTTTACTCACGTGGGTGTGCTACATATGACTTTCCAGTTCATGGTGCTAGAAATATCAAAGGAGCTTTTGCCCATCCACAGGTTTGATTGGCTAATATTTGTTCATGGTTGTGGTTCATTTATTTTGAAGAAGTGGGATGACTTTTGTTGACAAGATAATTAAGGGGTGGAGCTGGTAGATTATAATATTCAGAGGGGAAGAAAAGATGGGCACTAAAACAGACTTTTGTTTCATAGTGAAGAGAGCATTTCATACAGTCGAGATAACCCTTTTGTTTGGTCCATGTTTCTGCATTTTTTCTTATGCAAACATATACCGTGCTTCATTATTTGATTAGGATCTCTAGAGAAGACAGGCTATTTAGGGTTTTACTTGATTATGTTTACATTTAATTATCTGGAAAAGTATAGGTATATGTTGAGACATCCAGCATGTGAAATGTATCCATCAATCTTGGCCATATTTATAGAGAATGACATCAACAGAATGACTATGCCAGTCTGCCTTTTTTGTTTAAACAACTGATAAGTTTCGCCTTTTATCGAATATTATCATTAACAAGGATTTACAGATTGTATGATGGCAATATACTACTACTCAATAATATGTTAATTTACCACTTGTGCTCCCAACAGGACTTGCTCCATCACATAGGACTTTACATGGCAAAGGGAAGAGGTGCCAGGGTTGTGCATAATGTATGCTTCAACTGATCAGACTGCAGTTCAAGCTCATCGGCTAGCTCAGAAGATATCTAGCAGACACGTACTGTTTTGAGCATATATTGGAGTTAGAATATATATAATCTTCAGTTTCATATGGTTTTGCTTGGAGCTTGTTCCTTGTGCATTATGTCGCAAGACAAAACATATTTAATTGCAAAAAGCCCTTGTTTGAGGCCTGAAAGATAGAATTTTGTATATACCAAGGTTTACCGTTTTGGTTTCGGTTTCGGTTTCGGGACCCAGCGAAACCGATACGTTTCGGCCGTTTTGGCCGTTTCGGTTTCAGTTTCGGCCGTTTCGGTTTCGGCCGAAAGATTTTTTTAAATTATTAATTGGGTGTTGACCAGAGTTTGACTATATTTTGACTGTACTTTGACTTCAAATTAAAAGTATGATAAAATATTAAAAAAAATTTGGAAAATTTGAAAAATTAGGAATGAATTTATACTTAATATTACCATAATATTAAATATTATTTTAATTAATTAATATTAATTTTGATAGTTAGTCACTGATATTGTCTACTTTTAATATATATTAGTATATTAAAAAAACATATAAGAAATAACATGAATATAATTAAAAGTTAAAATTAGCATAAGCACATTTAACTTTTCATTAAAATGTATTTCACACATACATAATTTTATAAATTTTAAGATAATACAACTAATCATCATAATCATCATCAGTTGAGTTTGGAACATCTGGGTGTGGAACTACAAATTCAATACCTCGATAATCCGGACGAACATTTGTAGACATATGAGCCAGAACAACTAGTTCTGCGCGATCTCGTAGCAACGGTTCTGAAGTATAATCATATATCGAATGTCTAAAATGAAAATCATATTTTGACTAAAATTTAACTTTATTTCAATTATTTTTTAACTTCATATTAAAAAATTATAATATGTTTAAAAATTTAAAAAAATAATGAATAATTACGTAAAAAATATTATGTACGTGAATAATATCTGACAGAAATCGATACTGATGCCGAAATCAAATTGGCGATAGTGTTAGCCTCAGTGTAAGACCGGCTTCATTTTGCGAAAGTATGGATCAGGTCGGTCAGGGCGCGACATAGGCGATAGAGTGCCGACAAACCAGCGAGTGCACATGGCCCTTGGGCTCAGACACGAAACCAGCGCGAGTTCCTCTCCCCGCCCCCCGCCCCCACCCCCGGCGGCGGCGGTGCGAGCCCGCCCGCCCGGCGAGCTCCCGCCCGAGCCCGCCCGCTCGGCCTCTCCTCCCGGCCCGCCCGGGCTCGAGCCCGGCGAGCTCCCACTCCAGCGCGCTCGTCAGCACGCGTTCCCGCCCGCGCTCGGTGAAGATGAACAGTAACCATGAACGTTAATGAACAGTAAACCCTAACCGAAACGAAAAATTAGAGTTTCGGTTCGGAACCGGCCGAAACCTCGAACCATGGTATATACTATCGCTTTTTTACCAATTTTGATTTTACATATTAGAGTTGTTGTAAGCTGTAGAACAGTTTACCTTTTTTCCTTGGTTATTTTTATCAAAAATAATATAATTGCATTTCTACTCACATCATAAGATACACCTTTCAAAGCATTCTTCTCATCTGTAGTTGAATACTGTAAGGAATTTCCATCAAAATTTTATGAGTTATCAAAATTTCAAGTCATAGGGTTAGTCACAGGGTCCGCACACTCAAAAACTTGTTCATAGGTGTTGTGAAAAGCAAATTAGCTGTACTTTGGTTTTGTCCTACAAATGAATTTTTGATTCGTGTACACTAGGACCAATATGACAGCATTTGATGAACAACAACAGAATATTTATGGAGTTGAACACAACAAAGAAATTATTGCTCTGGATGTTGACCTTTCCTCTTCAACTGTAGCAAACCTAGCGCATGGTTGGTGGCAAGTATATACAGGGAAGGGGAAATGGAAATCAATTTGTCAGTCCTGACACCACGCAAACACTTCTTTTGTCCAATTTCATTCACATAATCCCCTTCCCAAATACAACAACCAGGACAACCTAATCTTCTCGACAGCAATACAAAAACACTGATCAATGATGCCTCCTGGAACAGCTCTTCTTTACAGGAACAGTGGCAACTACTCTCCAAGTAAGGGCTCTTAGGATCTTTGCTGCCGACACATCTGGCAGGTGTTGGTAGACCTAGGGTTGGCGTAAGTGCAATGTTCACATGACCAGAGGTTGCCATCATCAAGATTGCGGCTTGGGCCCCCCGACCTGGAGCTTGCCACAACCACCTTGCTTTTACCACCTTTGCCCTTTCCACCTATGCTTTTTGAACTTGAGGTTCTGCTGCAAGCAGCCTGGTTGTCAGCTGGTTCCACATCCTTTAGCCCAGTTTCCAAAGCTCGGACAAGGTTCTCGAAGTAATTCCGAGTTACACTGCAGGGAATGAGAGTTAGAATGCGGAAAAAATAAAGTGAAAAATGACATTTAATTACATGGTCAGAGAATGACTAGAAGTGTGGATGCTTTTGGTCCGATAAACTTGAAATGGACCACAAAAACATCTTCAAATGTGAGAAATTATCACAGATAGATAAGAAGTAGATTTCTTACTGAAAGATACTTGTTGATTTATCTTCAAATTTAGTGGGAGCCCATTTTCCAATTGGCACAATATTAAAGATTTTCAAGCATTCAATTTTACTGGTCTAGAATTTAATATGCATTTTGACTTTAGGTTCATTTAGTGATACCTTTGGCCGAAGCCTGTGTTTTCTCAACAAATGTGTATATTCCACAATAGTTCAATATTTTAAGCCCAAACAGATGTCATGTTGACATTTTCTCTCCTTATTTATTTATATTAAGGAGTACATTATCATCTCAGAAACAAGACATTATATCTATGTTATCTAATTCAGATGGTGCATGGCTGAGCCTAGTGAAGTATGCAGTCATGTCCGATGTTTGAAGATAGATGAGATTCTGAACCAGAAAATCCTATAAAGAATATCGCATCTTTCATATACTAGTGTAGGTCATATTCAAAAGGTAATAAAGCAGAAACCAAAGCCTGAGTTGAAGTACCTGGTCAATCCAGCAAGTTTTGTGCGGAAGTCATTGAAGTCTTTTGAAGGAGATTCAGCTTCAAAGTAGACCTGGAGCTCCTTCTCTGCACATTGATGAAGCCTCTCCAATCCAGACTCAGCTTCACCTAATCAAAAATAATATTTCTTTGTATGAACCAGAGGTTACATATGTTAACTCATGCAAGAAGGAAATGATAAGAACCTTGCAAATACTCGAAGAACTGTCTCTTGGCATGTTCATGTTCAGGAAGATAATATCCATATGCATACGTCCATTTCAACACTCTCCTACATTCCACTATCTGCATATACATGCGGTAAAACTTAACATGAACCAACAAGTTCAATGATGAACTAGCAACAAGCTAACCAACATTTATATCATTATAGTATTCTTAGAAAAACAAACCTGTAACCAGGCTTCCGTAATGAATTTGAGCTGGGACTCAGGTTGGCTCTGTTTGTCACTAAGTTTTTCAAGCTGCAGTATTCAAAAAAATAATGTAAAAACATGTCTGGCTCTGTGGCTAATATATGCAAGATTTTTTTCAAAAAATTGTTTCCAAAACTCTTAGGTTCTTAGTTGATAATTGACAAACTACTCACCAAAATGTCAGACAAAATTAAGAAACTTTCAAGAACTCTAGATGAAACTCTAAATTTCAATTTGATTTTGAAGCAGTAGGAGCTTCATAGTATTCAAGCTTTTTCAATAAGAAACCATATTAAGTCAATCCAAATTATTTTTGTCCTGAAGACCAACAAATTAGGAATGTTCAGATTTTGAGTTAGTGAACACATAGGTGTTCATCTAAGATTCCAACAAATGTTGTTTCACTTCCCAGCTTATTTTGCAAAATTTTACTATCTTAAAACACCACAGTTTTGTTGCCATAAGCAGTTTCACAGTCATGTAAAATAATTTCAGACTTCAAACTCACCATGCAAACAAATCACCAAAGAATCTAAAATAACTGAACTACAGGATGATCATATTCACATAGGAATATCATAAACCACACACTGTTAATAATGGGCCCTATTTGGTTCATGTATCATTTTTGAGGATAAGGGGTAACAAGTTAACATAGAAAACCTCAAACACATCATGGATAAGCTAGGATAAGTCTTGACTTGCCCATGGTTGTACAGGAACCAAACAAGCCTGTAGAGTTTCTATCAGATCATTCAATATTGCTAATAATTCATGACATATTTGTGGTGAACAGGGTCATGACAATAGGCAAAAGTATGCAATGCACTGCAAAAGATTAGATCCAACAAAACATGTCATCAAACTAGCAGATATTATTAATCTTCCGGTTCCAGATATGGTCGCTATGGATGAGCAATGGCAGACTAACTAGGTACCTTTTCAGACTGCATGCTTTGTAAATCTGCAAGTGCCTTCTGTCTTGACTGCATAAGAAAAGCAAAAACAATTAGTGCCATACAATAAAATTAAAATAAAAGAACAAAATAACATTGCAAATCAAATTATTAGAAAGCACCAATCATCTCACATCAGGTGAGATGTAATATGTAAATGTTAAGTGCATTTCTATGATCATATGCATATATAATTCTGAATCTGATATAAGATGGAAAACTCCAGACAGGAACCAGGGGTATATTGGTTTGCATAACATGTAAATAAGAGTTCAGATCTTTCTATCAAAGGTAATTTGATGTGTTACTGTGGCAAATCACTGGTAATACAAGTTATCAGATGCAATATGCACTTCACCCTCTTATGGATGGCAAGGTCTCTAAGGGACAAATACTTACTTTGTGCTCCGAACAAAGGAAAATCACAAACTACCAAACTCAAATATGCAGAGAAGCAGATAGGTAAGAAAAGAAGGGGAAAAATTGGACAGCGGAAACTAACAGAAAAAAGAAAGACCAAGTTGATTTCAAAAGCTACGATTCACTTGTTAATAAATCCAGCGCAACTGAAAGATGTGACAAATGCAACATACACAAAACCAGTAAATATCATGGTGCTGGAAACTGGAGAGCAATAAAATATTGACTTACTGATTGGTTAGTAGCCCATCGTTCATAGTAGTGAGTGTACCTCTCTAGGGAGTTCTTAGCCATTTCTCTTCTCCTTTCAGATTCATCATACTGAAATTATTTGTTATTATGTTAATCCTCCAAAAAGAATCAGTCAAGGTATGCCTGTTAGTTAAGCAAAATACAATCATATAAATGCATATTGTATTGTCATACCGCCCCTTCCTGCTTGGCAGCTTCATAACGATTACAAGCATAGAAACCACCAGTCCTCTCCCCATGCTCAGACCATGGGCCAAGACATAACCTGCAATTAAATAAGATTTGTATGAAAAAAGAGATTGGGTATCTCATCCTAAAATTGATAAAAACATTTTCCTGCCAACAAGAAGTCATTACCAGCAAAACTCAAATTTGCAAGGAGGGGTGCAGGTAATATGCATACATCCCTGGTTTTTCTCTATTGGCCGCTTGCACTTTGGACAGGGCTTTGAATTAGCTAGAATCCTGAAGGTAAAAAAGCATCGAGATATAAATGAAGTCATGCAAAAGGCATTAACAGAAGTATAATTTTTAGGAATTATAATTAGCGTGCCTCAATATTTTTAAAGCACTCCTTTTCAAAGTTCATTAATAATCTGGTCAATATACTGAGTTAATACACCACAATAGTAAACTATAGGAAAGGTAGATAAGTCAATCAACACATTTTTGCTAGCAAAGGGTTCTGCATTATTTATGTGATCCAAAATCAAATAGAAAATGAGATTCTAATATCCAGTATGCACTACTGCCCCAGAAAAAATAATTCTCCCTCTATGCTACAATAGGAGTTCAGCCCCTGTGCATGAGTAGGAACTACTCTGAATTTTGTCCTTCTGAAGTCAAAACAGTGGTAGGGATTTTCCACTAAGTTTACCCATTTAGGTTCCAAGAAGTGCCCCTACTAATGATTCTATTAATGGAGAAGTCCTCTTTTTTCAAATTGAGTACGATCCATCATATTATGTTCCAAAAAACTTGGGAGGGAAAAAAGAATAAATAACTTTATGAATTGAATTGCCATACCAGTTCATATTTTCAGACTCTGCACTGTTCTTTAATATCCATTTTGCCACTGTCCCACAGTCAACTGGTCTGTGTGCTTCCTCAGTGCACTGTATTTGTTTCAAAAAACTCAAAAATTTATGAACAAAAAAAGTAAAAGTAATATTCTGCATCTTGCACAATGAAGAGGATGCACATAGTGCACTCACATTCCAGCAAAAGCCATATGAGCAATTGCAGCAAACATCATAGCTCCCACTACCCATAATGAACTCCACTGCATAGTCACAACCAGGAGCAGGACACCATTTTGTCTGTGATGCAAAATGGAAAAACATGAACAACAGAAGCAAACTAAGATGAGAACAATCATGGCTTTAGATTCTGCAACCACTTTGACGTATTCACTTAAATTTTTAAAAAAAAAAGTTACTTAAAGAAATCTAGTTTGACTTGTCTAGGCAATGAGTAGGTACAAAATTTCATCAGCCCACACTAGGATAAAAGATAAGCGATAAGAGGGCATCAGTTCAGTAATTCACCAGAAAGATAAGTACGAAACATTATATACAAGAGAATAAGACTGCAAAAAAAAAGAAATGAAAAAAGGGAAATAACTGGAAAGATTTTGCAATTCCATCATTTGTCAAACAAGTGGAGTCACCAAACAAGGATACCTTCTCTCAACATCAATTGAACCACCAACACAGAAATTAAAAGTTATTCTCAGCAATTTATCTGAGAAATCTCCTGCTATTGGCATTGGCACCAAAGGCACGGCTCAGTCTTAAAGATTGAACTTTATTTTAAATTTAGACACAAAAAAATTACAAATAATGGAAGAAGATTGTACCTTTCTGTTATCCTCAATGTAAGATCTAAGTAGGTATCGTGAATACTTCTCTTTATCTTCATCCAAAGCTAATAAATTAATCATATCCTGACCAACAGCAGCACCACAAGATGGATCAGGGCACCGCAATGAAAGTGACCCAGGACCATCACTTGTTGCTGTGCCAATGTAACCTGCCAAAACAATATTGTTGTTATTGTGCAAGATAAACAGTATTCACTATTCAGTAATGTGGGTGATGCAAGTTAACGTCTTGTTTAACTAAAGAACATTGCAACATTAGAATATCATTGTCATAACATTGAAAGCAAAAACATGGCATATACTTAATTTTACAGAAATAGATATCCAATAGACAATCCATATCCAAAGTATCGTTTGGAGAAGATTCCAACATCTAATCTATGTCTTAGGAAAGATAATACAACATGTATGTATATTTAAGATCAAAAATATTAGCACAACCATCTTTCAAAATACATTCCAGCGAGTAAACCTGTCATAGTTGCAAATAAAAAGATGGGTAAAATGAAGGAGGCACATACAGTGAAGCCCTCAGGTGAGTCCAAACAAGTAAAGAGACAGACCTCTCCAGCATACACCACAAAAAGGATGCCCACAAGAAGCAGAGCGCAGCCTGTCACGAGGGTAGTTCTCAAAACAGATTCCACAAGTAAGCTGCCAAAAGCATGTCCCATGAGTAGTTGACAGAATGGAAACATGAACAAAAACATTCACTGAAAAACCATCCAATGATCTGAAACCTAATAATTCATAAACGACCAAAATTGTGATGAAATTGAAGCTTACTTCATCAGCATATGGCATTTCAATTGGCTTCTCCAACAAGCCAACAACCTTCCGGACATGTTCTTCATCTGCAAACCATTCATCATGCACCCTACTAACACTCCTGCATGCAAAATGAAACCAATTTTGAGCATCAACACAATCCTCAATATATAAAATTTCATAATCTGAGGTGTAAGAAATGATGTATATCACTTCCTTTGGATGATCACAATGTATGACAAATATAGACCAACCATTAAGGAAATTTTACAGGGCAGCAAAAGTTTATATATTTGCACTTTAGGAATTTGGAGTAGCTAAGATGGCCACATTATCTCATCTGCAATGGGCGAGTCTGACTTCATCACTATTGCATTGACAGTTGCAAGTTCAGGGAAAAAGACAAAGTCTCACCAGCTCGGATAAAAGTGAAGCCAGTGAAAGTAGATTGTCTTAAACAAAAAAGAAAACAAATCTTACCAGTTATAATGTCGCAGAAGGATACATGCACCAACTCTTGACAAGGAAAGCACAGTAGATACCCGATTTATATCTTCTTCCTGGCGCTGTCCTATATCAGCTTCACTCAAGATGATATAGTTCTACGAAAACATAGGAATCGTAGCTGTAAAATGAACAGTAAAAAAGTACTGACTTTACTTCGAATATTAGTGACATTTATCTGTAGATGCTTAGAATTTATCCTTTCAAATATATGACTCCGTGTAGGAACAAAACTGCACATATTTTACTGCGTATTTTTTAGAAGCTTTCCTGCAATTGCATAAAACTAGATGTAGACACCTACATATCATTCATCACATCCGCGCGAAACAACTCATACATCCTTCCACTAGATTGAACCGAACTTTGTAACACATGGCAGCAAGATCATAAGGCAGGACCCCTTCCGATCATTTAAACAGCCATATTCTACTTCCGAGATTCACTAATTGAAATCCTAATTAGCAACAATACAAAACATATATCCAGCAATCGGCCAAAAAACAATCAAATTGACAAATGAATACAACTCAATCCATCACGAAATCACACGTTCCAGCCCCACATCCCCCAGAAACAGGACCAACCTAAACAAAATTTCTCCACAGCCAACTAAATCCAGCTCAATAATTACTAAAACGAACAAAACACACCAAAAAACCCAAAAAGGAACCGACTTGCCATCGAGCTCACCTGCTGCCGATGCGAGATGATATCGTCCGACCCATCGGACTCATTGTCGACGAAATCGTAGTCCCCCTCTGCATCATCGCTCCCCATCCCGGTCTCCCCGCTGTAGAAATCATCATCAACCGACTCCAGATCGTTCGCATCATGCATGTCGTCCTCCGAATCCATCCCTGCTCCCTGCAACCCCTCGAATCCCTCCTGCCAGGCGCCGCTATCGATCGCGGAAGAAATCGGGAGGACGAGGAGATCGGATTCGGGGGAGAAATCGGTGATTCGAGGGCTATGGGTTGGGATTGGGATTTCGTATTGATTTGGATGTTCCAAGAGGAAGAGGGGAATCTAAAGAGAGGAACTTTGCAGCCGTGAGAATATGGGAGAAATGGAGGGGGCTAGATGAAAAAAAATGGAGTGCTGGAGAACGGAGACAGGTCGTGGGAAAGAGACCTACAATTTGACCTCATTTTCGGACTCGATTGTTGTATTGGACGGTTCTGGTTTTGGGTCAATGGTCCGGTGGCGTTAGTTTTTTGAAACAAGAGTCAGGGTCCGAATCTAGGACCGGCTAGTTGGTCTGAAATGTGATCCTGACCGTTGATCAGGTGTAAAAAGGGCATCTTTAGATTTAGCTGGGGGCCTTTTTTTTTCGCTAAATTCCTTTTAGGGAAAAGGTGCTGTTTATTTTTTAGTATATTGAGACGGCTAAAACTGCCGCTTAGAGAAAATGTAATTTCTTCTTAAATTTTAACTAATGAGTTTTTTAAGGCAAAATGACCTGAGTTATAATTATCATTAATAATATCATATTTTATTTGAGTAACTGGTTCAAAATAATCAAAGTTTTTTTACTAAGTTTTATAAATAATTAAACGTCGCACTCCCGCAAATGGCATGCATTATAGATACCAAAATCAGTAAACGAGTCTATTGATACACTGAACCTAACATAGGGGGTTTGATTACCTGAATACAAAATTTACCTGGATACTAGATTTATCAAGACGTAAGAAACTTGGTAAAATCGCTCTCAACCTGTCCTTCAAATTTAGTAATGAGAAATCTAAAGGATAATTAAGTGCCA
Organism: Trichopus zeylanicus subsp. travancoricus; assembly: GCA_005019695.1. NCBI lineage: Eukaryota > Viridiplantae > Streptophyta > Magnoliopsida > Dioscoreales > Dioscoreaceae > Trichopus > Trichopus zeylanicus. The sequence continues at coordinate 1,397,025 of RXID01014490.1, forward strand.
TTTGATTTATAATTAAAATCAAGATGGGTAAATTATTTTTATAAACTAAATTTTTATCAAAATTAATTCTATAATAATTTAAAGTTCGAAAAATTATTTTAATTTTTTATAATATTTTTTTTTGTAACGGTGTAAAATAAGTAATATTAATATTAAAAAAAAATTAAAATATTGATTCTGATTCTGATTTCAAATCAAATGGTGTCTCATAAAAGCTAAGATTTTAATGTATCAATTAATATCAATTATGTTTGAAAGCAATACTAAATCTAGATAACTAATAACTCAATCCAATTATAAATAGAGAGTGGATCTTAACAATAAATAAAAAAATTACTTTTATCAAAAACATATTTGGTTGTCAAAATTTGAGAAAATAGATTATAAATGACATCACTTTTGTCCATCCTAAATGTTTAATTGTCCATTAGTGATATTTTGAAAGTTAATTTGCTGCCAACTACTTTTGGTCAGAAAAAAAAATAATTTTTACTTTTTTTATTCAGAACAACTTTTGAAAATGAATTTAATGATATTTTTAATTGAAAATATTGCATACAATAATAGTTTAATCAAAGATTAGAGATAAATTACTTTTAAAAATGAATCAAAAGTGAAGAAAAATAAAGAAAAATAATTTCTTCATATTCATCTATTTTTAAACAATCAAATAGTTCATAAATATATATATATATATATATATATATTAAATTGAGTGTTGAAAAATTACTGTCAGAATATTTTTGATTTTGTATAAAGGACAATGTCAATCGTCCTAATAAATTAAAATCTCAAAAAATTTACTTGAGCTGAGATGGAAGGAGAACGAGACTTCATCAACAAGGTTGATATTTTATTTTATTTTTAGTAGCGAGTATACATTGTACCATATCAAATTTTTAAAAAATAATTAGAAAAAAGATAAATAAAACCTCCACGCACTTCCTACGTACTGCTAACTACCGACAATCACGAGTGATATAAAATCTTTGCATTCCAAATAAATCTTCTGTTCAATCCAGATTTCAATTGAAGTTTTTTAAAAAATTGCAAATCATGCACATTGTCACCATTAATTAGCCAAGATGACTTCATTATATGCCAAACACAAAATCTGGCACTTAATCTGAAAAATCACGCAACACACATCATTTGTGGTCTGCCAATCACACTTCATGTCTCACCTTTTTTTTTTTCAGTTACAAAAAAAAAAAAGCTATTTTTCAATTTTTTTTCTTTTGTACTTTTTCCTTGTCCATGGAATCCTTCCATTCCAAGCTTAAATACTGTTTGCTTCCAGTCAGAAACATATCAGTCCTTCCCGTAATCTCGCGGCCATCGTTCTGCCACATGTCTTCTCCGAGACATATCCCCGATCTCGAGGCAATTTCGACGGTTGGTGGAGCCATTCCCTCATGCTATGCCTCCGACAAAACATCCATCCCAAACTATCCTGCTTTCTGGTGCAAACGACGAAGCAACGTGGCATATTTTCATTTGTCCCAGTAAAATTACCCTCCAATAGAAGAACTCCACGGAGGAGGTTCTGGATTACGTACAGTCCTCCGCGGACTCTGGACACCGAGTCCAGTTTTGCTTTTATCTTTTTCTCGCTGCCATGAGTCTCTCGTTTCTACTCCGACGGCCAGAATTAAAAAAAAAAAAATTAGAAATCACAAGAACAATTCGGGTCCCAACCGCTGAAAGATCTCGCGATAGCGAATCTTAAAGCAAATTCAGCCAACCACGGCTCATTTCCCCGCAATTAGGTCGCTAACTAATCTAAATCCAAATATTTCCACAATTTTTTGTTCAATTTTTAGTATAAATAAGGCCCTAGAGATCGATTTCCATTCTTATCCCATCGCCAGATCGTTCGTCCCAATCTCTGGGTCTCCGTTCAAGATTTACATATACGAATCTCTCGCCGTCATTGGCGTCTCCTCCTCGCTGGCGATCCTCGGATTTCTCTCGATCGGCGCGGTTGATCTTGATCGGTGGTGAGCGATGCTTTGCGGGTGGAGGAGATGACGATCGAATCGCTGCCGGGGAGCTCCGGTTCTCTGGGGACAAGGCGAAGCGTGTCGTATTTCAGCAACGGGTACGTCCTTGGCTTCACCGTCACTGCCGGCATCGGCGGTCTGCTCTTTGGTTACGATACTGGTATAAATTTTATTTTATTTTTTATCGTTTTCTGGTTTGATCTGATGTCTGATTTGGGACCGATCGATTATGGAGTCTGTGAGATTCAGGGTGTTATGCTGCTTCTGGTCGCACTTGTCCCATCAAAATAGCGACTTTATTAAATTTGGCCTTTTAGTGTCGCTTTTTCAGAGGAAGTCAAATCTCTCGAAAAACATGCGAATTACTAAGTGACAGCCGCTCCTTTGTAATTTTGAAATGTTTGTCGTATGGCACATGGATATCATGTTAATGAGACTATCTAATTAACTAGATATGATACTAAGATTGTTGAAATCTTAGATCTTGCTGATGTTTTCGATAACATACGTACTGTTGCGCTTTACCTTGAAGAAAGTTTCAGCATGAGAACTTTGAGTTGGGGACCCGTTAGCTGTTGAGCATTACTGAGGGGTGTTTCCTTGTGATTTATTAGGAGTTATCTCGGGAGCACTTCTTTACATCAAAAATGAGTTTGAAGTGGTTGCACAGAGTGATTTCTTACAGCTTCAACAGGATTCATTATTCTCTTTTCTGGCCTGTATTTTCTTTTGATTTTGTGTAAATTATGCATTTTTGGCACTTCTAAATGGAGCTAGCAGATTTGAATTTGTAATAAAGGTACTGAGTCTCTTTACCTGTTAGGAAACAATTGTTAGCATGGCTTTAGTTGGAGCCATGATTGGAGCTGCAGGAGGTGGATGGGTGAATGATGCTTATGGGCGGAAAAAGAGCAACTCTCCTTGCTGTTGTGGTTTTCACAATTGGATCACTTGTCATGTGTGCTGCACCGGACCCATATGTTCTAATATTTGGAAGGTTATTGGTAGGTCTTGGCATTGGCATAGCATCTGTCACTGCTCCAGTTTATATTGCTGAAGCATCTCCTTCAAAAATACAGGGAAGTTTGGTGAGCACTAATGTCCTCATGATCACTGGTGGACAGTTTCTGTCATACCTTGTAAATCTTCCTTTCACAGAGGTCAGATTCATCTTGCCTTTCCTGCTAATATTTTGTTTCTTGCCCCATTTTATTTTTGGACTTAGATGTTTTTTTGTCAATAAACTTTTTTTTTTCTTAGTCTTTTTTTTTCGCTTTGGGTATGTCAAGTTTGAAATTAACACATACTTTCGTGTGAAGTAGCAGAAAATTGATTTTGACAAATGTGCCACTGGTTCTTTTTTGTTGAGAATGATATCATCTTAATCTACGTCAAGGAAGTTGCCTCTGTCATAGAATCAACCTGTTTCCTTACAGCTTCAATTCCATCTTTGGTTTTCTGTCACTCATCTCATGAGTGAAAACAGGCCGATTCTGTGCACTCCTTTTACAAACCAGTAGCTCATGGAAACTGGAGTCACTCAGTTGCACTTCTTGGCCTATAATTGAATAATTGATGTTGGTTATCATGAATTTTCATTCATTTATTTCATAATGTACATAACATTTTGACAGTGCAATTTTGAAGGAACAATATCATGTCAGCGTCCCGAATTTGCATTCTCAGCATCTCACATTGAGGATTAAGACCACAAAGAAGTCAGGGAAGGTGTATTCTGTTATGATTTTGTTTTTTAAGTTTTCTGGACCTATCATTTTACACCGTCAATTTTCAATTGTGTTGTCAAATAACATGATACCTTGTCAGATCACGATGCCTAAAAGTTTTTTATTGGCCTAGCATTTCTGAATTTATCATTTTATTATCCTATAACAAACTTTGACCAGAATAGTAAAAGTTGGGTATACTGATCAGTTATCGTAGCGTGTGCATGACCCATTGTTTGTTGTATGCTTTGTTTTATTCAAGGTTTTACGTTTCGGCTGAAACGGCTCGTCGGTTCCAAACTGAAACCCTAATTTTGGTTTCGGTTTAGAGTTTACTGTTCATTTTCACCAAAGAGCAGACTCGAGCGCGGGCGGGAGCTCACCGGGCGAGCGTGCCCAGGCGGGAGCTCGCCGGGCTCTCGCGTGCGGGGGCGGGAGCTCGTCGGGCCAGCGCGTGCGAGGGAGAGCTCGCTCCGGTTTCGTGTCCGAGTCCGAGGGCCCCGTGTGCTCGCCAGTCTGCCGCTACTCCCTCACCTATCTCGTGCTCTCACCGACCTGGCTTTTACTCCCGCAAGCTGAAGCCGATCTTGCACCGAGGCCAGCGCTGTCGCCAATCTGGTTCCGACGCTCTAACCAGTTTCTATCAGATACTGTTCACGTACATAATATTATTCACGTAACTGTTCATTATTTTTAAAAAATTTTAAACATTTTATAATTTTTTAAATTTGAAGTTAAAAAATAATTAAAATAAAGTTAAATTTTAGTCAAAAATATAATTAATAAAAAAAAAATTGGTTGAAACTGAAATGAAAATGATTTTGATCGAAACACGTTGATTTTTTTATTCACGTACATCCGTGCATGACCGTTCCACTAAAAGTAAAGGCAAAAAAAATTTGTGTTGGTTTTACCCCTATGTGAATCGCTGTAACGAGATTGCGTAGAGTTAATTGTTCTCGTATGTATATAATGTTCATCTGAATCGTTTAGATACTGAATTCGTAATTTCATATCCAGATGTTTTAAATTTAACAGATGATGATGATGATTAGTTGTATTACATTATAATTAATAAATTATATATGTGTCAATTATATTTTAATAATAAGTTAAATTTGTTTATATTAATTTGTAGTTTTTTAATCATATTCATATTATTTTTCATATATTTTTTTATATAGTAATATATAAAAATAGTGGTTAACTATCAAAATTAATTTTAATTAATTCAAAAAATATTTAATATTGTGGTAAAATTAATTATAAATTCTTTCATAATTTTTAATTTTTTTAAAAAAAATTTAAAATTTTATCGTATTTTTAATTTAAAGTCAAAATACAGTCAAAATATATTCAAATTCTGATCAACACATAATTAATAACTAAAAAAATCTTTTGGCCGAAACCGAAGCAGCCGAAATTGAAACCGAAACGGCCGAAATATATTGATTTCGCTGAATGCCAAAATCGAAATCGATACTTAAAACCTTGATTTTATTTCACTTCATTTAACCTGTCAATTGTAGTTTTCTATCATATTCTCACTTTAGTTGACATGCCAAAACAATTGCTGATTACTCTGTCACTATTTAATCAGCAACAAGCTCCTGGTGGTCCTATTTCGGTTCTTGTATATTACTGTACTGAGTATCTTCCACTGAAATTTCTTTGATGCGACTAGGATGGTGGTCGACATTATCAATTTTTTATAGTTACAAAATTTTCAACTTGGACAGGTTTTGTTGTCATTATTATTATCAAAATGCAATCTGCGTACAATAGAATATGACATCACTACAGGTGCAACACATGTTGTTACATGACACTCTTGTATATTTGTTCAAAATAGCAACAGAAATATGGACAAGCTTGGAGATTTTTACACTGTAGATTGAAAGAGATGTTCAATATGCACCACACGTCTGCATAATATTTGTCCTTTTCTTTTGTTTTCCTTTGATTTTGCTTTCACACGGAAGACAATCTGCATGTTTGTAGTAAGGTTGATCATAATTGTTGCGTTGCTTAGTTTCTATTTGTTCTTCATACTTCACATTATGCTCTATTTTATTCAGTTTTATGCTCCAAACAGTTAATGAAATCATTGCATCAAGGCAAGCGCTGAGTGGTTCCTGTTAAGTTTGGTAACTTTCCATTTTTCTTATGTGTGATGCTTTTTCATGAAAATGATATTGTATTGCTCATTCATTTTGCATGTTTCATTATGCATTCTGACTTTGATGTATTACATTGTAGTGATTATTTGTTTAGTTTGTTGTGACACATAAGAGGATAGCATTTAGAGTCCATCTTTGAAATGTTGAATTTGGTTACTGCTTCATTGTTTTCTCGACTATAGCTTAATTAAGTATTCTGTAACATATATTTGTCTAGTATTTCATCTATGTCATTGTTAGAAGAGTGTAATATTGCTATTTGTCAAGGAACTTTTTTGACCAGCAACAACTTCTAGCCATTTTAGATCCACCTAGCTACAGATTAATTTGCTTGGTTGTAATAAGCCTTAATGTTTGACATTTTCATAGATTTTGTTAAACCTTCTGTGCAGGTTCCTTGGCATTGTGATAATAATATAGGGCCTTTTTCATAATTGATTAAGTAAATATCTATTATTAGTTATACTTTTAGTAAGTTGTTTTCCATAAGAAGAAAACAGAATATTTTTGTTGCATTTCATTGCTCCTGTTCTGCAGCTGTTTCCTTCAATTTGCAAATGTTCGATGAAAATTATCAATGCATCCTTAGGAGATATATGTGTTATTTGGCACTGGATGCTTGGAGTTACTGCTCTAGCATTCATTCTGCAGTTCTTTCTGATGCTGTTACTTCCTGAATCACCTCGGTGGCTTTATATGAAGGTTTGGCTTTCTTTAGATCTGAATAGAATTCATGCTTCATATCTTCTCAGATCAACTCCTGAATCATGATTTTTTATGCAACACAGAATTAGAGAGCAGAAGCTTTGCCGTGCTTTCAAAAATATATGAGCCAGATCATATGGAGGAGGAGAAAGGTTTGCTCTCTATTGCTACAGATGAAGATATTGAGCCTAAGAGTTCTGCCAGATACTTGGATGTTTTCAAATCCAAGGAAATAAGGCTGGCATTTTTCGCTGGAGCTGGACTGCCGGTAAAAAGTGCCGGGTGCAATATTTAAATCCCTCTGCATTGAGATGATCTATATCTTGAAGTAAACAATACTAGCATAAAATATTTGTCTGACTATTTTTTTAGTTACTCGTGGTTGTTTTGTGGCAGTATAATCAAATAATGTTTATGGTCTGGAGCCTTCTAGTTACCTGATCCACTCAAACTCATCAATCCCTTTTGCAGTTGGACTCCAGCTGGCAATCTGATTTTTATTAAGAAACAATCATTCTCACTGACCTTGCTTTGTAGTTGATACATCAGCAGGTAGATTCAGTTCTCTGCGAACACATCAATGCTGAGAGTGTTACACAGTTTATCTATGATATTCAGAACGAACATTCATATGCATTGTATAGGTTAGATGTATGCTCAGAGCACATGTAAGTACTATTATGGCCCCTTTGTCTCTGCTAAACAATGATGAGCATCTAAGGAGAGCAACCTATGTTACCACCTTTCTGCCTGTACTCTGTGAATTAAGAATTTATTGCTGTAGCTTCAAACTCTATTTTCAGTGATTCGTGAGTGTACTATAAGTGCCATCCTTCGGAAATTAAATTATGGCCAAATATTTTTCAATCTGACATATTTTATAATATCAAATTTAGGGTCCTATATCTTTTACTGCTGATCGGTCAAGCATCTTTAGTGTCGTAGAAAATTTTAAAGATGTTGATCATTTTGACACCCAGGTCAACATAGGGCTGCATTTTCCATTAAGCGCGTTTGGTTCGATTCTGGGTTAAGGAATCGTGGAATAATGGGAATTGAATGATTCCAGGTAATTGAAGGAATTGAAGGAATTAGATAATTATAGTGTTTTGATGAGTATTTACTGTAGGGAATTGGTAATTGGTCAATTTCTTTCCGTTGTTTGGTTGACAAATGGAATTGATCAATTCCATAAGTTGTTGAATTCTTGTGTTTGGATGAGTTTTTACTGTAGGGAATTGAGAAATATATTAAAACAATTAAAAATAATAAATATTTTTAAAAAAATAAAAAAAAGACTATGTAAATAACTTATTATAATCAATTACAGATTTATTTAATATAATTTTGTTATTATCTTCTAAAATAATTTTTAATAAACATAAAAAATATATACTTATTTTTTTGAAAATAAGTAATATTTAAGTAATTTGAGTAATAAAATAATTTTAATTTTAAAATTATTGAAATAATTTTAAAAATTAATAAGATTTTACAAAAAGACCCAAAAATGAAGGGACTTTAGTTTCACTATATGTACAAATATCATAATAAATATTATAATGATTTGTATCTACTATAGAGACAACTTAATATATTAGAAAAGACATCTTAGCAGACGCTGCAAAATTTCAATATAAATACACTTATCAAATAACCCTCATCATTAAGATATTTACAATGGGATAAATTTAAAAAAAATCTGAAAAATTCGGGGGTTTTTTTGCAAAACCCATACCAGTTTCGTCCCTTGAAAATTATGACAGAACCGTTCAATAGATAGTGAAGAGCAGGGGCAGCGGTCGGAGCAGTGGTCGGGGCAACGGTCGGGCCGCAATTGGGGCAATCAAGATCGGGAATGGGGAGCTGGACGAGATTGGGAATGGGGAGCTGGACGAGCTGGACGAGATCGGTGGAGAAGAAGACGAGCTGGACCGGGAATGGGGAGGAATTCGTGGAGCAGAAGAAGAGATCGACGGAGAAGAAGCCAAGCTGGACGAGCTGAACGAGATCGGTGGAGAAGAAGACGAGCTGGACAGGGAATGGGGAGGAATTCGTGGAACAGAAGAAGAGATCGGTGGAGAAGAAGACGAGCTTGATTGGGAATGGGGAGGAATTCGTGGAGCAGAAGAAGAGATCGGTGGAGAAGAAGCCGAGCTGGACGAGTTGGACGAGATTGGTGGAGAAGAAGACGAACTGGACGAGATTGGGAATGGAGAGGAATTCGTGGGAAATAACCGAGGGTATTACAGTGAAAAAGAGGGGAAAACACGGGAATTGGTGTTTTCCCTTCGTTTTGGCCGGGAATTAAAAACCGGAATTGGGAGAATTAGGAAATAACCGATTTCCTCGATTTCAGGTTCTGAAAATCGAAATAAACACGGGAATGGAAGGAATTGGGCTCTCAATTCCCTCAATTCGCTCGATTCCCGGTTTCGGGAATCGAAACAAACACGTCATAAATAGAAAAATATAGAAGAGTTACCTATCAGAACAATACTCTTACCGATCTATTAGCAACAAGTAAATCTATGTCATGTGAATTAGTAATACGTCCGGAGAAATTGGTATAAGAAGCGGTCGATACACTTTTTGATAATGGGATCTGTGGACAATCGCTGAAAGATGGTCATAATAAAGTTAAGCTGTTTATGTACAGGCATTTCAGCAGTTCACCGGCATCAACACGGTTATCTACTATAGGCCCACTATTGTGCAGATGGCTGGCTTCTTAAACCAGCTAGCGTTGCTCTTGTCCCTGATTGTTGCTGCAATTAATGCTACTGGTACCATCCTTGGGATGTACCTCATCAATCGTTGTAGAAGATGCCGTTTAGCCCTGACCAGCTTGTCTGGTGTCATAGTCTCCCTTCTGATCCTCTCGGGTGCATTCTTCTTGCAGGCATCCAATGCAATCTCTGATCTCCGTGGCCCTCATGGTACTAATGGCAAATGCGGGACAAACCTTGGGTGGTTCCCACTATTGGGCCTAGCACTCTACATCGCCTCCTTCTCCCCAGGCATGGGTCCAGTTCCTTGGGCTGTGAACTCCGCGATCTACCCAGAAGCTTACCGTGGTGTGTGTGGGGGCATGTTTGCGACTGTCAACTGGATCTCAAACCTTATTGTGGCGCAAACGTATCTCTCCGTTGTGGCACTGGTGGGAACCGGTGGAACATTTCTGATCATTGCGGCTATTGCTCTAGTGGCATTTGCCTTTGTCCTGGCGTTCGTGCCAGAGACGAAAGGGTTGAGCTTCGGGCGGGTGGATAGGCTGTGGAAGGACAAGGCTTGGGCGACTGGCGGCAGCCAGCAAAGTCTCCTTTCCGGCGAGGGCGAGCCGTCGTATTCCGTCTTTGTGTAGCTGACGCTGCTGCGTGATTTTGTACGTGAAGTAATTAGCGCCGAGTGTTAAAATATGGCAGCGACCGCGGGAGGTAGGTCAATTTTTTCTCTTTTTTTTTTTTTTTTTTTTTTCTGTTGGATGGTATTTTATTCTAAGTCTAAGATATCATCCAACCTGTTCAGCTGTTCTTTTTTTTCTTTTTTGCTACTTGTTGGATTCGTGTAAGGTCAGTTCCGCTGTTTGATGGCTGATGATACTGTTTGTCTTGTGACACCTGAGATTGTATATAGAAGTCCGTATACATAACGGCTCTAATACTGATTTTAGAAGTCCGTATACAAGCTATAACCAGTATACTGATTTTAGAATCGATTTAGAATCGAAATCAAAAAAGCAAATTTTTTATTTAAATCATTACGATTCTGGTTCCTAATTTTTTAATAGTCGAAATTCAATATAAATCGGTTTTTCTTAACAGTCAGCACGCCACTGCACCAAGGATATTCCCGGGTTTTCAACCTTCCTCCGAAGTTAGCCGCGGCGGAATTATTGGGTGTGACAGCGACCGGCCACGGGGGTAGGTTGCCGGTGCCTGTCCTCTCGGTCTGGGCCCCGGGCCCCGGGCCCCTACTCCTCACCTCTCCTTGCCGCGTGATACACGCACATGCTATCCACGTCACCATCGACATCCCCATGGATGCCATGCCATGTTCATGCATCGCGTTGCATGGCCTCATGATGCCATTCGACATATATATTACTTACGGCCGTCCAAATGATGCCTTTGTCTCTGTTTTGGATCTTTCGGTTTGTGTCCCTGAAAAGTCAGCTCCCTGTAGATTCAAGATTAAGATTTGGGATTATGACCCAAGGGAAATTTGCATGTGCCCCCTCCGACCAAACCGTAATGATTTACAAGAAAATTTAATTGCAAAATTTGAGCATTTATACCCTTAAAAAATGAAAAATTATTTATCCGGCTCCAGACAAAGTTAGATCACTGGAACTGTGTATGCTCCTTAACTATCTGAAACAAGAATTTCTGCACGAGTTATTTCTATATAAGTTCAACTTTACAAGAGCGTAAACTACACATTTCCCTCGAGAATATAATAATATATAAATAAAAAAATTACGGTCGGTCATTATTCATACAACACCTCTCTTATTTTACATTTTACGTCTCAAATTTTTTTTAAAGATAATATACTCATTGATAAATAAAACAAAATTTCCTTTTAATCGGTGACTGATCGTGAATTAAATCAATTTATTATTGAAATATGGAATATGGGTAGGGTAATAATTCACCACAACTAAATTTTATAAATAATTTTTCACTTCTTAGCGATATATATGCAAAAAAAACCCTATGAGATGTTCGAAAATTAGTAGAATGAAAACAATAACTTTTTTTTCATTTTTTTGCAACCAAACAAATCCCAAACTGGGATTTTAAAGGTAACCCACCCGGAAGAGCCAACCATTCTCCTCTTAAATGGTGCTCGGGCTCGGGCTCATAGGCCGGCCCAGCCGATTACAGCCTAAGTTGTTTCAGCCCTAGAATACCAAAATATTACATTATTAAACAACTGCAAAGCAGATATAAAGTAAATATTCTAATTCTTCTGCCCATCATTTTCTGCATTTTTTATTTAAAAATGAATAAATTTATTCTTAAAATTAGAACAAAAAGAAAAAAAAAAAAGAGGATAATATAGCTGACGTCAGTTAGCAGCTGTTGCACGTTGTATTCGCGGGGATAAGGATTACGTGGCTGCCGCTGGTGGTGCCACCTCCGCCTCGCGATTTCTGTGGCCGCGTTTTTTTTGTTTGTTTGCCTTTGGACCTGCTGCTGAAAGCGACCGCTTTCACGACTCCCGGCCACGCGCATGAGTCGCTCGTGCCCTCGCGCGTTTCCCGCAGCGGATGTGGGAACTCGTGGGGAAACGAGTACCCTGTATGTCGCTGCTGTTTGCTTACTTGGCTCCACCCGCAAACGGCTGGATTCGTCTCGGCCTATTTCAAATTGAATTTTCTTTTCTTTTTCAGAAACGTTTGAATTGAGTTTGAACCAAAATAATCGATGCGAAAATTTGGATGATGATTTGGGATTTTCATTTACACCACGAAAAAAAAATCAAATAATTATTTTAAAATTTCATTTATGTCCCGATGGTTCATAATTATAAATTTCTTCATATTAAAGATTAATTTCTTACGGTTTTGCATTTTTTTTTTTTTGGCAAGGAAGTTTTCTGTACGCCGTATAACAACGCGGTGAATTTAACCTCTTAACATGATCCCTACACGGTGATCAGAAGTATTTGTATTCTATACGTACGTTTGCCGTACCAAACTGGCTTTGTGCTGGGAAACGACTCCAGAACGTGTGCTGAGCGCTCCGTGACCGGTTTCCCTGTTCGCTGGCTCACTAGAATCCAAACCCGATGCCATGGCGTGACTCCATTACCATATGTACACACATTCATCATATGTTCATCATCACCATCATGCCATATCCCCTGTCTCATTTAAATACCCGAAGCACAGAACAGGCCGGGCACCTTCCCATAAAAACGCACGCCTCCGCTCGAGGCGATGGAGAGCTCCTCCTCCTCCTCCTCCTCCTCCGCGCTTCCCTTTCCCGCTCCCGAAAACCCTATCCCTAGCTGCTACGATTCTCCCAAGAACCCCCGAAAGAAGAGGACCAAGAAGAAGCGGTCCCATAAGCAGCGCGCTTCTCCGCCGCTGCCGCCGCCAGAGGACGAGTCGGGGTGGCGGCGAGGCCGGGAGGTGATGCTGGAGGGCTACGTGGAGCCCGTGGAGGGAGCTGGGGAAGGTCGGGAGGAAGGTGTGCATGGAGTGGTGGGGAGAACCAAGAGCTTGACGGATGAGGACCTCGAGGAGTTGAAGGGTTGCTTGGATCTAGGGTTTGGGTTTAGTTATGATGAAATCCCGGAGCTTTGCTCGACGCTGCCGGCACTGGAGCTCTGTTATTCGATGAGCCAGAAGTTTCTTGATGAGCAGCAGCAGCAGGGTCGGGCAGTGGAGGGCGCTGGAGGGGTGGCGGAGGGCTCGCCGGCGTCGGCGGCTCCGATTGCTAATTGGAAGATCTCTAGTCCTGGTATGGAACTTCTTTTAATCTCCTCGGAATCCGGGTTTTCGGGACTAGGTGACTTTGTTTGATTGGGCTGTGCGGCGGGGAAAGATCACGTTTTTCTTGCGTCATGTGATCGGGTTCGTTGGTTTTTTTGATGTTTGAATTGTTCTTTAGGGTTTGTAGGGTTTCTGTTGTTATCAGGAGTAAATGGGCAAAAGTTAACCTTTTGGGGCTGGTTGGATGATTAATGAGAGATTTAGGCGATGGGAATTGAATTTTGGTGGATGGTTGACATAGGTTTTTTTAGAGGTTGTCTAGGAAGATAACGAGAAATTTGGCGGACAGGTTAGTAGTTATGGTGCTAGAATTTGGATGCTGGTTGTTGAAGTTTAGTAGAGGAATACGTGATTTTTGGTTATTCAGGTAAAAACTCCCTACAACCATTTGATGACTTGGATTTTCACTGGATATTAGATTCTATTGTTAGCTAGTAAGGCTTCTGTTTAGAGATTTGAATTTTATTCTTGCATTTTGGAAGTTGTTGGGTTGAAATTTGGTTTTAATTAAGGACATTCACATCCTACATTTGCATCTGACTTAGAACAAACATGTTGATGTTCTTTGGATTTCATGCAAGTAGGGATAATTTTGCTCATTCCCATTAAAAGAGCACACAAAGTAACTTTTATCTTATGCGACTTGTTATGTTCTTCTGTGTCTGGAGTATTTTCGAGATAACCTCTTTGGTTTCATGAGCATCTCTGCAGTAAGTAGAAAAGATCTTATGGATTGCAGGGCTGATCCATCCCTATGTTCTTTATCTTAGAAATATAATTTTAATAATTAGATCTTAATATGATGATGGATTTGGAAAATCACTCTCTCCTACGGTGCCTCTTTGGCATGAAATTGTTTGGATAATAGAAGATCCTGTTTAAGAACGGTGAATGCTTGAAGCAATGGGTATGTACATAATCAATTTTCCCTTGAGGTATAAGTTTTCCCTTGAAATAATTTATTTTGAACTGGATGGATTTGTAAGAAATCCTATTACACTTTAGAGCCTTCCTTGTTTAGACTGAGAGCATAGTGTTTATTCCTTCAAAATATGTATACATAAGCTACACTTGCATAAAGTTTTCATGGAAGATGATTCTTTGGACCCATCATAAATTTAGGTGCTATATGGCCTTATCTAAGCACAAGTGGAAGCCAACACGCATTGCTTTCGTATATTAAGCAATCGGTGGACTAGTAAGAAATCCTCTTGCTTCTTCTAGTGTTTCTTGTTAGATTAGTGACAAGTCTTATTTCTTGAATATATGAATTCTCTTTAGGTTGAAGCTACTCTTGCAATAAAGTTTGCACGTAAGGTGATTTCTTAGGCCGCCATAGATTGGGGTCTGTGGCCTTTTTTATGTCCAAGAGGTTAGATTGAGTACTTGGAAGACAGAAGCAGCTAGTTTCCATATGAACCAAAATGTTGAAAAGAGATCATATTACTGCTTGTGTTGTTTCTTGTAGATTGAGGAGACAAGGTTTATTTCTTTGAAGCATGTATATTATTTGGCTTGAAGCAACCATGGAATGTGGTTCCTTAGACCATTTCAAACTGAAGCTCAAGTGGTCAGATTGAGTATTTGGAAGATCGCAGAAATCAAGTTTGTATATGACCAAAAAATGCCACCAGCCTGAAACTTCTATTTGGAGATTCCTAGAGCTATTCCTTGTATTTACCATCTAAAATTCCAATTTCCATTTCCATGGCATAAAAAGAAGCCAAAAACCTGAATCATTAAAATAATACTGAAACACTAGAGACCAATTCAAGTTAGGATTGCCATCTCTGACACAAGTTGCACATCTTGGTACTTGTGGGAATATCATCTTGTCCTTTTGTGCTATGCGTTTCAGGTTGTCTATTTCCTTTTGCTCTGTGTCTTATATCGACATGTTTCATTGATATTCTCTTTGCTTACAGGGGACCATCCTGAGGAAGTTAAAGCAAGGCTGAAGTATTGGGCACAAGCAGTAGCATGCACGGTGAGATTATGCAGCTGACAGAGCATCCTGGAATTTGCATATGGCTAAATCTGTTCTCCATTGGATCAACAAGCACACTATTTACATCATTCAAGAGAATTTCCAGCTACAATATCCTGCCACTGGGCTGCTGCAATCCATCGGCTGGGTATCACATGGAGAATCTAATGTGTTGTTTGAGAAGATAAATGAGAAGGATAAGAAGCAAAAGAATAAGTGAGGCCTGCTCTGAGATCTGAGTTAAATCTGATGATAAAATCTCTGTGACCTGGATTACTAAGATATATGTAGTTGCATGTATGTCAGTGGAGATAAATAAATGTCTTCTTGGAAATTTTCCTCATCAAGCACCATGTTTTTAATTCTTCTATTAACAGCTGTTGCTTCTTTTGCTATGTTACTCAAAAACTGATGCACTAGCAAATGAAGCAATTGATTGCAGACTGTTTCACTGTTGTAATTGGTAAGACAGCAAGGTGAAATTAGGGATTTTGATGTGTGCACTTCTTATGACGAGGAGGGTGGGTCATTCTGTTAATTAATATCTTAACTTCTGATTTCTATTTGTTATGACTAATCCATTGAGAACTGCCTTTGATAAACAATGAGCTGACATGGATGTTAAGGCTCACACTGTAATGGCTGTAAAAAGTGAAGGATTCTAGCGGATGCAAACAATACATTCACAGAAACTCTAAATGTTTTTTTTTTTTTTTTGAAATGTAGCTCTATATGAAAATAAGTTTATGTATTTGGCCAATTGCTGATATTTTATATGTAGAAGTCCTTTTTATATATTTTGAGAACAAATTTTGGATATAGCAGTGATGTGTTGTAAATCACTTGTTTAAGAAGCAAACTCAGTGACCCAAAAACAGTGCCAGCTGAAAATCAAAAACACATCACTTGTGGTGTTTCTTAAAGGTGAATACAATCCTTATCGTTCTTAAAGGTGAATACAATCCTTCTTAAAGTATTTTCTGCCTTGTGTACTTGTATGCACTCGAATGGTTCTTCTGTTCATGATCACACAGCAAAATGTCGTGTCATAATGTTCATACCACAAATCTATTGCTGTCTTTCTTCATTCACATCAGAAATTGGAGACTAACCTGCATTTATAGATTAGTGATTGATTCTCTTTTTACAATGATGCTCGTCAACATCTTATCTTAGTGTTGTTTCTGTCAACCCAAATCATTGAAAGCTAAACATAAGCACTACTCTCCATAAACAACAATTTTGTTTTTTTAAAACTATCCTTCCAACTTTGTTCGGTTTGATGTTTCTGACTCATCACATGTAAGCTGACTTGCATAAACTTGAATAGAAACACTTAATGTACTTACACGAATTCTGAAAATTCTTCACAAACTGACATAAGTAAAATTGAACAAATCCATGGGTTTCATCAGAGGCACGCGAATAACACATTTGCCACTCCCGAAGAACCGAACCGACCCTTTATTGTAAGATGAAGTACGTCATACAAAATGCTTTGGGCCATGCCGCCATTAGCATCCACCAATACGCCATTTCATTTTCGCGTCTATCTTTTGTGGATCCTGTTTATCTCCACTGTCGAAGCTTAGACACAGGACATGCAATTCTATCCTGCAAGGTAGAATATTAAAATGGCAAAGAGCACCATCGCTAGTAGTTGATGCTGTCGCTTGTAATGTCACGTTGGTTTTTGGTAGAGTTTGCTCTGACCACTCATTTCGGGCCTGTTTGATACCGAGTCGGGGTCAAAGGTCAAGAGTCAAGGGTCAAGATTAAAGAAAGGGGTAAAATGTAAAACGCTAATGCGATCAACTAAATTTCGTTTGATTCCTGATTTGGTTAACAGATGGTTAAATTTTTATATTGACTAAAATGCCCTCGGTTGAGTAGTCTTCGTATTACTGTTCATCTTCCTCTCCGGCGGAGATCGCGCGCGGAGCCGACCGCCCGATCTCGGCCGCAGAGCCCGGGAGGCCGAGCTCGCCCGCCGCCCGAGCTCGCGCACCGAGCCGGCTGCCCGAGCTCGCCCGCGGAGCCCGCCGCGAGAGCTCGCCCCTGGCGGCTGGGCGGCCGAGCTCGCCCGAGGTCACCCGCGGAGCCCGCCGGCCGCTCGTCTGGTGTCGGATGCGTCCTCGGCGGGGAAGGAGCAGAGTCGTGCGCCGCCGACTGCGTCGTCGGTGGGGAAGGGTGATACTCGTGCGGCGTCTGCTGCGTCGGCGGCGAGGAAAGAGGGCGGCGTCTGCTCCGTCGTCGGCGAGGAAGGAGGAGACTCGACTGGGAAGGAGCAAACGCGTGCGCCGACTACTGCGTCGTCGGCGGGGAAGGGGAAGAATCGTGCGCTGTCTGATGCGTCGGCGGGGGGGAAGGAGGGCGGCGACTGCTGCGTTGTCGGCAGCGTCGGTGGGAGCTCTGATGCGTGTTGGGCCGCCGTGGGGGGGTGGGGGGATCGAGATCCAACGGTTCAGATCAAGTGACGGTATTCGGCTGTTACCCGATCTGAGCCGTTGGATCGAGATCCGACGGTTCAGATCAAGTGAGAGTATTTTAGTCAAAATATGATTAAAATTTAAATGAATAAAATAATATTAGTGCGGTCAACTATTTGGTGTTTGAAAGATAAACTGGTCTGAACGGGGTCAACTTAGCCCTGACCCCGTACCAAACGAGGCCTTCATGTTTTCCGGAAAAAAAAAATCCAATCCAAAGTGAACTTTCAGTCCCGCCGTCTTGATGTTCAAAAGATTAAATTTTCACACATAACCCTCCTTTATTATAAATTTCTCCACTTATAACGCCTTCTCCTGTTCATTGTTGGATTTTTGCCCGTATACCCTAAAAAAACTTATCTAATTACATCTAGACCCCCGTTTGTTTTGGGATCAGAATAAGGGTCTCGTTTCAGAATTATTTTTTTCTTGTAAAATTAATATTTATTATTTTATATTATTATTAAATTAAATTATTATAAAAAATTAAATATTTTTTTAAGCTTTAAATTATTGAAGTTTTAATTTTGATAAAAAGATATTAGTTTACAAAAATGATTCACTAGTCTTGATCTTGATATTGACCTTGACCTCCAATCAAACGGCCCCTATATATGTACTGTAATTGTACTTATATCCTTCAAATTTTTAAAAAGGCACAACGGCCAAATTTACAGGAGCTTGTTAGGTTCGGGAGTAGCAACGGGTTACTAGCGATTAGCGTGATTCACTAATTGAAAGTAACCCCATTGCTAAGGAATATTTGCGTTAAAGTTCAAGGACTGGAATGTAAATAATTAAAAATACAAGGGGTAATATGCGAGGGTCTCGTTTATAAAATTTGGAGACAGTGAGAGCAGAGGAGCGACACAAGTTGAGAGCTTGAAGCTAAAACGGCAGTCGAGAGATTCGTCGACGGGAAGGGCAATCCAATCAACAAGAAGAAGCATGGAGGAGCCAGAGCTGGGTGCTACCACACTCTACATCTCGGTCTGCACCATTGCCTTCGGCGAGGGCTGCACGCTCGCTGCCGTGCCGTGCCATCGCTTGGAGCCGACCAGTTCGATGATGACGTTCCCGTTGAATCGCAGATAAAATCCAGTTTCTTCAACTGGTTCCCGTGGTCCTACAGTTCCACAAGCCAAGTTGAAGAAACATTTGAAAAATTATATGGAAACGCAGGAACGTTATTTACAAGAATAGTGTTATATATATATATATTGAAGATGAAATTCAACTGAATTCTCTTTCCATAAAACCCTTCGTGACTTAATTGCAACGTACAAAGATGTGAACTAATTCCTCGATTCAATAGAACATTGTTGTTCTAGCTGTAAATATGAATCTGAGAGTCTTAGAATCCAGACAGGTTTGATACTGTGACAACTAAAAGAAACCACTGACAGTTTTTGGCCTACACCAAACATGTAAGTTTAGAAGTTTATTTACGGTCTTCCCGCATTGTAGATAAATTATACTAGCTTTTGTTCAAATTATAAACCAAAGAGAATATAGATTTGCTTTATTTTGGGTTACATTGTAATTGAATGCGATTTCTGTACTTCAACTAACTCTAATAACTCTGTATATCTTTTGTAAGCTATACAATGCTAGATTTAGTAATATTCCTGCAAGAACTTTGCATTGTAGCTGAAAATTGAAGAGTTTCCAAGCAACCATATGACTCCTACTACTCACAACCATGTCTGTTCTCTTCTTTTAAGAGGTTCGGATTGGTAGCATTTTAAGCAGATCTCCCTTCTCTCAGGCCACCTCACTGTGACACCACCGGAAAATGGAATCGTTGTGAGAAGGTCATGGTCGCTTCTGGATTGAAAAAAAAATTTGATGACGACGACCCTGATGAATCACATCAAAGATCCAGCTTCTTTAACTGGTTCATCTTCGGCATTTCATTAGGAGCGTTCACAGGAGTACTTCTGATAGTGTGGATTGAAAACCAGTGCTTTCATAGTTCTGTTGGGATTGTTGGTGCTGGCAAGTGGTCTTCCATTCTACCACAATCAGATACCAAGAGGAAGTCCCTTGACACGAATCCTGCAGGTGATTTTTGTTCATTAAATATCTTTCCCCGAACAATGGCGAAGTGATATTCTGTGTCATTAACAGAAAAGTGATGTTGATTACGAGTTCTTCACCAACTGTAGCGAATTTTAAACTGGACAACCTTCAGGTGTTTGTTGCTGCATTTAAGAAGAGAAAACTCACTTTTCCTGAGCATGTAGAAGAATCGAAGCAAGAACACGTTGAGAAAGATGAGGTTGATGCAGAAGTGCTTCCTCACGCACAAGTTCTC
>RXID01014491.1:0-65379 GCA_005019695.1 Trichopus zeylanicus subsp. travancoricus
ACGGGCTCACACCACCCACCCCCCCCAGACGGGCTCCGACACCCCGCCCGCCTACCCACCACTCCAACCCCCACCACCCTTTCCACCAAGCCACCTGTTACAATTTTTTTATCTATTTTTTATATCTAATTTTTGATATTGTGTATTTACAGATGGCTGATTCAGAGAATCTGGTACGATTAGTGCTCCATTATGGAGGATATTGGAAGGAAGTTGAACATACTCAAAGAAGGAAATATGTATTTGGTAGGCAGAAATCTTTACTGGTTGATACAAGAAAATACACATTTGCAGAATCATGGAAAGGATTAAGCAGCTATCCATACCAGCTTGGCAGTACATGAAAGAAATAAATGATTTTGCATGGAGTAGAAGTCACTTTAATCATTTAGTGAAATGTCATTATGTGACTAACAATATTTTTGAGTCATTTAACAGTTTTATTCAAGATGGCAGGGAGCTTCCCTTTCTTGAATTACTTGATTTCATCAGGCAGAAGATAATGGTGAAATTTGCCACAAGAAAAAATGAAGGATCCCACTGGTCTGGAAAGCTAGTACCAAGAATAGAAGCTTTTATTAGGAAAGTTTCACAGGCACAGGGCGGATACCGTATTTGGAGGTCTTCTGATGATATTTTAGAGGTTAGTGATCCTGCAGGCCGATGGATTGTGGATATAAGGCAGAGGATTTGTGATTGTATGCAATGGCAGCTGACAGGAGTGCCTTGCGTTCACGGTATTGTTGCTCTCCTTGATATTCGGCTTGATCCTATTGATTTTGTTGATGACTACTATACTCTGGAGACATACAAAAGAGTATATGATGTTCCTGTCACTCCATTGCCAAGTAAGCAACTTTGGGTGTCTGTGCCAAATGCTTTGCACGTACTTCCTCCACGTTCAAGAAGACAACCTGGTAGGCCTAAGAAGAAAAGGATTAAAGATCCAATGGAAACATCAAGTAGAGCAATATATGCTTGCAGTAGATGTGGTCAGCTAAGATACAACAAGAGAGCGTGTAAAGAGCCTCTTGGACTGCAACAACAAATTGATGTTCCTGGATCTAGCAGTACTCAACAATCAGTGAGAAACCAATATGTTGGAGAACGTGACAGGGGAAGAGGAAGAGGAAGGTCTACCGTAATGACTTCAAATTTTAGTATGCATTTACCATGTGAGTTTTTTTTAAAAAACTTGACAATTGTTTTTCTTATTTTATGTGATTTTGAAACAATACAATAATAAATGTGACTGTATTTTTTTGCAGGAAGTTCGTCAAATCTCTAGGATCAATTTTCATTGGGTAAACAGTCTTCTCGAAAATGATGATGATGTCATGTTGCTTGGTTATCATAACTATTGGTGCATTTTGGTTGCAGGTACATATTTCTGCTAAATAGACTGGGGAGAGTTAGATGGCAAGGTTTTGGATTAGCGATTCAGGAGGAACTGTCATATCTTTTATTATCCACCTCTCTTTTGTTGAATGAGAAATGAGGAGTGTTATTTATGACACTTGTTTCATTAATGTATTTAAAAATTTTGATTTATAAGGAATAATCGAATATTTCCTTTTTTTGGTTGAATATTAAAGGTTTGCTTTTGTTGGACAACAGCAGAACTTGTTATATTGTCTTGTGTCTTGAACTTTCAAGTTGCTATTGCTATCTGATTACTGATTAGGCTATATTGTTCTAGCAAACTGCAAGTTTCTATTATTGTTCAGACAGGCTATATGTTATAAAATCTCATGAATGATTGTCATTAATTAGAAAGTGGCTTTATTTATAAATAACTTCAAATTTTATTTATTTTATAAGTAAATTTTATAAATAAATCATTGAAGGTTATAAAACTTAAAATTTAAAAATACAAATTTCATATTGTACATTTACAAATAGATTCCTTGATTTTTTTTAAAATAAATCAATATTTTAATCATTTTTTATATTAAATTACACGCAAAATACAGTGAAAGTTTAAATTTTTCATTTTTCAAATTTCAAATTACAAGTTTACTATTTTTTACATTTAAAAATAGACGACCACCTTTAATATTTTTCTTTATAAATACGTCCAAAATTTATTTATTTTATAAATAAATTTTACAAATAAGTCATCGAAGGTTTCAAAGTTTAAAATTTAAAATTACAAGTTTCATGTTGTACATTTACAAATAGACCCCTTCAATATTTTTATTTATAAATAAGTCTATATTTTTAATCATATTTTAAATAAAATTTTATAAAAAAGACATTAGTGTTTTGTTCTATTTATAATTACAAATTTAATATTTATAAATTAAAAAATAGACCTTTAAATTTTTTTTTTAAATTACTCTAAATTTTTTTAAACTAATTTTTACATCTTTACATTAAAAATAGACCACCTTTAATATTTTTCTTTATAAATACGTCCAAAATTATTTATTTTATAAATAAATTTTACAAATAAGTCATCGCTTAAAATTTAAAATTACAAGTTTTATGTTGTACATTTACAAATAGACCCCTTCAATATTTTTATTTATAAATAAGTCTATATTTTTAATCATATTTTAAATAAAATTTTACAAAAAAGACATTAGTGTTTTTTATATTTATAATTACAAATTTAATATTTATAAATTAAAAAATAGACCCTTAAATTTTTTTAAAAAAAATAACTCTAATTTTTTTTAAAAAAACTAATTTTTACAAATACACCCCTCGCCGGAGGCCCGACGGCGCGCCGGACGGCCAGCCGGCACGCGGCCGCGAACGGCCTCCGCACGCGGCCGCGAACGGCCTCCGCACGCGGCCGCGAACGGCCTCCGCACGCGGGACGGAGGCCGAGGCCGGCGCGCCGGCACGCGGGCGCGGACGGCCAAGGCCGAGGCCGTTCCGCCCCCGCGTGCCGGGGACGGAGGCCGAGGCCGGCGCGCCGGCGTGCCGGGGACGGACGGCCTAGGCCTTGGCCGTCCGCGCCCGCGTGCCGGCGCGACGGCCTCGGCCTCGGCCTCCGCGTGCGGGCGCGCCGGCCTCGGCCTCCGTCCCCGGCACGCGGGGGCGGAACGGCCTCGGCCGTCGCCGTCCGCGCCCGCGTTTCGGCGCGCCGGCGCCCCGGCCTCCGGCTCCGCTCCAGCCACCGGCCTCCGGCTCCGCTCCCGCCGCCTGCCGGCCTCCCCCCGTCCCCGCCCGCGCGACGGGGTGTTATTTGCAAAAATCCGAATTTCGGGGACTTTTCTGTAAATCAGAATAATTTCAGGGGTTTATTTGCAAAAATTCTAATTTCGAGGACTTGTTTGTAAATCTGATTTCTTTCGGGGTGTTATTTGCAAAAATCCGAATTTTCGGGGACTTCTCTGTAAATCGGAATAATTTCCGGGGGTTTATTTGCAAAAATCCGAATTTTCAGGACTTTTTGTAAATCTGATTTCTTTCGGGGTGTTATTTGTAAAAACGCAAAATCCGGGGGTTAAATATAAAAAAGTAAGTTTTTAGGGGTATACGTAAAATAACAGGGGATAAAATGGGAATTTTTTGATAAAAATTTGATTAAATAACCATGAGGGCTGCGGGTAAATATGGGCGGATTTGAAAGGTGAGAGTAATTACGGAAATTACGGGGGATTTATCGTAATTAAGGCTAATTACGGGATCACCCGTAATTATCCCTTAAATTTACTCGATTCCAACACAATTCAACTTTAATTATTCGAATTCAAATCCAGACTAATTCTATGAATCCAACTCACTAATCAAATAGATTAACCCAAACAAAATCCCATTAATTAATTAATCAGATCTAGTCCCACTTAGTTCAGAATTAAATCAAATATGTTAATCACTTGATTAACCCAACTCATCAAATAACCAACTGAACCAAATCATTTAAAACCCTAAACCCAACCGAACCAAAACTTAAACCTAACCTAAAACCCAAACCATCTTCTTCCTCTTCCTCAGCTCACAGCAACCGCAAAACCCTACCCCTAATCACCGCCGCCGCCGGTACACTGCCGCCGCCTCGGCGCCGCCGTACCGGCCGCCGGACCCTCGCAGCCGCAAACAGCAGCGAGCGGACATCCCCTGGTCGTGCGCAGCCGTGCATGCTGCCCGCCGCGTGTGCCGCCGCCGCTCTGGCCGCCGTTGGTCTTTCCCCCATCAGGCAGGGTTGAAGACAGAAGATGACCATTTTACATAAAGGCCCCCTAAAATGCTGATTTATAACAAGATACCCCATTGAATAATAATTTCTCATAAAAATCCTATTTTCATAAAATTCATTGCCTTTAGGTCCTTCATCCTCAATAAACCAATAATTCAGAATAAAAATTTTATTTCATGATGCTCTAGATTCTACTAGACATTCAATAAATATTTTCTTAAATCTAGATTATTATTTAGTGCCAAATACAGTATAAAATATTACAAAATTTAAAATAATCTCAACATCCTCTTGTCTCAAGTGATAGAAATAATAAAAAATTTAAAAACAAATTTCACCTATTTCAAAATTTGATGGTGGTCGTTTCTTGTCTCCATTTTGGACACGTTTTCGATAAAAAAAATTAGTATAGAGAAAATGCGGTATCTCTTTAATAAGGTAAATATCATTTCTAAATTTTAAATATTTAGTAATGAATGATTATAGTATATATGGGTTGTGGATGGTTACTAGTCATGGGTAATGGTCTATGGGCGGTTACACCAAATTCCAGAACTCAGAAGGTGATATAGACGGGACTCCTCACTGTATACGTTCCTGAAATCCACCTCAAGTTCCCCTGCACCGCATTCCCTTGACGCCTACTGCCACCTTCGCGGACGAAGCTTATTGTGAAGCTCTTCTTCTCGTTCAGTTGAGAGAATTTCAGCACGCTTGGCTTCATTGTTATGGATACTCCGGAGAGCTTGTCCACGCTCAATGCGTACGTTGAATAAGCCTCTCCGACGTTCGTCACCGTCCGAGTAACCGTGACCGCCCGATTCGAGCCTAGTGAAACTGTTATGGACGGATAGTTCAGCTCATGCTCGGCGATTTTCTTGATCTTTGAGCAGATGGTCTTCCGGCCAACGACGGAGCCCACCTCTTCGTCAGAGTATCCCAGGCCACAGAGATAAGAGATGTAGTCGCTGGGATTGATGTCATAGACTAGACCTGGATCATTGGCTTTCGACGGGTTAACATGGCCGGCGCCCATGTCGAAAAAGGTAGCCGGCTTCTGCCTTTCGTCGAGGATTGGTTTTCCGTTGTGATCCACTATGCTGGATGTCGTCATGATTGCTGATTTAATCGCTGCCGGAGACCAATCTGGGTGCGCGCTTTTGATCAATGCTGCTATCCCGCTCAAATGTGGGGTCGACATGGATGTGCCCGATATCACGTTGAAGGTGACTTTAGCTCGACTTTCCGAGGGTGGCCCAACTTGAAAGGGCCAGGCTGCGAGAATGTTGACGCCGGGCCCGGTGATATCCGGCTTAAGAATCCCAGGACTGACGTTGTTGGGTCCTCTGGAGGAGAAATAGCCGATCGCCGGAGCCGGTGATGATCCGAGGATCGTGCCTTTGTACACGATTGTCGCCGTAGGTTTCTTGGTTGAAGCAATGTAGGAGATGATCTTCGATCCGTCAGGGTAATTCACATGCGATGCCGGGAGAACATGAGCTTCGGCAAAGGTGCTATACCCGTTGGCCTCCTCGTTCGCGAGTATCATGGCAGCGCCACCGGCATTCTTGACGTTAGAGCCTTTGGCCACTCTTCCAACACCGCCTCCTATCTTGCACAGGACTATCTTCCCCTTCACGTTAATGCCTTCTAACGAGGAGTTGCCACAGTATGTGGCTTCGGAGTCGTGGGCTCCGGGAAACACGAGTGGAAACTCGGTGGACGAAAAGTTTGCCGGCTGGAAGAGGGACTCGCCATCGAACTTCTGACCGTCTCCAACCTTCACGATTGCCCTTATGCTTCTATCCGTGTTGCTTGCGGCGACGGTAAGCAGCCAAGGAGCCTCGTTGGAAAGGCTTCGCCCAGAAGGACCGGAGTTCCCGGCGGCGCAGCTCACGAATATCCCCTTCTCGATGGCGCTGAAGCCACCTTGAGCGACTTCGTCGGCGTAGAACGGAAGAGAGGATCCCCCAAGAGAGAGCGACATCACGTCGACGCCGTCCCTGATGGCGTAGTCCATACCAGCTACTATGTCAGAGGAGGCACAACCGTTTTCATCGCAGATTTTGTAAATTGCCAAGTGAGCGCGTGGCGCCATGCCCGAGGCAACACCCCTGGCGTTCCCTAGCGCGGCGGCGTCCTTCACAAAATTCCCCGCCGCCGTGCCAGCCGTGTGCGTCCCATGTCCTTGCTGATCGACCGGTGAAGCCGGTGCCACAAACCCTCGCATGGCGCTGCGGCCGTTCTCAAAGGCTCTGGCTCCTATGACCTTGTTGTTGCAGGTGAACTTCTGGAAATCGCACGCACCCTTCCACTTAGAAGGTGGCGGTGACATGCCCCCGTCTCCAAAAGAAGGATGATTCGGCGAGACGCCGGTGTCGAGAACACCGATGATGACACCCTCGCCGAAGTTGGAGCCATTCCACAAGGTGCTGCCGAGACGGATGCCCAAGAAGTCCGGCGTGTGGGTTGTGAGAAGAGGAATGAGACGGTCCGGATACGCGTGCATGAAGCCATCAATGGACTGCATGGTCTTGACTTCCTCCGGCGTCAGCCTGGCGGCGAAGCCGCTTATCGCCGAACGGTAGGAGTAGACCATCCTTGGCTCGCCGGTGGTAGCGATGGTTTTGGGAAGGAAGGACATGTACCACCTCTCGAGATCATTGTCGGAGAAGGTGAGTTTGAGGTTGTCCGGCCGCCGGACATGGACAATGTAAGTCTGCAATGTAGAGGAGGCGTCGGCCTTGGCATCGTCTGCAAAGCAAAAGGAGAAGAAGAGGAGGAAGGCGAGTAGGAGGGTGGAGAGCTGCATGCAGGGCTTGGAGGTTGATGCTGAAGCTAGGGTTGGAACATAGTGCTTGTATAAACGTTAAGAGTACATATTTATATTAGTTTAGTTGCTTCGCATTTAGATGAATGAACCGATGCCTTTTATTTGGTGCACAAAGGAATCATTAGTACTCGAACAGTTGTTCTGAAGATACAACACAAGTATTAACTATTCTCAGGGTTATTTACAAATACATCCCTAACTCTTTTGTATTAAAAAATGCTAAGCTTTTTATTATTTTAATGAATATTAATCTTTCATTAAATAATTATATTTATAAGTAGTTATGTACTCGAGCTTGTACAGCCTCAATTGTCGATAACAAAAAGGCAAGTTCAACTAATTTCGATTTACATTCAGAAAATAAATCTTCACCTACAATAAATACCACATTCTACAGTTTCGAATATATTTATGATCTGTCACAAAAAATATATTCACAATATTATTGTGAATAGTAAAGCAAAATCTAAAGCATAATTCGATTTGGGATAATGATTAGAATCGAGATCAAAACTAATAAATTATTTTTATAAATTAATATTTTTTTATTAAAATTAGTTCTATAATAATTTTAAATTTTAAAAATTATTTAATTTTTATAATAATTTTATTTAATAGTAATATAAAATAAATAATATTAATTTTATAAAAAAATAATTCTAAAAAATACTGATAGCAAACACGAGAGGATAAAACATGAAAATCAATTAAACAATAATAAAAAACTAACTCAAGAAGGTGATTTGTATGCAGTAAATAAGTCAGGCAGTTATAGGAAGATAACCCAGGAATCAGGGAGGTATTAGGCTATTAGCAAGAGAAGTCGCCTAGTTATTCCTAAATGAAGAGTATTGATAGTTACTTTGGGTTGCTCAAAAGAAAGTCAAGGGAGCAACAGGCGAATATGGAAGGAATCAGGGAGGTATTAGAAAAGAAATTGCACTAGTTATTGAGATAACAATGACCTAAGGAAGGCACGCGTGTGGCTCGCGTGGGCAAATGGTGGTGGCAATTCATAGACGACGTAAGAAGGCATTATTAACGCGGCCTCATCTTCAACGAGAAAGAAAAGAATTCTATTTGTGGATTCGGGTCGAGAAAAGTTGATCACGATGCCAAACGAATCTTCGAGTGGGTTATGCGTTGGCATGCATATTCCTTTGCCTCTCCACCGAACCATAAATAAATACGCCAATGTTAAACATGTGAAATTAGGTGAAGCAGCTCTACGGAGAAAAAGAAATTGGATCAATTTAGATCATAAATTAAAATTAAATAAGGCTAGTCGGTCTTACGTTACGAGAAAAAGGTGCCCATTTCTGCTTTGGTATCGAGAATTCAAGTAAAGCATTTATTTAATAATCTCATTCGGAAAACAATTATCGCGTGGAAATTATAGTTAGCAAATTCAGTGACTATTGACCTTAGGACATTTATCTCTCGACGAAATGTACTTCTTCGTCAATTCATAATGCATGCAGCGATGCGATGGTCTGCATCGGAGGCGAAATTTTCCTTTTGGTTGAATTTATAATATTTGCTAAATGAGATTTAGACATCGATGCGTTATTATAATGAGCCCGCGGTCGATTATGTTATAATATTAAGTATAATAAATTAATTATACTTTGAATATTAAATAAATAAAATTTAATATATATAATAAAAAAAATTTATATTACATAAATTTTAAAAATATTTAATATTTGATTTATTATATTATTTCGATTCAATATTTTTTTTATTTTTTCGGTATTATTGTTCACCCTCAGCCGTGTCTGTCGGAGCACTGAAACCAGACCCACGGCCAAACGAAAGTCAGACCCAGCTCCCGCAGCTGGAGAAAAGTAGCCCTCGGACAATTCCACCAAGTCAAGAAGAGCCATCCCGTAGGTGCTTCTGCGATATTATAGGCTGGGTTATTGCACAAAATTAATATTTCCTGTAAAATGTAATCTCTCGAAATAATAATTATTTTATGGTAAACCAAATAGTTAATGATGATAATCTTCTTCTCAAATAAAATGATGATCTAAACTAATTTTATTATAGATAGACCTGACAACTCAGCCGCGGGTGCACTGTTTGCGGTCAACGCAGTCGTTTCCCTAATAATTGCCAAAGAACCTTGCACTGTTAAGCCCAAGGCAACTTGGTCGATTCCATATTCACACCAGCGCCTAAAATGATCCTGTACACGACCAGCCGCGTCGCACACAATGCGTGGCATCGAGGGAGTTAAATGCAAAAATTGTCAAACAGAAAATTATATGGAATCGATCACAAATATCAATCTAATTAAGGATTTTCTATATAAGTAGAATTAAATATTATGTTTATTTATTTAATTAACAGTATGTAAATTCTAAATTAATAGGGATTAAATGTAAAATTTATATTTAAAATATGATTTAAATTGGGTTGTGAATTTTTTCTGTAAAAACTGAAACAATGAATATATACGTTTGTTCAAAATTAATTTAAGGTATTATTATATAATTAAATGTATTAAATGAGAATATTTGGGAGATAAAATTTAATCATTCATAATTTTTTTCATTTTCTTGAGTAGAAATCATTTTAGTTTGAAATAACTAAAGTCATATTTTTATTATTTTAATTTTAATCAAATAATTTTTTAGGTGTTGTACTTTTATTTGGTTATTCTCCATAGTTAACGACAATTATTAAAAAGATAATTTGAGATTATTTATATAAGATCACTATATCCTAAGAGCATAGGTAAGTGTGATGAAGTGATTTTCTCATGAGATTAGTGAATTGCCAAATACAATAACTACCGATCTTTGGTTGTGTCAGAAATGTATAGCATATGAAAATCACTCACCATTTGTGATGAGTATAGATGAATATGACTTTCAAAGGTTTTGAGAATATACTCATACTGGGATGGTTGTTTCACCGAAATGATCCATTATATATTTTTCTCTAAATATACTATTGGTTATTGTTTCTTGACTGTTCTAATGATGTTGATACTCATTCTCTATTGGTTATTTGTTATTTGTTATTCTAGTAATGTCGATACTTCTTCTCTATTGGTTATTAGTTATTAATTATTTTGATGGTGTTGATACTCCTTTCTTGTTGCTTTGTTTTTTGAGCTCGTGGTTTATATAATTGTATTGTTATTCTTTTCTTAACTATTGTAGCTTATTTTACAAATTTAATATATTTTTTGGATTAAGTGTAAAAAATTCAACTACTAAGCATATTACAGGTGTCAATACAGATAACTGATCAATATTAGAAGATAATGTGTTGTATTGGGATGAAAAAAAGGGCATTTGTTGAAGATAGATTTATTTTTTTATAAAATACGAGTTGTAATAAGAATTATAATATAAAAGTCATTATATTTATTTTAATTATACAATTTTGGGTTGTATTCATTGAATTAATATTTAAAATATAATAAATATTTATTTATTTGTTTTTTTCTTTGTGGTGTTATGATGTTATAAAATATGGTCATGTTTCATGACGAGATCCAAAGACGGGTGGTAATGAATGGTAATGGGGCGTGAGTCGCGTGGTAGAAAGTCTACGACTCATGCCAAATTCCTAATTAAAATTTGATAAGGATTGTTATTAGATTCTATTAAATCAGGTTTTGACACTCGTAAATTTCTCGGAAATAGTTTGTGTACCTGTATCGAGGGCTCCTACAATAACATTCGTCTCACTGGGGAGCCTCACCGTTGCATTCAGAGAGAGGCCCATGAAATTCCATGATCTGGTGGTTCGGAGCTGGAGCTTGGTGTTGGGGAGTACTGAGACCACCTCAGCCATTTCTGGATCCCACGCAATTCAAAGCAGTCAATGAAAACCATCTAATAAAATACAAGAATCATGTCGTACTCTCACTGCAGAACCTCACCTGAAAGCCTTGCGACTTCATCATCAGTCAGTCTGGCTGCAAAGCCATTGAAACTCCTGCGTAGCTGTGAACAAGCGAGTTCTTCCAGCTAACATCACTGGAATCAGCAAGCATTTCAGTACTTGTACTATTACAATAAATGAACGGCTTGACAATATTGGTTGTGTATAACCTTGAGAGCACTTTGTTGAGCAGATCATGGTGCGATTGAAGTGCATGTAATGTGTCTTCTTTTAGATGTTCTCCCATGTAAACAATATTGACCTGCAGACACTCGAACGCGAAGACGTCAATCAAAACTCTCTCCGTTAATCCTAATGATAGACAACGTTCTACATCTTGAAAAGAAGGATGTCGTTCATCTTTCTTTCGCTTCCATGGCACTGAAAACTCAAGGAAAACAATGCAAATGATAATGCATATAAGAGAGCGATATTGTGGAGAGCCATTGGTGAGGTTTTGCTTTGCTTTGCTAGTTGACGCCAGTCCTGTGATGTATAGGTCATGGTGGTAGAGAGAAGACATATGTTGATCTGGTGAGCTCCGTCTGATTTCTAGGTGCACTTATCGTAGCTTGGGATCATCGTAATGGGATCTTCAACTATGTGCGAAGCCGGCGTCAGCGACAAATTGCAGGGGTTCACGATTGAGTTGCATATGCCTCGTTGGTGATCTCTATGGAACTTTTATCTTATCGGAATTGTCCTCTCCTTTTAGGGAGAATTGGTTTTAGCCCCTCCAAATTTTTTTTTTTCCTGATACCTCATCGAAACTTATAGGGATCATTTGGTAAGAGATGATCCCCACAAAATCGAAATCAACTAATTACGTGAACAGTTGGTGTTTTCTCAGAAAAGAAGTTCTAAGCAATCTCCCGTAAAGACGGGAGGATAGATATAGTTGGTCTAATCCCAAACCAAAAATTTATATTTTACAAATGAAATCAAAGTTTTAAATTTCGGCCCAAAAGTAAAATTTCAATGATTAAAATCTTAATCGCGGATCAGTATGACCCCGATTTGAGCTTGGCCTATTTTATTCTTTTCCTTCAATATTTTAAAAAATTTCTACTCAAAAATTTTTATTTAGTAATTTTAAAAAATATAAGTATATAAATTTTTTTCATATTTTTTATATATTTTAAAAAATTTTAAATCTAAAATTAAAATTTAGTAAAAAATAAAAAAATAATTTAATCAAAACCAAAATAAATTTGTAAAAAACTAAAATATTCGAAATGCATTTGATTTCGATAGATATTGAAATCAATTTTAAAACTAAAACTTAAAAACTCGGATGAAACCCAAGGTTAATTTCCAATCAGCCTGAGTTCTTTTTATGAGAATATTAGAAAATATTAAAAACTATTCTCTTTTCACATAGAACTTAAATTCATTCAAATATGTTGAGCAATTGTTCATAAAATAGTTCATTATTTACAAATAAACAGAAATGTAGAGTGATTGCTGCAAACGCCAAAAACTTCAAAGCTATGGTGTCTTTTGCGAGGAAAGCGTGCATCAGCAAAATAAATATAAAAGAAATCAGCTTTAATTTCAAACCCAGATTACACCATTAATAGTCCAAGAGGACAGTACATAAAATTATTATGAAAAATACAGAAGAAATCAACTTTAATTTCGAACCCAGATTACACCATTAATAGTAAAATTATTATCCAATGGTTAGATCATTCTGAGCTGAACATTGCGCATATGAAGCGGGAGGAACAAGAAAACACACTAATAACATTGCTCATTAATAGCCAGGATGTCTCAAATAGGTCTTAAGAGCATCACTTGTTGCCATTGGCTAGAGAGTGATTCAAGACAGGAATCCCTTTGCCGCTTTTCACATCCTCGGCACCCTTCTTGGCATAGTATCGACGGTACATTTTGTCAACCTCTGTGA
Source organism: Trichopus zeylanicus subsp. travancoricus (assembly GCA_005019695.1). Lineage (NCBI taxonomy): Eukaryota > Viridiplantae > Streptophyta > Magnoliopsida > Dioscoreales > Dioscoreaceae > Trichopus > Trichopus zeylanicus. The sequence goes on from RXID01014491.1 coordinate 12,796, forward strand.
GATAAAATGTTCCAGAGGCCAACAAGCTTGTGTCTTTGTCTGTCACGAAATCCTTGGCTCCATATCGGTGTTCCATAAAGTTCATTATCTCCACGAATTTTTCAGAAGGAAACTGCAAATGAAATTTAAAAGCAAGGACGTCAGAAGCAAGCATTCCTAGTGTAGAGTCACTCAACTGACACAATCAAAGCAAGATAAGCCTGATCAGACTCAAGTTCTACCAGCAAAAATAAAGGACAGTATGGCATACCACATGTCTTGACTGCAGTTTTTCAGAAACATTAAGTACAGATGCAATGCTTGATAAGCTAAAAGGATGTTGACCCTCCTTGAGCTTGAATGAGAACATAGAGGAACTCAGGCCACTACCATAGGAGAACATTACAATCCGTTGGCCTCCCTGTATTTAAAAGAGAAATAAACTAATACTGAGGGTGCAAAATTGTGGAGGCAAATCATATCATATAGATTTTAAATGCTCACCAAAGTACTGTGCTTGTTATAAAGGACAGATGCCAATGCTGCATAAAGAGATGCAGTATACATATTACCCACTTGCTTTGGTATCAATGTAGATGGCTGAACCTTTGTGTCATATAAATGCTTGGCGACTTGCTGAGAAGTCTGTTAAAAAAAGGTGTGAACTTTCAGCAATAAGAAAAAACACAGAATCAATGTAGCATGGTATAATGTTGATGTCAATGACCTTTTCAAGTTCACGGCTTTGGTAGCTCTCATCACCAGTCAAAGTCAAAAATGGCTCTAACTTTTGTCTGGCTTCCTCCCCAACAGAACTAATCAAGACAGAAAATAAAGGAAATGAATTTAGATCACAAACGTAGAAATTGTTCCAGAAAAGAATTCAAAGAGAAACCACTGGAATGCAAGATTATCCTGGTATTGTTTAATTTCCCAGGTGTGAAATATGTAACACTGCGTGAAGGAATTTGATGTACTAAAATGAAGTTATTCAAGCTTTACTTCATCAAACATTACTCTCGGGTTGTCATCCACCAGTTTCTAGGCAACCAGAATTCAGAATTAAGTGGACAAGACAGTAAACATTACCTCTTATTGTGCAAGAAGTCATTGAAATACAATCGGGCGAAACTTTTTTGTACAAGCTACAATAAGTATTCAAGAAACAGATATTAGAACTCATAGAATCTTCTTGCAGTAATTTACTGAAGGAAATTCAACTACTTTGGTTACAGTTGCAAATCAGTACCTTGTTGTATGGGGAATGGAATACAAAATAATCAGCATTCGAAATTGAAAATGGTTTTCCCTCAAACTTTTCATACCTAATGACACAAAGGAAGTGACATTAATGTTGGTCACAGATACTATAGTCATGAAGATAATTCAACCCTAGAAGGCACCAAAATCAAGGGCAAGATTGAAGCTTACTTGGTACAGTAACGTTTGTAGCAAAAATCAAGCGCCATGAGATAGCATGTTTGTGATAGCTTTCCATTAACCACCTTCAAAAATATTTTTGTTGTAAGATTTAAAGCACATGCGGTAGTCTAAGTTTGTCAATAAGAAAGAAATAAAGATTGCTGCCTTTAGAAATAAAAAAATGAATACAAATTCATCTACGTTGTACATAATATCATATGCTATGCCACTGGTCAATGGAAGAGAAAACCCAACTTCTAAAATCTCAACTCTGTGGAACATACAAGGAAAAAAAACTAAACACAGTGAAATCTAGTCCATGTGAATGACACTTCAATTGACAGTGCATACCGGATATTCACTAGCAAGATCTGGCTTATAAAAGTCATAAACATGAGCCATATGAGTGCTCCTAAATTTGCCTTCAAAAGCTATTGGTGCATTTGGACCGATCAACATTGCAATAGCACCTGCACCACCAGTCGGCCGAGCAGGCCCTTTAGCATAAACCTATCAAAGAAAGTATGTGATTAAGTACCTACCAGAGCTTTATGTACAAAAAAAAGAGCCAATGATCCTACCGCACTATCTGTGCAAACTACCAGGCCATAGCGGCCATCCCAAGAGCTACTCTCCACCCAATTCACACAGTTAAAAAGTGCAGCTGTTCCACCATAGCACGCATTTGTTGAGTCAACCCCTTCAATATCAGAGTTGCCATATTTCTGTATTTTTTTACAGCAAAGTATAAGCATAAGCAATAATGGAAAGAGATACTGAAACACATAAAAGCTCAGAGCTAATTAGCCCAATGAAGTTGGCCATATAAAGACAAGCAAGATGATTTTCGAAATGTTAACTATAAAAACAACAAAACATATGACATGCTTCCACTCAAGATGGTAACTGTGCAATTCGCCGCCAAGCAGCATAACTTTTTCTTGTGATACGTTTCCATTGTGGTATGAGAATAAAAAAATATTCAGAAAGAAGATGTTAAGCAGACCTCAAATATCTGCATCAGCCAAGTCTTGATAGACTTGCTCTTATCTATCACAGTCTCACTACCAACTTCCAAGCGACCAATTTGTCTCGGGTCAATTTGATATTTCTCAAGGAGGGAATTAACCACTGTCAAGCTGGAACAATAACAAAAAAACAAAAAACAAAAAACTTTAATAGGACCAGACATAAAGCAGGACTGCAAGTATTACTTTTTTGAGACAAATAGGCTACAAATAGTTCCATACAAAGCAAACTAAATGGAGAACAGATTTGACTAAAATGTATTTCAATAAATTTTCAACAACAGCACAACCCAGAGTTGAGAAACAAGCTGAAAAGGATATAGAACGAAAAATACACAGGAAACAGTATATTGTTTTGAGTAGCAGGGATAAGATGATCATAATCAGTGTTGACATAATTAATCGAAGTATATAACCACCAAAACTATGGACATGTTGCAGAGGTATGATTCATGCAGTCAATACTGATTGAAATTCCAAACTATCTATGACAAAGCATGTATGACTTAACTGGAAGCACCTAAATGTGCAACTTGATGTGTCATACAGCCTAATTAACTCACCTCACTTTTTTTTTTTTTTTGAGAATTAACTCACTTCACATTGGAAACCAAAAAAGACCACTAGTTTCTGGGGCCAAAAAGAACGCTAAAGGACATAGCTACCTCATGGAGATGACATCTTCCAATTCTGTGCAGAAGCCCATGCAATCCTGCCCAAGTCCGATGGTGTACTTCCCCTTGCTGGCACCATCATGAGCCTCCAGCGCTTCCTAGTTCCAGAAAATAATTTAAAAAACATCAGCCAGCGTCACAAATAGAAGAAAACAAACAAATAGAAAATCTCTCGAAGCAATTCCCAGCAAAGCAAAGCAGGCAACGCCCACTATTTAGCCCATCGACCACTGAGACCTTGAAATTTGAGATATGTCAAAAAATCACATACTTAAACTCACAAAACCCCCTGGTTTCAGCAAGAGTGGCTTTTCAAACCAATTCTCATCAAGGCATCCACGCATTAAAAATCACATTTCCAAAACCCCACAGAACCAAACACAAGAAAACACCCAATCTCGCCTGAACCTCCCATTATCCCTCCAACAACCTAGAACCCGCCATAATTCACCCAATAAAGCTAAAAAAAACCATGAAAAAAAAATCAAATTGAGCAAGGAAGAGCGAAGAAAAACGCATGAAAGCAAGAAATCCTACTTGCTGAACACATGTCGGAGGGAAGTAGATATCCATGGCGAGGATCCCGACATCCTTTCTTTCCGCCGACATCGCTGCCATCTCCGCTTTCTAAAAACCCTAGATCAATCCTTGGGCTCTTCGTCGCCGCTTTTACCCTTCGAGTTCGAGATCCTACGCCTTAGCGTTCGCAGAGGCGGACCTCAGAACTCTACAACGACAAGCGCGAATTCTGCCTCCTTCCTCACACCGCGAACGTATATAGCAACGTTCGGGCTTCATCTTTGGAAACGCATTTGCGTCTAATTACAATCGGACCAGGTACATCTTCCGCCTTCTATTTCGGGTTTATTTACGATGTAGCCAGCTAAACAAATAATTATCGAGAAGAGGTACTTAGGATGAGAACCGAACCGGATATTCGATGAGGGGTAAAGTCGAGAAATTACCTCGACACGTGAGATGTGTTGTCGCGGAGCGAGGCGGGATGTTGATTGTTAGATTGGAAGAAGCGTCGGAGATAATCCCGAGGCGCGCGCCTGTCACAAGAGACCCGTAGGAGCACGTGTAAGTCTGGTAGTTGTATTAGGAGCACGTGGTGGTTCGGCAATTGACGTGGCTCTTGGTTAAATCACAGCCGTTGGGCTTGATCGATGCGCGCTAACAGAGGTCACGATGAAAAGACCAGGACCACGACTGGCCCACGAGATGTCGCTGACTGGGTCGGAGTTGGGTTAGTTGTGGCCTGTGCACGTGGTAACTAAACAAACCAGGATTGTGCCATGTATAAAGATTTACGATGGATAAGTTAATATATTGAGATATATTGAGATATGAATCAATTGAAAAGAGTGTTTGATCTTAATTTCCAAGTTAATATAGAAATTACAAACACATGTGGTTCGATAATGATAGAGTTTTTATCTAATAAAACCCAATTAGTAGAAATCTTTCTTATTTGTTTAAGTTTCTCTTGACATGGTTGTCAAATGGGTTAAAAACTAATTAATTCTGACCTCAAGGTTCTGACATTCTCTTTGTGTCTAAAAAAAAGGAAAAATAATGAGGGACTTCCCTGAATTGCTCAGTATTAAACGAATTATATTTCTCGATTCATTCCAAGTTTGAATGTGGCAGATACTCTGTTAGAGTTTGACTAATTCTTTCCAGATTTTCTGTTATGGTTTACATGTCCTAGTCATTAGGAAGTAGTTGAAATTTTCTTATTCTGGTAGTTATTTTCTCTTATTTTTTAGATTTCATAATTTATACTTTGTATTGCCTATAAAAAGGCCACATTAGTATTGAATAAAGTGAATTTAGTTGTCTCTATTTCTCTTCTGTAATTAACAGTGGTATCAGAGCCAAGTTGACAGAGACATAAGAGAGCAGTAGCTAACAGACAAATAGCTTCTTCCGACAATTTTGTACAACCCGTGATTCCGCGCTTTGATGGTCATTATGATCATTGGAGTATGCTTATAGAGAACTTCTTGAGGTCCAAGAAGTATTGGCATGTTGTTGAATCTGGAGTAGCAGAACCAGCAGCAGGAGCTATAGAAATGCAAAAGACAAATTTTGAAGCTTTGAAGTTGATAGATCTTATGGCCAAGAACTATCTTTTCCAAGCAATTGATCGAGCAACTTTGGAGACAATTCTTTGTAAAGATACCTCTAAATAAATTTGGAATTCCATGAAGAAAAAGTACCAAGGGAATGCTAAATCAAAGCGAGTGCAGCTCTAAGGACTTCGCACTGAATTTGAGACTTTACGTATGAAGTCAGGTGAATCGGTTGCAGAATTTTTTGCAAGAACGATGACAATTGCCAATAAGATGATGATCTATGGAGAGAAAATGGAGGACGTCACCATCATAGAGAAGATTCTTCGATCAATGACACCAAAATTTAATTTTGTTGTATGCTTTATTGAAGAATCCAAAGATATTGATGCACTAACAATTGATGAGTTGCAGAGCTCTTTGCTAGTTCATGAGCAAAAAATTTTCCAACAGGAAAAAGAGGAACAAGCACTGAAAGCCTCAATAGAAAATCATTCGACAACAAGAGGAGGCCACGGAAGAGGACGAGGCCGAGGTAGAGGAAGAGGAAGCAGTGATCACAATAACCAACAACAACATTAACATCAAGCAAATCAATTTCATGAAAGAGGAAGAGGACGTGGAGGCTTTCACTCAACAAATTATAGGCCAAAGTCAGCAGACAAGTCAAATGTTGAGTGCTACCGTTGTCATAGGTATGGTCACTATCAATCAAAATATGGAACAAATTTAGATAAGCAAAATGGAGAAGTATTTAACTTTGTAGAAAAGGAAGAAGAGGTGTCCCTTTTGATGGTATGTCATGTGGATGAAGAAACTCAACAAAACTTGTGGTATTTAGACACTGGTTGCAGCAATCACATGTGTGGAGATAAGAAGGCATTTGCTGACCTAGACGAATCCTTTCGCACTACTGTCAAGTTTGGAGACAACACCACCGGATCAGTTATGGGAAAAAGAAATGTCACTCTTCAAACAAGAAATAACTCTGTTCATACTATTTCAAATGTTCTTTTTGTCCTAGATTTAAAGACCAACTTGCTTAGTGTGGGTCAGCTTCAAGAGAAGGGGTATGAGATCTCCATTAAAAATGGGACATGCCAAATTCAAGATCCAAAGTTGGGCTTGATTGCTCAAGTTAAAATGACAGCTAATCGAATATTTTCACTTTATATCCATAGTACCACTAATTCATGTTTCTTAGTAAAGTTGAAAGATACAGTATGGTTGTGGCATTTTCAATATGGTCATTTAAATTTTGGTGGCTTGAAGACACTCCAACAAAAGAAGATGGTGAATGGCTTGCCATTGTTCTCTACTCCTATGCAAGTGTGTGAAGAGTGTGCTATTAGCAAAAAACATAGAGATCCATTCCCCAAAGGAAAAACACAAAGAGCAAGGAAAATATTGGAAGTTGTGCACTCAGATCTTTGTGGGCCAATTAATCCTGCTTCAAAAGGAGGTAAACGTTATCTCATCACTTTTATTGACGATTTCAGTCGAAAGACTTGGGTATATTTCTTATAAGAAAAATCTGAGGCTTTTATCGCTTTCAAAAACTTTAAAGCTTTTGTGGAAAACGAAGTAGGATGTTCAATACAAGTGTTGCGTACTGATCGTGAAGGGGAGTATATCTCAAATGAGTTTTCAGATTTTTGTGAGGCTCATGGCATTCAGCGACAACTGACAGCAACCTACACGCCACAACAAAACAGGGTTTGTGAGTGCAAAATTCGTACTATTCTAAATATGGTGAGGAGCATTTTGACAAAAAGCGGTGTTCCAAAAACTTTCTAGCCTGAAGCAGTCAATTGGAGCATTCATATTCTGAATAAAAGTTCTACACTTGCTGTTCAAAATATAACACCAGAGGAAGCGTGGAGTGGTCGAAGGCCTTGTGTGGATCATTTCAGAATTTTTGGGTGTATTTGTTATGCCCATATTCCAGACCTGAAAAGGACCAAACTAGAAGACAAAGGTGAGAAATGTATTTTTCTTGGCGTTAGTGATGCAGCAATATAAGGAAATAATACATGGGAGTTAACAAAACTTCCTAAAGGGCAGAAAACCATTAATGTGAAATGGGTTTACAAGACCAAATTGAAAGAAAATGATGAGGTTGACAAATACAAAGCTTGGCTCGTTGCAAAGGGATACAAACAAGAACTAGGTCCAACTGTGATTTATTGTGATAATAACTCTGCCATTAAGCTATCAAGAAATCCAATTCTACATGGGAGAAGCAAACATATTAATGTTCGGTTCCATTTTCTGCGTGATTTATGCAAAGAAGGTGTTATTGATTTAGTCTTCTGCAGAAGTGAAGATCAAGTTACAGATATTATGACTAAGTCACTCAAATATGATGCATTTGTGAAGCTTCGCAGTATACTTGGAGTGTATTACTCAAAGAATTTTGAAGTTATTTCCTAAACTGATATCTGAAACTGATTTTGCAGATATCAGTTTAAAGGAGGGTGTTAAAGTTTGACTAATTCTTTTCAGATTTTCTGTTATGATTTATCATGTCCTAGTCATTAGGGAGTAGTCGAGATTTTTTTTTTCTAGTGGTTATTTTCTTTTATGTGAATTTAGTTGTCTCCCCTTCTCTTTTGTAATTAACATACTCAATATAAATCTGTTGTCCTTAATTATATAAATCAAGTAATTAGAGAAGGAAAATAATTTTAACTCAAATTAATGAAGAAGAAACAATGAAGTATTTACTACAATCTGCATACAATTGAAAGAAAATTTGATATTTTATCTCCTAAAACAAGTGCAGTATGCAATTCAACTATCAGACCTCAATCAACTTTTGATTGAGAGCCATGTATCTCCATCTCTCCTTCTCCACGAAATCAGCACCGAGGAATTTGGCTACAAAGGACCAGAGCCTATAAGCATCTTCGAAGTTGGTCAAGAAACCGAGCGAAGCATTGACCACATTGATCCCAAAATCCAGTCTCTCCTTCCTAATATTGCCTGCAACGATTGTCTCGCATATCCTTCTCTCGAGCATCATGTTCTTATCTTCTTGGTACTTGTCGGCGAACCGTATGTGCTGCAGGAATCCGACAGTGAGCGAAATACTGCTTCTATCTGCAAGCTTCTGCACAAGGGCGGGCTCAGCCTTCTTCCCTTTCCAATCAAACACATTGAATGCAACTGAATGTCCTCTGTCGAATTTTATCTTTGGGCCGTGGATTCGGACTAGTGGATGCCCCCGGTAGACGTTTGGGTGCCGGAGTTTCAGCAATGCATTCACCAGCCAGTTCGCAATGTATCTCAAGCCTGCTGCTGATGAGTGGCAGACCCATGGAGTCCGCATGATCCAGTCCCCGAAATTTGATCTCCGGCTTGTCGGTGTTTTTAATGTTGTCTTCAATGTCAGTTCTTGCTGCTGCGTTCTCCAATTCAACGATTTCTGATATAGGTTCTTCTCGCTCTGACTCGCGTTCTTCTTGCTGAAAAGATTCGCAGGATTCTGTTCCAGATTGGTCTTCAGCTGCAGGAAAAGAACTCTTCGCTGGAATGATACTCACGATTCCGATGCTTCGACCGATAGTCGAGGTTTCCAGAACACCGCTGCTTGCCTTCTTGATGAAGAGACCGGCAAAGCCGGCTGGGTTCTCTCCGAAAACTTTGAAGGAGGAGCCGACGATGAAGTCCGGCTGGATCAGGGACAGGCCCAGCGTGTCCATGTCCTTCGGCCCGAGAGCACAAGCGCCCAGCACCACATGCCATCCATTTTCTTGAGCTAGACTCATCCACAAACACGGATACCGGGCTCCGGTCGTCCGTGACTGCAGTGGAAACACGAACAATCCCCGCTTCTTGTTTTTCTTATTCTTCTTGACGACGATCTTCTTGAGCTTAGCTGAGTGGATTCTCAAACTGGGCCAGGAGAAGCTGGCGGAGGCGACATTGGCTCCTCTTTTCTGCGCACTCTCCACCATGGCGCTTACGGCCTCGCTCTCGTTGTCGTAGACGGTGAGCAGCCCCCGATTGGCATGGAACGGGTAGCACTCGGCGAGCAGCCTGAAAGCAGTGGTCCTGTCCGCCGTGCAGACCAAGCTGTACTCGTCCTCGGATATGTTCATAAACTCCATTATTCTTCTTCTAATCGACGACTCCACCACCGTGTCTTTGCTGCCGTACTGCACCTGAGACCTGTAGGAGATGGTAAACGATGGCGCACGTGCCGCCGGCGGCAGAGCCGAAGAAGAAGGCGTGTAAGATGATTGCAGCTGGGCATGGGAGAACAGACAGTAGCCCGTGTAGTCGAGGAAGGTGTGGCCGGCGAGATGATAGTACTCGTGGTCCCTAATGCGGTCGGCTTGTTCAGTGGCCGCATACTTCGGGTAGGTTACGGTGAAATTGGAGAAGGCGTCGGCGAAGGAAGGGAGGGACTCATGGTTGGTAAAGAAGGTATTTGATAGAAGAGAGGAGATGGTGGCGGCAACGAACTCTGAGCGGGAGGCTCGAGTAGTCGTCACGCTAGTGGGATGATGTCTGTGGTTGCTCTCTGTGATGGAGAGGCAGCAGCCTTGGATGCACACCGCCGGCGAGGGGTCAGAGACGGCGGCTGGTGGTGGCATATTGGGTTTCTTCTTGCCTGCTCTGTGCTGCTTCTTTTTCCCGGCTCTGATGTAGCTGTTCGTGCAGAAAAGCATCGTGCCTCATCGCAGCAGGGGCTTGGCTGCAGGTGAGCTGCTGGAATGGAAGTGGTCATGATCTTGGTGAGCTCCATATGTTTTGAATTTTTTAATAATGGTGGATCAGTCAAACAATAATCAAGAAATTTTGGTGTTGTTTGATTGATTCTTGAAGTTGCGTTCCAGTTCCATGACTTTATTTTCATGTTGGGCGGACCAATTTTTTTTTCAAATTTATGCAATAAATTCGATCACATATTATGCCTCTGGCGTTGGATAATTAAATTATTGGTTGATTTAGTTTGTGGCTTTTGTGTTGTTATTATACATCAATTATGAAGTTATTAATTGTGATTAATTTGGAGAATTGTAGAACCGTATTACGGTCAAGATATACGATTAGGGGAGTAAATATACGGAGCATGTACGGAGTTGGTGAGTAATAATAAAAAAAAAGATAATTACTTATCACCCCTATAATTAGCCTTAATTATTTACAATATTCGTAATTTCCGAAATTACCCACACTCTCTTTTTCTCAAAATATTTACTTACACCCCCTGATTGTTATTTAATTAAAATTTTTTCAAAAAATTTTAATTTTACCCTCGGTTATTTTAACAATTAAACTCCTAAAAACTTATTTTTTTATTATTTAACACCCCGAAATTCATTTTTTATAAATAACACCCCGAAATTATTCTGATTTACAGAAAAGTCTCTAAAATTCGGATTTTTGCAAATAACACACCGAAATTATTCCGATTTACGGAAAAATCTCCGAAATTATTGCAACGGCAGCGAGGGTGACAGCGCGTAGGCGGCGACACCAGAGGCAGGCAGCGGGAGCGGAGGCCTAGGCCGTCCGCGCCCGCGTGCCGGAACGCTGGCCTCGGCCTTCGTCCTCGGCATGCGGGCGTGGATGGCCTCGGCCTCGGCCGTCCACTCTCGCCGCTGGCCTCCGGCGCCGCCATCCGCGCGCCGCCACTTTCGCCGTCGTTGCAATAATTTCGAAGATTTTTCTATAAATCGAAATAATTTCGGGGTGTTATTTACAAAAATCCGAATTTCGGGGACTTTTCTGTAAATCGATATAATTTCAGGGTGTTATTTGTAAAAAAACCGAATTTCGGGGTGTTAAATAATAAAAAAAATAAGTTTTTAGGAGTTTAATTGTAAAAATAATTGAGGGTAAAACCGAAATTTTTTGAAAAAATTTTGAAGGTAAATATTTTGAGAAAAAAGGGGGGTGTGAATAATTTTGGAAATTACGGGACTCGTAGATAAGTAAAGCTAATTACGAGATTATAGGTAATTATTTTAAAAAAATATTCGATGCTGACGAGAAGTACAAGACGATGGCAGCTGCTGGGGCCCCCTGGAAATTTATTTTTCTAGCAGGTCCACCTCAAAGAAGGATATATCTGCATATGAACCATTTTCTCTGCTCCATTTTCTAATACAAATTTGCCCGTGCTTCCATTGACTTGTTCTTTTCTTATTTTATGGAGGATAGATTCTTAAATCATATAACAATACAAATATTTGAATAATAATTTTTAGAAATATTTTGTTTTATAAAACTATCATTTTTATAGTTTTATTTTAATTGGACGATTAGATTAGATTTTTTTTTATTTTTTAGGCAACCTAAATTCAAACATTTGGAGAACCAAATTTATTTTTTTAATAATCATATATGCACGTATTATTGTTTTTATGGACCATATTTACTTTCATTTTTCTTGTTTAAATTTATAGGAAAAAAATCATTTTTATTCTTATTTTATTAATAATTAAATTAAATTAATAATTTATACTAATTTATCTAAAAATTGATATATATTAATTTAAAATTATCTAATTTAATTATTAATAAATATTATATTGATGGTATTTTTTCGTAAAATATATTTTGCCTCCGTCGCCGACAGGAAGGTTAATAGGAATGAATAAAAAAGCATTTTTATATTTAATTTTTGAAGCGCATGTTGAAAAGAAGGAGCCGCGAGGGCAAATGGGGAGTTTAGATTAGAAGGGCAAGTCATCGGGTGAAGGTCTTGCGGGTGCAGTCAGAGAGGGACCAGCGGCAACATCAACAGCAGACAGCTGTCGGGCGTTGTCTGTATTTTTCTAGTGGTTGTTGCTGTTGTTGCTGTGCAAAGATATTTTCTGCTTCGGTGATTTTTCTGACCAAAAAAGGATATTTTTGTGCCTTGTTTTATTCTGAAAAACATTCCTTTTTTCTTGTCCATGGGATGCGGTGACCGCAGATGCTTCGGATTTTGAAACAAGAATATTTCTCATATTTCTTTGGGCCTTTTATTATTTTGTATGTTTTATTTATTTTATTTGCTATATTTTTTATTTGTTTTATTTGTTGTAAATTGTGAGTTCATTTTTAGAATTGCTGAATTACATATAATTCTTTAAATTTTTATTAAATTATATATTTTTCTCCAAATTTAAAAAATTAGATAATTTTTTTAAAAAATTTGTCAGATTACATATTTTTTTTAAATTTGAAATATTATGTATGACACGTTAAAATTTTTTCAAATTACATATTTTTTTTCAAATTTAAAAAACTAAATTATTTTTTTTATTTTTAGATATATTGTAAAACTTTCATTGGGTATATTTTTATCGTTATAATAAAAAACATTTAGAGAATATTATCATTTAATGCTATCAAACTAAAGTAAAAAAAATATTCTTGACTTGATTAATTAAACCTTTCGTAGTTAGATCATTATTATAAAAAAATCATTTTTTATTTAATCGAAAGATTTATCTCATATTAAATTTTAACTAAAGATATAAATTGACTACTTTATTCTAGTTTGATTTAAATTATTTCAATTTAATCTCGAAATAAAATTAAATCCGAAATGTAAAATAGTGTTTTCACCTTGGTCTAATTTAAACTCATTTAATCCGATCTTAAATAAAACTAAGAGTTAATTTAGATCATATTTAAGATTTAATATAAATCAAAGATGGAGTTTATTTTTACTCATATATTTTCATCATGTGAATTTACATTCAATGGAAAAAAACAGATTAGAAAAAATGCCTCAAAATAGAAAAAATAAGTGCAAATTTTTACCTCGCTGGAATGGTAACTTTTAAGAAACAATAATTAGGCAAAGTTGGGGTAAAAACAGATTCAATCTGAACTAAACTCTTGCCAACCAAAACGTTCGATCCACAGACCGAACACTTGGTGGAAGTTTATTGGTTGGTCCGTTCAATAGCTTGGTCCACTGGACCCGACTGATTAATTGTGAATCACGATGTCCACCGCGACAGAAATTGCATTTTCTCAGGGATACAATCGACACGACCGAGTCAGATTTTTCCACTACAAATCATTCCCCATGCACAGTTATTGCCAATTGGGCGTGATATATGGCCACGCCATCCGTTTGTTTTGAGATTAAAATAAAAATAAAAATATAAAAAAATAATTAGTCCTATAATAATTTAAAATTTAAAAAATTAATTAATTTTTTGGGTAATTACCGGTGACCCCTGTAATTTGGGGTAATTACCGCTAACCCCCGTAATTATCCACAGCACAGCCCCTGATTGTTATTTAATCAAAAGTTTACCCAAAAATTCCGATTTTACCCCGTTATTTTTACACATACACCTCTAAAAACTTATTTTTTTATATTTAATCCCCGGATTTCGGATTTTTCAAATAACACCCCGAAAGACCTTCGATTTACAAAAAAGTCCTCGAAATTCGAATTTTTGCAAATAAACCCCCGAAATTATTCCGATTTACAGAAAATTCCCCAAAATTCGGATTTTTGCAAATAACACCCCGTCGCGCGGGCGGGAGCGGAGGAGGAGGTCGGCCGGCCGGCCGGCCGGCGGCGGGAGCTGAGCCGGAGGCCGGGCGGGCGGGAGCGGAGGCGGAGGCCGGGGCGCAGGCGCGCCGAAACGCGGGCGCGAACGGCCACGGCCGAGGCCGTTCCGCCACCGCGTGCCGGGGACGGAGGCCGAGGCCGGCGCGCCCGCACTCGGAGGCCGAGGCCGAGGCCGTTCCGCCCCCGCGTGCCGGGGACGGATGCCGAGGCCGGCGCGCCTGCACGCGGGGGCGGAACGGTCTCGGCCTTGGCCGTCCGCGCCCGCGTGCCGGCGCGCCGGCCTTGGCCTCCGTCCCCGGCACGCGGAGGCGGAACGGCCTCGGCGTCCGCCTCCGCTCCCGCTGCCGGCACGCCGGCGCCCCGGCCTCCGCCTCCTTCTCCGGCGCGCGGGGGCGGGATTTTTGCAAATAACACCCCGAAATATTCAAATTTACAGAAAAGTCCCCGAAATTTTGATTTTTGCAAATAACACCCCGAAGTTAAATTTGTAATTTATAAATATTAAATTTGTAATTATAAATATAAAAAACACTAATGTCTTTTTTGTAAAATTTTATTTAAAATATGATTAAAAATATAGCCTTATTTATAAAAAAAATATTGAAGGGGTTTATTTGTAAATGTATAATATGAAACTTGTAATTTTAAATTTTAATCTTTGAAACCTTCGATGACTTATTTGTAAAATTTATTAATAAAATAAATAAAATTTGGACATATTTATAGAGAAAAATATTAAAGGTGGTCTATTTTTAAATGAAAAAAATATTAAAAATTAATTTTAAAATTACAAGTTTCATATTGTACATTTACAAATAGACCCCTTCAATATTTTTTTTATAAATAAGTCTATATTTTTAATCATATTTTAAATAAAATTTTACAAAAAAGACATTAGTGTTTTTTATATTTATAATTACAAATTTAATATTTATAAATTACAAATTTAACTTCGGGGTGTTATTTGCAAAAATTAAAATTTCGGGGACTCTTCTGTAAATTTAAATATTTCGGGGTGTTATTTGCAAAAATCCGCCCCCGCGTGCCGGAGAAGGAGGCGGAGGCCGGGGCGCCGGCGAGCCGGCGGCGGGAGCGGAGGCGGACGCCGAGGCCGTTCCGCCCCCGCGTGCCGGGGACGGAGGCCGAGGCCGGCGCGCCGAAACGCGGGCGCGGAAGGCCAAGGCCGAGAGCGTTCCGCCCCCGCGTGCGGGCGCGCCGGCCTCGGCCTCCGTCCCCGGCACGCGGGGGCGGAACGGCCTCGGCCTCGGCCTCCGCGTGCGGGCGCGCCGGTCTCGGCCTCCGTCCCCGGCACGCGGGGGCGGAACGGCCTCGGCCGTGGCCGTCCGCGCCCGCGTTTCGGCGCGCCGGCGCCCCGGCCTCCGGCTCCGCTCCCGCCCGGGCGACGGGGTGTTATTTGCAAAAATCCGAATTTTGGGGACTTTTCTGTAAATCAGAATAATTTCGGGGGTTTATTTGCAAAAATTTGAATTTCGACGCGGAGTTCTTTCAGTGTGTTATTTAAAAAATCCGAAATCCGGGGGGTTAAATATAAAAAAAATAAGTTTTTATGGGTGTATGTGAAAAAATAACGGGATAAAATCGGAATTTTTGGGTAAAATTTTGATTAAATAACAATAAAGGAGAATTTTTGGGTAAAATTTTGATTAAATAACAATAAAGGACGGTGGTAAATACGGGCGAATTTGACGGGTGAAGGTAATTACGGAAATTACAGGGGTTAGCGGTAATTATCCCAAATTACAGGGGTCACCGGTAATTACTCCTAATTTTTTTATAATAATTTAATTTAATAATAATATAAAATAATTAATATTAATTTTTTTAAAAAAAATTAAATAAAACTAGCCCTTACCTTGATCTCTTTCCAAACATAACCTTAGAACTTTCCCGACCCACAAACGATAGGGTTAAGTACAAATCAATAATTTCGTTTAGAGCTTTTCCCGACCCAGAAACAATAGAATTAATTACAAATTAACAACAATAATCACAACAACAAAATATAATCAATGGCTTAACAACAGAATTAACTATAAAACCACCACAACAACAACAACAAAAATAATTAATGGCTTGAAAACTATGGCTTCCACCAAGAAGAAGAAGAAGAAGCTGCAGAGGTCATTGTTGGTCGCGCTCTTGCACCTACTGAACTCAGGCTCTGGGCTGCATCTACCAGGTAGTTGCTGCTTTCCTTACCTCATGCTAAAGATGATACTCAATATTTTGGTTTATGTTCTTTACATGTATTTTGAAACTTTATGTGCTATCAAAAGAAGAAGAAGAAGAGGAGATCGTTTAGAGCTTTCCCGACCAGAAACGATAGAATTAACCACAAATCAACAGCAATAACAACGACAACAAAACATAATCAATGACTTGAAAACTATGTCTTCCTTTGCTATTAACTAGAACCTTAGATAGCGTCATTGAATCCTCTTTCTTTTTGAGATCGTTTAGAGCTTTCCCGGCCGATCGGTAACAATAGAATAAACTACAAAACAATAACAACAATAAAAATAATCAATGGCTTGAAAACTATGGCTTCCAATGCTATTGAACTAGAACTTTAGAGACTGTCAGTGAATTCTTTTTCTTTTTGTTTTTGAGTAAATGATGCCAACGTAATTCCACATTCATGATGTTCACTTACCCAGTGTTTATGCATGAGTAGATGATGCCTTTCCAAAGCTTCAGCCAGTCATAGGGCAACTCTCCTTTGGCGGGACGTCGAGTTGCAGACAATAATAATATACATCCATAGTTCTCACTCTCTCTCTAAATCCGCTCATCACCTGCCAAAGGAGAGAAGCCCTAAGACTGGCTTGCTTCGCCTCGCCTGGCTGACCACCTCACCAATGCCTCCTCCCTGCCGGCTTTTATAGAACGAGCAAGGAGAAAAGCACAAGCTCATGGCGCAGTGGCATATGCCATGGAGGAGAGGTTATGCCAGGGATATCCAAACACACATTCTGGTGAAAGGCTCTGCAAGATTCGCCTCAGCATGATCCTGACGTCCCTCCTTTTTCTCGGTATTCTCTCGAGCAGTGAAGGCAACGGCGAAGAGTGGAAAAGAAGGAAGAGGAGTTGAAGGGGCGAAGGAGAGATATGCTCTCTTCTCTTCTTTGGGCATGGAAATGTTCCTCAGGAGTATGGCATATGCTCTGTAATATTCCTCAGTATGCCATTCGGAATTTCTTGAAACAACCTCCGGGAGCTCAGAGGGCGTGGGCTCGTGCTCAAAGGTATCATGAGCTGCCTTGCTTTCTCTCCTTTTTCTTGTGCCCCTCTATGATCAATTCAATCTTCAGTTTCACGTATTTGCTTGTTACACTAGATTGCCCAGGCATGGTCCAGCTGCCTAAATGGTCCCTAGACTCTGGTGCCCCCAAATTTAGAAGGTGAGCCTACAGAGGAAGGCCTGCATGAGATTAAAACTCATGAACTACCTTATTATACAAAGATAAATTGATTTATGATCCAAACATTCAAGAAGCAACTCGGTACATATTTGAGTTGCTGAAAAACTAGTCTTCAGTGGTTTACATTTGAGACCTATTCCAATTGGATAGATACTGTATGTATTTTTTAAAATAATTGAAATTTAACATTAAGCCTTGTTTGTTACAAATTCACTACTTTTCACATATAATATATAAATACAATCAGCAAATTAATACTTAAAATATAAAAGTAGATTTTACACATTTTATCTATAACATCAGAACAGGCACACAAAGCGTGCTCACTTAAACATATCTATTTTGCTTCATTGTCTAAAAAGGAGACATTCACCGCTCAAAACATCATCACCAAATAACTAATTTCACATAAAAAGGTCAAAAATGAAGAATAACGTAACAACTCGAGACAAAGTAAATAAAACGTGAAAAATAAATTTAGCACCATAATTTAGCGGACAAGGTAAAAAAAAACATAGCTAAAGATGCAAGGAAAACAAAGAACCACAACTTCAGTGAAGAATCATGCTTTCTGTTTGCCTTTTCTTAGTTTATCAAGCTCCGACTCCGCCTCTTCCAGTTGTGACCTCAAAATAGATATCCGCTGCTCCAACTCTTCTACAGTGCCCCTGGTTATTGTCGGTTTGTATGGTGTTAAGAAGTGATGGGAAAATTGTTTCAATGCTTCAACTCCACACACCTTCGTTAAGCAACATCACATTAGCAATTTCAGACAAGCATTAATTGACTCTAATGTTAATTAGGCTAACAAGGTATTTCAAATACAACAGAATTCTACCTCTTGTGGAAGCAATGGAAGCTTGGTTATATTGAAATCATCATACAACATATAGAACTGATCTATGTACTTCTGTTGCATCCGTATGCGTGCTTTCAATAGCTTTGACTCAAGAACTGATCATCAAACAAGCAACTGGTATTATAGGGAAATGAAAAGATAGCTATAAGTCAACACAGAATTTACAACAAGCAGTTCTGTTTTCACTGTGCATATCTCTGCGTATGCATTAAATTTACCTTCTTCATCATGAAGCACTTGATTGATAATTATGTTGTGAGCATCTATCTCAAACTTTGCAAGCTCCTGCACCAATCTCTCTGTTTCATAAAGAGAGAGGAACTCTGGAATACAGACACAGACAAAGGTCGTCATGTCCTGTTGAGGAAATGTAGTGGTAAGTCAAGATATTGGAGATAATCATTTAATAGTATTGTAAATCCATATATATATATATAGAAAGGGAATTAAAGCAAGCATTATAAGGAAAAGTGTCATCACAAAGATGATATAGTAATCCTGTTTCTTTCTCCATCTCCAATCAGTTTCTTTAATTTCAGTGAGACAACTGAACATCCTTGGTAGTCAATTTGCAGTTTGTCTGTTTATTATTGACCACTACCAACATATTGTACTTACCTTCATTTTCTTTTTCCAACTCTTCCATGACCATGTTAACCAAAAAAAAAAACTCTTTCACAATCTACCAAAACTAAAGATACTTGGTAGCACAAGTTTAACCACAGGGTATTTCATCAATTTTATGAATATCAAACCTGGGTTTGCTTTTAACTGGCAATGTCAAACCACAGTAGTAGAAAGAGAAGCAGGGCACCTAACAATAGGAGGAAGATTGTGTCTTATGTAGAAGTCATAACCTCACAGGTATAATGGTTACATATGGAAAACAGGAATTCTCCTGCTCTTCTAATGGCCACATACATATGTTTCAGGTCCCTATAAATGTGCACCATTGACCATGAGCTATAGCAATTAAATTATCCAAACATGAGAAATCATTTAGCGATAAATCTATTCCACGACAATGTATGCCATAAATTGATTGCCATAGAATTACAACATCAGAAAAATACATATGTTAATTTATGCATCAGACTGACTTATCTAAGCATATTTATAAATTGTCAAGGAATAACATTTGCAGTTAGCAGAATCTCATACCCTAACTGTATACATTAATGGCCAATTATAACCATCCCACCAACTGCTAAGATGGACCAATAAATGGACCTACTCCCAAAAAAAAAAAAGCAACTAATGATCGTACATGATTATCTTGAAGACTCGGAATGAGCAACATATGATAGTTCCCATATGTGGAGCATTCAACGGTTACGAAAACAAGCAATTAGAGCCAACCCATGCATAAGGAACATAATAATAGCTTCTAATCTTACCGGATCTTTGAATTGCCTATTAACTTGCTCTATCACATCCTTCATGCCCTCTAGTCTCCCTAGCATAGCATCCTCACTAAATTCATCTCCAAGTCCAAGAAGACGAGTTGCCTGTCATAGATTAGGAACCATGTCACATGATGGAAACAAAAGTACACCCATCTGGAGTAAACTCAAAATATATTTCATTGTGACTTCATCAGAAAGGATATCTAAGCAAATGGACATTGCTGAAAACTCAAAAAATTGTGAATTGGAAATCATAAAATAACAAATTGTTCATACTTCTGCAAAACTAACTACAAATAAAGTCATGTAAGCAAATCAAAATAACGTGATTACAAAGATAACAACAAAACCATAACCCCAGTTCATATAAAATTGATTCACAAGAAATACAACAGTTCAGAAGCAAATATTCCTGAAAAATAAACCAACTCGTTGGTAGTTTATGAGTTACCTGACTGAACAGGCCGCCAAATCTATTTTTGAAGCTCATCATTTTTCCTAAGCCCTTCTCCAAAGTTGACGGAAACTGAAGTAGCCGTAATGTATGTCCTGTGGGAGCTGTATCAAACACTATGACTGAATAGTCCATTGTTTGCACTAATCTGCATCACAAAAGTATAGTTATAGTATATTTTTTCTACTTGAATCAAGAACCTAGATGTGTTTTTGTCAATAAGCATATCAACACAAAACCATGTCGTCACTGATTTGCCTTGAGTATAAGATTAATTTCCAGAAGAAACAGTATAGTTTTCAATTCAAATGGAATGCATTGCCACATGGAATGCAAGAGAAAATGTCAAACTCTATAGAAATTCCTATTCTCACCTCAAAGTTAGTGGAAAGATCAAGCAAGACAAATGTATATTACCTTAACATTGTGTAACATAAAAATGCTACACAGATTTCCAAAAAAAATGGTTCCAAAACTAATCATGAACAAGAAAACAGTGTTGAGCCACTTGTTGATTCTCCATCTAGGCCAAATTTGCAAAACTGAAATTCTACTAGCACGAACAATATTAGGATCACCAAATTTTATTCTTGTTTAAGCAAATAACATTAGAATCAGCACAACAGTTTGAACCACCATCTCAATATCAAACACAAGCTCATTATGAAACATAAAAGAGAAGTTAGCATTGAAGACTACAATGGATTAAGTTTAATCATCAATAAAGTCAAGAATATTAAGGTCAACAATTTTTTAGTATTGCAAAGAGCATAGCTATTGTGCTGAAATAGAAATCTCTCTTGGAGACTGGCCTCACTTGAGCATTTCAGCAAAACTCATGGCCTCATCAACACCAGGTATTGCATTAGTTAACTCTGATATAAAGCTATCTAACCCTTCATCATTTGTTAAATCATCATTTTCAACTTTAGGGTCAATCTCCTGCCAAAGAAGAGAAAATTATTGATTAGCATCAAGAAAACAAGATCATTAATTGGCATCCAGGCAGCTAGAAGGAGCAGAAAGGTCTAGATACACATGTAAAGGAACTTGATGGAAACTTTGAAGTTTGAACTAAAAGGAATTAGCGCAAGGACAAAACTTATCAAGGAAAAACAGTCAACCATGGAACAAAAATACAACTAATCACTGATAAAAGGATGTTACCTAAAATAACATTATATTGAACAACACACGTATGTGTGCAAGCATTCACAATCACAAACATGAGTGGTAATGATAGATGGTTACTCAATGATAATACCACGCAAAGTATATGTGCCAAACGGCTAAAAAAGGATCTCAGGATTAACCACCTCTGTTCCCCTTCCTCATTAGAACCCCAATCATATGCAAGGAGTCAGACAAATTGATTTAGTGGGGGATCCTTACACCTCAAAAATTTAGATAACTAGTCCAAAAAGACTACATCTTTCTTTCAATTTTTCTCTATAATTCACCCTTTTCTCCCTATTTAGCTCTTAAAATCCAAAATTTTCAATTTTGAAGAACCATGGCGAATTCCAATCAACTCAATTAAAAGGACATGAGACGGAAAACAATCTGACAGATCCACTGTATAAAGAATCAAGGATCAAGGGCGGCGGACCATAGCATAGAGGTTAGAGAAGCCATTGACAAGGGTGGGGATGCGGGTGAAGCGCTGCTGGAAGGCGTCGCTGAGGTTGTGGGCAGGGTCGGTGGAGATGACGAGGACGGAGGAGCGGACGGAAGCAAGAAGGATGGAGATGATGGAGCTGCACGTCGTCTTTCCCACGCCGCCCTTCCCGCCTACGAACAACCACTTCAGGCTCTCCTGCTCCAGTATGTTCCTCACCGTCCCCTCCGGCATCCCCTCCATCTCTCTCCCTCTCTCTTCCTTCTCCTCAGATCAGATAGATCTCCTTCTTCTTCTTCTACTCGATCCCGCTCCCTCTCTCGCCTTTCTCCAAATTGGGATTGGACTCGAAAGAGAGAAGACGTGCTCGCGCTGGACTGGAATTGGCCTAAAAAGGAAATCGGGGGCGGTGGCTTTCGAGCACCTCTTAATGTTTGCATAAAAGCCCTGAATTAAATCTAAATTACGTCTCTCGGGTTC
The DNA here is from genome assembly GCA_005019695.1 of Trichopus zeylanicus subsp. travancoricus. NCBI lineage: Eukaryota > Viridiplantae > Streptophyta > Magnoliopsida > Dioscoreales > Dioscoreaceae > Trichopus > Trichopus zeylanicus. The sequence continues at coordinate 34,773 of RXID01014491.1, forward strand.
TCTAGATCTGAAAATTTGCATATCCATCCTTCACGAAGCTAAAACAGCATACTGTATTTCAGGATCCGAATCCTAAACGATCCGGATCCGACATTTTGGTTCGGGGTCGGGTTGCTTTATATCGATCTCCTCGATTTTCTTTCGTTTCCCGTCCAGTCGGACCAGTCCTGCCGTGGTCCTCCTCTCCTCCTCCTTACTCTTCTTCTCTCTCTCGAGGACCCCGTCTCCGACTCCACCCTTCACCTGCAGAGCCCGGCCGTGACCGTGGCCCCGCCCCTGCTCCCCCATTTCCGCCTCTTTTTCTTCTTCTTTTATCTGTAGGAATTCAAGGTTAGTTCCAAATTCTTAGCAACTGGATCCTTTCTAGGTTTTTTTAGGGTTTGGTTTCTGATTTCTAGTTTGAATAGAAGAACCTTTTTATTTGGTGTCAAGCCATTATTTCTTAGGGTTTCTCTACATTATTTCTGTTGATGCTTCTGAATAATTTGGTTTTGGAGGAGTTGACAGTCAGTGAACTAGTTTTGCAAACTTCGTGGTTTTGGCCTTTGAATTAGCTGATGTCTGCATAGTGGAGTTCTGCAAATAGGGACAGAAGCATTCTTTGATAAATGTCTGAGAGGATTTTTGATGTAATTTAGTTGATTGATGTGTTGAAAATCGAATATCCATGTGTTTTCTTAGATCACAAACCTCAGGAGGAAACTTATGTCCAACTTTCTGAAGTGTCAAAACGAATATTCTTATGCTTTCTTGAGTTCATCTGGTTTGGCTGCTTGGCTTATCTTACTCAACTGTTGGTAGACTGGTGAAGCTTCATTCCTAATAAAAAGCAGATGAATATTCTTTGCTTCATTTCCTTGAAATTTGAAGAGGATGTACATTTTAAGCTTTTAGTTGCTAGTTGCTGCAATATATGCAACTTGCGTGTAATTGCCACACGATATTTAATACTTAGTGTTAAGTTTTGCAGCCAATGACTAGCTTTCAGAAAACCCTATAATGGAGTTCTAGCGAAGATAAAATTGATCGACAAGGAAGATCGAGCAATGAGGAAGATTTGGCGCTTCTTTGATCCTTCTTGTCAATATGTTGCTACAGGCAAACATCCCGGTCTGAACTAAACTTCCGGTCGATTTAATATAATTATGTAATGATAGTGTTATCCTATTATTAGTACAACTGCAATCACTGAATCACCCCATAGTATAATGTGTTCTGCTTCTTGTGTTTGTTGCCTTTCCAAAGGTAGTCTATTTTTCAAAAAAAGAAAAAAAATGCTGGAGAAAAATATGCTTTTTAGAACTGACTGAACAACTTGTTAACCATTTTGAACATTCCATTTAGATTTGCAATGTCTCATATGAACTCTTTAAGAAGATGAATTCCTTCTGTCATGCTTTTGTGAGATGTGTAACCAGCAGATTATTTTCAAGGTGTCACCTATTCTGTAATATGATACTGTGAAACTGATGAATTCTAGCCTGCTTTATCTTTGAGGGATCTACTCAGCTTATGGAAAGGCATGCAGCTAGAATTACAGTTATTATTCCGTAAAGTTAGATTGTTTCTGTTGTCATGAAAACACAACTGCCTGGAAACTTCTTAAAGGAATATTGTTTGCTCATCAGGTACACAATGAAGGCTAAGATACTGCAATGGCATGCTGTAGCCTCATGGACGTGGGATGCTCAAGATGAGACGTGGGATCTGCAGAATGGCCTTTGATGGCTGCTGCCCAGATTGTAAGTTTCCCGGGGATGATTGCCCTCTGATTTGGGGTGCCTGCAACCATTCTTTCCATCTTCATTGCATACTGAAATGGGTCAACTCGCAGACCCCCCCAGCCTCATTGCCCCGTGTGCTGCAGAGAATGGCAGTTTAAAGCTTAAGAGCCAAATGATAAGTTGAAGATATCATTTTCTTTTTTCTCCTCAATCAATCTTGTACTAGAAATCCTTGTTGTGGAGTTGGATTTGTGCTTTGAAACAGTTCAGTTGTTCTCTTGTTGATTTTTAGTGAAAAGAATAACACAAGCGACCCCTGCTAATATCATGTGATGATTTGAAGTTGCTCTCTTGTTGATCTTTTGGTGATCTCTTGGTGATCTCTTGTTGAATCAAATGATGACTTGAGAAAGAAATAAGGGATCGCACAAATTCTGCTGCAATTTTACCAAAGGATCATACATGCCCCTTCATTCAGATCCCAAAATGGATATCAGGTGCAGGAAAAAAGAAAAGAGGAAAAAGACGTTGGATTTAGGATAATAGCGAAAGGTAACTCACTAAGATTAATCTCACAATTTTTTTCCGTGCCATCCTCAAAGAGGCACAGAAACTAGTCCTGAAGTGACATCAGAAGTTTATGTACGCTTTGCCACATTATTACTTGCTGGAATGAATCGCAAATACTGGTAACAACATTACAGTGATACAGAAGAGGATGAACCTCAATATCAGATAAAGAGTGACTTGTGAAGAACATCTGGAAAAACATGAGCACCATATATGGGATAGTATCGAATATGAAGCAAGGTACACAACAAAAGTTCATTTTGCACTGTCCATCTAGTTTCACAGATGAAAGTAACGACATAGATGAATGTAAGTTGCATCAAAATGAATTATCACATTACCTTCAAGCACTTCAGCTGAAACAAAAGTGATGATTGCTGAGCATACATATTGTGCGACAGTGTGTAGGTCTATAACATGGAAGCTTAAGAGTTAAGACTACAGCTAACAACATGAATTGAGAAGACGATAGGATTTTCCTACAAATATATTAACCACAAAATCAGCAAGAATTGCAAGTCAAAAAGAACCTTGACTATCTTAGGAGTGTGATAGGCAAGTATTTCCAAAAAAAATCAGAAAATAATTTGTAATAATTTTTTTCATCAAGTGCATATTTAAAATTTATTATCAACTACTAAAATCTGCCACGTCACATAAAGGTCCCACCACTCGACTTGTTAAGCTAATTGGATACGCGTGGGAACCAATTCGCCAGTCACGAGATCAAAAAGGTGAAATTAAAAAAATATATAAAAAAAAAGAAAAGTAAAAAGCCTGGAGAGTCTAGCCAAAAATAATAAATAATAAATAAAGAAAATTAAAATGCTCGCGAGTCTGGCGAAGACCGCGACGCCCTTCGACCCAAATTTCTGCGCAAATCCCCGTCATATTCTTCTTCTTTTTCTATATCTTCGCAGCACAGCGTCGATGGTGGCGGGCTTGACTGGCGGCGATCGGGATCGAGGCCACCGGAATCTGATCCTGCTCTGAAGGGCTCTCTTCCTGCAGTGGTCGTCCTCCGAGCCGTCTCCAGATCCGTTCTCTCCTTCGTCGAGATGGCTGGAGGTTGGCTTCGCTTCTTTCTCGCGCTTGCGTTCCTCGTAGGATCTCTCGAGGGCAGCCCCGGCGACCGTGATCCGATCTACAGGTGCGCTGTGGTTCTCGCCACTGATTGATGTCTTCGTTTTCGATTCCAAAACTTGTTTTTTCTTAATATTTAATCTTCTGTGCACTGCATCTACTGAGTTTTCGAGTTGCTCGATGCTCTTCGGTTAATTGAATTTGCGTGCTTTGTTGATTGATCGTTATGGATTGGTAGTAGCAAGTTCGAGCTTTGAATGACGCAAATTTGAGACTGAGGATATATGTTGCAATCTATGGATATTTCTGTGGCTTTGTATCTCTTCTCATACTATGTTGCAATCTATGGATATTTCTGTGGCTATGTATCTCTTCTCATACTAATGTTTTGGTGGTATTTTCTCAGTACTGTTTGCCAAGTTTGACCTATATCTCATATCTTAGTAATTTCGTGCATCCTGTTTACATTCTTGGAAAGGAATGTGCTTTGGTGCTATGTTTTTCTAAGAATTAGATTTTAGTATATGTACGTAGTTCTACTGTATTATAGGCTTTTTTCCTTAAACCATGGAAGCTTATGCTGTAAGCAATAGATTGCTTCTTTCCTGCCAGCTTGCATTTTAGATTTTGAAGCAATTTCCCCGCTTGGCCATAACATTCCTTACTAGGATTTCTGAACTAATTTGTAAGATTGATATTGAGTTAGGAACCTGGGAATTTCTTTTTTTCATTCTTTGGGCCCTCTCGACCACAATTTCTAATGCAGACCTAGTTCATTTTCTCAAGTTAGTACCTAGTTTGTTTTCCACAACTAATAAATATGAGGTCTGTCTGAAATTGCAAACACACTGCTTTTAGTCTAAGAGATGAGCATCTTTATTGATTCTGCAAATCCTGGTGCAGGTTATCATGTTGTCTGGCCAATGCTAGAAATAGTATTCAAAGCAATTTAGCTGATAATTGGAGTCAGTGGTGCCCAGAAATGTTCTTAACGTGGTGAATTATTCCCTCTTTTTAAATGTTTTTGCAAAAGAATATCTAACTGTAGTTGCAGTTCAAAAGTACCAAGATTTGTTTCACGGTGTTAACTATTTATTGCATGCTGACTTTTGCTACTTAGATGCATAAATATGCTATTTATTTCACCTCTGATGCTTTGACTAATTAGATACATAAGTGAGCTTGATGTGATTAACTTCAGTCCTTGACTTGGTGGAACACTTCATATGCCAGATCTTGTGTTCAGCAATGTGAAGATACAGGAACGGTCAGCAACATCTCTATTCCACATTGCAAATTTTCACCTGATGGTGCACATGTCAACAGTGCATGGTATGCACAAGAGCCACTTTACTTGCAGTGGAAACAACTGAACTGCAGAAGTGAATGCCGGTACCACTGTATGATGCAAAGAGAAAAGGAGAGGGAGGCTCTGGGACTTGGTCCTGTTAAGTATCATGGAAAATGGCCCTTCAAGCGCATCTTTGTGTTCCAGGTCTTTTGATAATCTCATGTGCTGCTGAAAATTAATTTTTTGGGCTTTTTGGCTTTGCTTGCTCTTCATTTTCTCGTGTGTGTAGCTTTCTATTGGACTTTATTTTGTTCCTCTGTAATGATATTTCTTATCAGGATCCAGTTTCTGCAGCCCTTTCAGCACTCAATCTTTTGATGCACTTCATTGGCTGGCTATCCTTCTTTATCTTAGTATACTATAAGCTGCCTCTTAGGCCACAGAGTAAGAGGACCTACTATGAATATACTGGATTGTGGCATATCTATGGGCTCTTGTCAATGAATGCATGGTTTTGGAGTTCCATATTTCATACGTTGTAAGTCTTCTCAGTCACTTCATGGTTTGGGCATATTACTAGCTGTCTCTTCTCTATATTATTTTGATGATTATATTCTCATTTTCTACAGAGATTTCGATTTGACAGAGAAGTTAGACTACTCATCTGCTGTGGCTCTTCTTGGGTACTCTGTAATTCTGGCTTCATTGCGCATATTTAATGTGAAGGATGAAGCTTCTAGGGTCATGTTTGCAGCCCCAGTTCTAGCATTTGTGACAACACATATCTTATATCTCAACTTCTATGAGCTAGACTACGGCGAGTGTTTGCCTCTTTGGAGTATTTTTTGCATAGCTATTAGCTTCTTTTCCAGAATACTTCTTCAAATCTCAGTCTTGTGCCATTTTTTTTCCTTCTATTGTTGGTCTGAGTCAATTCTTTGACATTTGGAAATTCGATCGTACACGAAGCAGTAATACCCCATCAGACTGCATTTATGTTCTAGTACCCCTTTTAGTAGCTAGATAGAGCAATTGAAAAGGATCTTGTTTCTCAAAAAAAAAAAGTGAGACTAGTTCATACTTGTTCTTATTTTCACTGGAACCACTTGGGTCAACCATCAAATTGACTTTTCATGTTTATTGTAATGGGTTTTTATTTTAAGCTGCTGCTGATTTGTTCTCAGGTTGGAACATGAAGGTTTGTGTGGTAATGGGTGTTTCTCAGCTGATTATGTGGGCAGTATGGGCTGGTGTCACTCGTCATCCTTTTCGCTTCCGGTTGTGGATGGTTGTATTCGGTGGTGCCCTTGCTATGCTACTGGAGATCTATGATTTCCCTCCTTACAAAGGATACATTGATGCCCATGCCCTGTGGCATTTCAGCACCATCGCCCTCACATTCCTCTGGTGGAGCTTCATCAAGGCTGATGCAGTCCACCGGACAACAGCACTTGTCAGGAAAGTGAAGTAAGCAGCAGCAGCAGCAACAGGTCCTACTTGCATTCTATTCTTGCTGACAGATTAAAATTTGGCCTTAAAACTCTTTTGATGATTGGACGCTTCTATGAGTTTCCCTTTCGTTGGTTTTTTCAGGTTGCAAAACTTCAGCGTTCTCTTAGATGTATTGTAAAATATGTTACTTTGGCTTGTGATATCTTAATATTTAAAGATTTTTTTTGGTCTCCACTGATGCTATTTGTGGGGCCATCACGTGTCAATTGAGCAGAGGCATATCTGGTGTTTTATTTCTCCCTTTTTAGGGCAATTTGAGAGATGTAGGATATTTTACTTCAATTAATTGCACTAAATTAGCGACGGAGATTCTGATGATACTCTTTTATTATTATTATTACAACAGTATAACGCAGGACACAAATTCAACGAAGGTTGTAGCTATCCTAAAAACCAGCTATTTTCCTTCCACTGGAGTCAAGGATAGCCCCACAGTCCCCCTCCCTCAGATCCATCCTGCGGCGAGTCATCAGGTGCTGGTAGTGATGGAGGGGGCGGCATGAGCATTCCAGCCGCCATGTTTGCCAACAAGTTTGGCATGTCAAATATCTCCTCCTCATCCGCAAACTCCTCCTGTCTTCCTGTCCCACTACCACCAGCCTCGCTGCTTTCCCCAGTCTTCGGTTGCATTGCAGCCGCCGCTGCCTGAGCCGCAGCACGAATGTCAGAGGGCAACATAGATGCCGGAGCAGGGTAATCTCTAACACGGTCCGGAAAATTCAGCAGTGCATCCGTGCCCCTCAACGCCAGGGTAGCAACATCGTAAGCTACAGCGGCCATCTCCGCCGTAGGAAACGTCCCGAGCCAGATGCGGGTGGCCTTGCCCGGTTCCCGAATCTCGGAGACCCACTTCCCTGCTCGGCTCCGAACGCCTCGGAAGGTCCGCCCACCTGGCCGACTGGCACTCATCCTCGCACGTGTGAGAACCCCAATTCAAATACAGCACGCGGTAAAGTAGGCATGCGAAAGACAAGATCGGCAGGAATTGGGCAAATTAAAGGAAGTGAGAAGCGTGGGATTTGCGCGGGAAGATTGTGTGTGAGCAAGCGACGGTTGCTGCAGGAGGGAAGTGCCAGCGCACGCGCATTGGGGATTAGCTGGGGATTAACTGTCGGTACCCGTTTGTGTCGCGGCCGCAGCGACATAAATAGTTTTTCCCTTGGATTTGGAATCTTCCATTCATTCAATTTAGTGGCTGCCGTGTGGGCCGCTTGGGCGGTCAAAATCGCTGAATTGGTGGTTGCTTCTCCTCGCGTTTGGCATGCAGTAGAACATATAATGTGTCCGGACAGATGGCAACCTCTAACTGGAGATGCAGACTACGCAAAAATCTTTTGTATGTTAAATTACCACTGTTTTTGTTCTATCCGAATTTTCAGTTCGACATTTTCTTATTAAAAAATCGATTTTCATGTTTCACGCTTATTTTATATGTTTTGTAACCACTGCATAAGTTCCACGATCTTTGTATGTAACAGACTTGGTCCTGAATAATATGACCAGATCTGTGCAACGAGCACACACGTACACTTAAAATCAGCAAAACAGAGAATTTTTGAATCCCAGTGGTTTCAATAAAAGATTTCACTTAAGAAAATGCAATTTCACAAAACTCTTGCAAGTATATGCCAAGGTGAAAAAATTATTGAAGAAACGAACAGAACAGTCAAATATATAAGGAGCTACAGATAGAAGAAAGAATTGAAGACAAACTATATTTCAAGATGGGTGGTAAATGCTAACATCAAAACACTGGCACACAAACAAGAAATAGCTTCAGGAAATGCTCCGATTAAATTGACACCTACCAATTCAAAGACCAAAACAATAGACATTTACAGCAACAAAATCCACTGCACCTGATACTGAAGATAGCACCTGTCTAATGGTGGAATTTCTCATTCTCAAAAGAATTATAACACATGCTATCTACAAAATCAGAGCCAACCATACTCTCACTCATCGCAAGGAACTATACCACAAATTAATCACAAAGAATAATATAAACCTCAGACAAGAAACCCACACCTCACTAGGTTCTCTTACATTCTCAGCAAAAAAACAGGAGTGGATACACAGCAGCAGCTACTGAACATGAGGAGATATCACATTTCTGGATTGAACCGTCAACAGAGGATGACATTGCAGTGAGTTACACGCAAGGAAGTAGGGAGCAATTCAGACCTGAAAATCATGAGCAGCAACCTCCATAATTGACTAAGGTGGACCTTAGTTGGCAACAAATGAACTTTGGCGCTGTCTCCATGAAAGAATCCAGTACTATCACAAATATAGTGCCGAATGACATTTCATGAAGTGAAGATATCAGCAGATTTGTGATGTTCCAGAAAAGCCAGGTCCATGGAATCCACCAGGGATCTTGATAGCCCCATCTTGAAATGATGCCTGTCGGTCGCCAAAATAAAAAAATATCAAAATTCAAACCTAAAGCCTCTGAGCAGGTTGTATTCCACACAGTAGCACAGACATCTGAAAGAATCTTCAACTGGGGCAATGTGAATATTCTTCATGAAATAAAATGAAAGGGCATGCTTCATCATCTCAAACTGAAGGTCCAAACAAATCTAACGAGATGAAGCAACCTCCTTTCCATGATCTTCTTCATTAATAATCTTTTTCAGTCTTCTCAGCCAAATCTCATAGTCCATTGGGTAAGGGGTCCCACAGAGACTGTCAACATAATCAGCAAATGCTTTCAGCACTGCAGATACATCCCCAAGCTTCTGTTGTATAATTCTTCTTGACCATGACTTCTCTCTCCACTGAAGTACTCCTTCCACTGAATCCAGGTCAGGAAAAACCCCTCCAGACGAAAAGTAGAGTAAATAGATCAGACTCTCTGCATCTGACGCTGCACACAGTTTTCCTTCCTGCAGAGCATATGTCGAGGAGAAGAATAAATTCATTGAAGGGCGATCCCTATCTTCAAGAACAGCATGACCCCATCCAACAAGTACAAAACAAGAACGTCTCACACCATTATTCACATGGATCAGATTCTCTGGACGGATGTCACCGTGTCTTATTCCCACTGAGGATGCAGTTGCAAGAGCTGATAAGCAGTCGTGGCAGCATTTAAGAGCTTCCTCAGAACCAAACATGCCATTTTTTATCATACTGGATACAGTTTCACCAACTGGTGATGTAACCAGTATTGGGGTACCACACCATGGATGCCCACAATTTCCACTAGAGGTTGGCTTATTGCATTGACCAGGGTGAATAATTCGCCCAGATGCAACAACATGTGGCAGGTACTTGCTAAACAGACCTCTCTGTTTCATAAGACTCAACACCTTGGTCTGCCTCTGTACCTGATACCATAAGTTCATATCCTCCCATGCAGGTTCCAAGTGAGAAGGGCTGGAACCAACATACAACAGAAGTGCCTTTCCTGGTTCTTCTACAGGTGTGGCACTATATATTGGAACTTCGCTGTCTGTAAGAGCTTCATTGATCTGGAAGCCTTTTTGCCAGTTTGCATCTTCCAACCATATAATTGAACCCACATCCAGCTTTAGAGTTTCCTCAGATTCAATTTTAACCCTGTCCTCTTGCACTTCAACAATTTCTGGGGAAATGCTACGCTGCTGGAAACAAAATAATCCATTTCCATTCACATGTGTCTCCACCAACTGCCTTTCTTTTCTTCGATTTTGTAAGCGGGTACTGTATTCTGTAGCTAAATCTTCAATTGTATATTTAGGGACACCATAAAATTGAACCATGGAATGAAATGTTGCTAGAAGGACCTGTAAAGTTCCAATATCTCCCCAGTTGGCATTCCCAAGCTTATTCCAAATTCGGTCAATGGGAGAAACTGTGATTTTTGTGTGAACCTTTATCCACTCAGCTGCACATTCATAAACATTATTAATATCAAAATCTAACCTGTTCACATCACCTTCGACCTTTACCACCCCACCATATTGAGAGTCAACAAGAAGCACAAACACACAATTGGAATTCTGAACAATGGCTGCTGATCTGCTGAGGCTTCGTGACAATAGAACACGTAGTGCAAAGAAAAGTGCTTCCCCAAGGACAGAATGAGAAGGTTGCTGGTCACTCTGCATAGAAAGTGTTCCTATGTCAGGCCTCAATAATGCTAATTCCAGGATCTGGTCCCATCTACCATGTGAATGCTGGCTATTTTTCAACATTACTGCAGTTGCACAAAGACCTTCTAGCTTTCCATTGGCAATTGCCATCCCAGCCGGATAGAATTTCGAACTGGTACTATGCATACATGCAACTGAAAAAGGCATTGGAATCTCTTCACTCCAAAAGGTCTCCCACAAGCCCCTGACACCAGCATGTAGGAAGTCTTCAATTGCAAGATGTGCAGTTGCTTCAACAGAGTCAGATATTGATGCACATAAAGCATTTGGCATGCGTATCAACTGTTGGAAAGAAACATCTTCGAGCGCAAAATCAAAATTTTGAAGTTGTGTTAGCTCGAAAGGAACATCAAAAACAGGCTTCTGGAAGGCTGATTCTTCACAAGAGCCTGAAAACCATTCTTCCAAATTCTCAGTCAAGATTTCACTATCCACGAATTTCCGGAGAAAATCCTTTCGAGCAGAAGAAGACGATCCTTGTGCCCGACCTCCTGATGAAACACTAGACATTTTTGGTCCAGAACTCACTGATGCACGGTCAGGGGATCCACCTGTCAAAGGATTCAAATACTATGATTGTAATCTATTTCATGTATAACCATCATTATTATAGTAAAAAATTGATTGTTTATGACAGCACAGCAGCATTCCCAAAATAAAGGAAAAAATTTAGTAAAAGTGTAGAGTACCACCAACGTAGCATTTTTTCCTTGATTTTGGGGTGACACAGTGGCATAAGTCCAATACTGACAAACAAGGTATTCAAAGTTACAAAGAACACCATATATGAATACAGCCCATATCGAATATAAAGATGACAAGCATATAAAAAGTTCTTCCTATGATAGAATGAAATGTTTCAGTTAGCAGTTAGCAAAAATGCTTATGTTTGCAATTCTTTACATCTTTCACTAAGATAATTTTAAATTTATATTCCAGAAGTCAAATAACTTGCTTGGTAGTAGTTAAAATGCATTTTCTCTTGCATACAATGCTGTAAAAATTTGAATGAAAACACTACTCAATCTTTAGGTAGACATTCAGAGAACACTTCGGATCCATATCAGATGCAAATCTAAAAGCCCCAGAAAAACTTTGCAAATACCACAAGCAGTTCATCCAAAATAACTAGGTCAAATTTGTGCCTAGTCTAACTGAGGAAAGAATTTGAGCCACGAGATGACCTAGTCATTTTGACATAAATACATCACAAAAAGTAAATTTATCAGCCATTATCTCATGATACATAAGTACAGGTCAGAAGCACATCAACAGCATCATAAATATGCTAGACATGGCAATCAACAGAAATTCAGGCACACACACCAAGCATATCACAATAAATAGGAATAAACAGTTCATAATAATACCCACATACAGATCATTAATTGGCTAATCAACCGAATAAATAAATGGTCCGAGTCATTGTTTTGTATAGCAATAAAGGATAGATCAATTGAAAGCAAGTATTTGTGTCTAACAAAATCACACAAATTCTTGGTGATTCTCAACCTCATATGGAAATTAAATTTGAAAACATAACTTAATCAGCCAGGACACCAGCATGCATGTGGTTTGCAGTGCACCATACCATCTTCACATCTAACCACAAACAAAAGCGATCACCTAAAACATCAAAATCCTAAAATTTTCAGCAAGAAAACATTTTGATGCATCCATAAGCAACATAGTACCTTGGGAACCACGCGAAGCCCGCCTCTTCCCCCACTCGTGATTCACAGAATCATCCTTCGACGCCATCCCAGAAATCTGTCCAAAAGAGACAGAGTTGAGGACAGGAAGAGCTGCTAAAACCGGGAAAGATCGAGAACGAGAAAAGGAAAAAAGAGACACAGGCTCTACAACAGAGCAAGGATCAATTGAGAGAGCGATCAGATGGATCTAGAAAAAGAGTAGAAGATCGAGGCAAAAGGGAGAGAGAGGGGCGTACCAGAGAGAGGTCGGAGGCCGGCGGCGAGCCGATCGGTGGGGACGCGAGGTGGGCGAGCGAAGGAGCAGGAAAGGGTCGCTGTTGGTTCCTCCACCATCGGGCGAGAGAGGCGAGGGAGAAGACACAGCGAGAGAACAATGGGCACCCTTCGGGGCGACGGTGAGGAGGACTCGGGAGTGTGACCAAAGCGGTGAGGCCACCACCCGTTGTGGACCTCACTTGACCGGCTCGACTCGGCCGATTGGTCCGAACCGAACCGAACCGATATCCGGTTTCCATTAGATTTTTTATTTTGGGATTTTTACATATAACCCCTTAACACTTTCTCTATTTATCAGTAATTCTTCAAATTTTGGTATTTACCTATGATTTTTTTCTTTTTTGATTTTATATTTTACAAGCTTATTAACCAATTTTTTGACCAAAAAGTTTTTTTTACGGTTCAATCAATTTTCATTTAAACCCTTTACCTTTTTAAATTTATTTTTTTGTTGTTTTTTAATAACTCTTTCTCTTTCCCAGACTCAATAAATTAGGGTCTATTCAGTTATACAATTTTTTTTTAATCTTTCATTGTTCATCTCTATTTTTATATGTTTATTTTTACAAAAAAATTCTGAAAAAAGCAGAGAATATGTTTATTTTAATAAAATATAAAATTAACTTTTAATAAAATTTATAAATTCTATTTGTAAGTTTTTTTCAATTATTCTTTTCTCTATCTTAATTGCTAAAAAACACTTGAAATAAAAAAAACATATAATAGAAAAAATCGGATGTAAATAAAATATCAAATAATAAAAAAATTAATGCCGAAATTCAAGCGGTGGAGAAAAGAGAAATTCAATAAAAATGTATTTTTTTTGTGAGAATAAGTTATAAAGAAAATTTTAGAAAATAATTTTAAAGTGTTTTTCAAAACTTAATATAACCTTAGAACCAAGGTTTTAAATCTCGGTTTCGATTTTGGTTTCGGCATCCACGAAAACTGATACGTTTCAGCCGTTTCGATTTCGGTTTCGACCAAAAGATTTTTTTTAGTTATTAATTGTGTATTGGCCCAGAGTTTAATTATATTTTGACTGTATTTCGACTTCAAATTAAAAATACGATAAATTTTTAAAAATTTTTTATAAAAATTTAAAAATTATGAAAGAATTTATAATTAATTTTATCACAATATTAAATATTATTTTAATTAATTAAAAATAATTTTGATAGTTAACTACTAATATAGTCTATTTTTTTATATATTACTATATAAAAAAATATACGAGAAATAATATGAAGATGATTAAAAATTAAAAATTAATATAAATAAATTTAACTTATTATTAGAATGTACTTGACACATATATAATTTATTAATTATAACGTAATACAACTAATCATCATCATAATCATCATCGATTGAATTTAAAATATCTGAGCGTGGAATTATGAGTTCAGTACTTAAATGATTCAGATGAGCATTTATAGGCATACGAGTCAAAATAATTAGCTCTGTATGATCTTGTGGCAGCAGTTCACATGGGGGTGAGACCGACACAAATTTTTTTGACTTTTACTTTCGGTGGAACAGTCATGTATGCATACACGTAAACAAAGAAATCAATGCGTTTCAATCAAAACTATTGCTATTTCACTTTTAATTTTTTTTATTTATTGATTATATTTTGACCAAAAATTAATTTAATTTTAATTATTTTTTTACTTCAAATTAAAAAATTATAATATGTTTAAAAATTTTTGAAATAGTGAACAATATCATACATCAAAAACTCATACACGTGAATAATTCTATGCACGTGAATAGTATTTACCAAAGACTGGTGAGGGTGCCGGAGCTTGGCGGGCGATGGCGTCGGCGCGAGTGAAAGGCTAGCATCAGCTTGCGAGAGTAGGGGTCAGGCTAGTAAGGGCGCGAGGTCGGCAATAGCACGGGTCCCACACTGATGAACTCGCTCGCGCAAGAGCATGGGTGCGAGCACCAGAGGCCAGCTCGAGGGTTTAGACTCGAGCACGAAATCGGCGTGAGGGCGCAAGTGTGACGATGGTTGCTCGATCTCTCTGCGCGAACTTGCAGCCGCGCTCGCTGACCACTGCAAAATTCTAACTCTAAATCAAAATCAAATTATTAGTTTTATTTCGCCACCGGCCGAAATTGAAACGTTTCGGTTTTGACCGAAATTTAAAATCTTGTTTAAAACACATAAAAATGGTTCTCAACTTTTTAAGTTAAAAAGATATATTTTTTTATACAAATTTTTTTTAAAAGATTAAAATAATTGTTCGTAATTGAACAGGTACAATATTTCTCTGACGCTGATTCATCCCCCGGACGTCATCTACCTATAGCCACCCCCCATTTTCCACCTCCGGCTTCTTCGATCTCGTTGAGTCAGACCGAACCTCATTATCTTTCTCCCCAATTCAACTGCTTTCTTCTCCGGCCACCCTTCTCCGGAACTCCTAAAGTCAATAAATCTCATAAAAAGAGGCATCAACTTCACCCACCAGAACCTCAAACAAAGCCAATCACAATCACATATAAAACCATAAAAATCCGTCAAATTTCCTCACCACTAACATCAAAACATACAGAAACAATAAAAAATCACATAAAACATCACTTTTAGATTAAAAAAAAAATACAAAAATTCAGCCAAAAAGCTCAAACATCAAATTTCCTAAAATCAAGCATCAAAACGGAGACAAACACCCAGAAACATGGAAACCCCACAACTTTAGCAAAAAGAAACAACACAAAAATTCAGCGAACAAAAACTGAAATCATACAATCAGACACCACGAATACAAATAAAAATCAAATGAAAACACAAAAAGCTCTCGAATTTCCTCAACACCAACGCTAAACATCACGGAAACCAAAAAATCGAAAGCAAATACTGCAGGTTCAGAGAAATAAACCTCAAATCACACCATCAACCACCACCAAAACCAATCGGAATCAAAGAGAAGAAACACCCAAAACCCCACCAATTCGAACCTACCTGATCAAACCTAACTGTAACGCCCTCACCAAATCCTGATCATACACCGCTGTCCTCCTCGGATACGACAAGGGATGAAGCGGGTCGGAGAGAGAGAAACTCCATTTCTCAGGTCGGAGCGAAAGAGAGAGGGAGAAAGAGTTATGAAAACAAATATTAATAAAAAAAAGAAATTCAAAAGTTAAAGGGTTTAAATAAAAATTGACTCAAGGTGAAAAAAAAATTATGAGTAAAAATTTGAATAAATTTAAATTAAAAAATTATAGGTTATAAAATAAAATATATATATAAATAAAAACAAAAATGTCGAGAAATTATTCGTTAAATAGAGTGAATCTGAATCGATGGTATGTAAAATTTTCTTTTCAAAATTTTCAGATATTTTTGCATATTCAGGCTACTTTTGCGAATTAACCTCCAAATAATTTGATATCGTGATTTTATACGAAATCCCATGGGGTCTGTTTGAAACGGGGTCATGATCAAGGTCAAGGTCAAGACTAGTGAACCACTTTTGTAAACTAATATCTTTTTATCAAAATTAAGACTTCAATAATTTAAAACTCAAAAAATTATTTAATTTTTTATAATAATTTAATTTAATAATAATATAAAATAATAAATATTAATTTCAAAAGATAAAAAAAAAATTCTAAAAAATACTGCCCTGACCCCAAACCAAACAGGCCGTGATGTCCTCCAACATATTTGCTTTGGAAGTCTCTAATGCCGAGATACACCACGCACCTCAAAACAACATGGACCGTGAATCCGACATGATTAATATATTATATTTTAATTTTTTAATCATACCTACATGCAAATATGTCCCGCGACATCACGGAAAATTAAACATGGTAATGTAGCTGGCATGCGGCCGCTTTGTCTGACAACTCTTCATAACCAAAATTGGTCAGCAATTATGGTTGTTAGCTCATTTAGATCATTGTGTTCACGTGCAACCTACTGTTGTAGTTGTCCATGCTAGTAGACCGCCTACTCCGACCTCCAGCTTGTATTAATGCCCGCCTCTCCTTTTGTCTTCCGTTGATTCCGTGACTTTCTCCTTCGATCTGTACATTCGATTCCCATCTCATTTTCATGGTAATGGCAGGCGAGAGAGGAGATGGCTAGAGAGAGGACCCGCTAACTGAGAATATTCATATTCCTCTCTTTTGTGTCTAGGGTTTAGGGTTTTGGTATCTAATTATGTCTGATTTTAAGGGAAAGATAAGAGAGATCCGATATTGCTGCTAATACATACAAGAAAAAAAAAATGCCAGCTTGACTTTGTGGTTGGACACTGGATCTGATGTGGGTTTGTGCAGGCGGTTTATCGCGAGGCCCTGGCGATGGTGGAGGACCATCAGCAGGCGGTGGCTTCTGCGAGTCTCGGGAGTAGCAGGGATTACTCACAACCAGGGCTTCAGTGCTCACCACAGGTTGTAATTCCCACATGCATTTCTGTTTCTAGTGATTATGACACATCAAAGAGAACTTTGCAATCATGTGCGTGCAGATGTGCACAAAATCGGTAACGCAAGTAACAAATGTCTGGAGTACTTGCCTAAATGCTTAAGTGTTCTTCAGTAGGGATCCTGACACTAGCTTGGAGAAGCATTTGGATTTGAATGCTTGATGGTTAGTTCTTCTAGCGCTGGGAGGTTTAATTTGTAACATATATCTTGCAATTACTTTATGCACAAAAACTGCAGAAGGTCATACATCCAAATTTAACCAATCCCGTCTCAGTGGTTGAGCTTTTACCTAATACTTTCCCATTGACATCTTTTGTATGTATGAATGTTGCTTCATTAAACTTTGCCCACTTCCATTTCTCTCTGCATAAAAACAGCTGGTTGAAATTTTCTGATGTCTAATACAAAGCTAGTGTATCATATTAAGACATCCAATCTTATCTTTTTTTTTAATGCTAATTATATGGAACTGCTGTATCCCGTAAAAGCACACCCTTTGATGATTTCAAAAAATGTTTGTATTTCTGTGTTATGACTCATGAGAATTAAGCTGACCAACAAGCTGTTTTCAGGTTTATGAGTCTCTGGAACATCGACTTGTCATTGCTGAGGCAGCTCAAAGTTTGAGACTTCCTCTCATTTCGAAAGATGGTGAAATTCATGAGGAAGAGATAGAGAAAATGAGTATGATGTCAAGAAGCTCACTTGATAGTACAAATACCAGTATCACAAATAGCTCAAATTCCAACTCAACCAGTTATATTAATAGCAACACGGGTGTGCTGAATGCTGCTCCTTCATCCAATGTTTCTGATGCTGGTGAACTGGGCATTGGTGGTGTGCCAAACTGTTTTCTTGGAATAACACCTGATTATTTATGGCAAGTTCAGCAACAGCAACATGTCATGGATATGGTATGTTTCACAGTCAAATCTACGGCCATTTCATGAGAAATATCAACCAAATTCTCAATATTTTTTTTGTCTGAATATTAATTGGCACTTACAGTCCACTCTTGCAAAAAATTTAACACTAAGTAGAATTATTGGGCATTCCTTCAATCTTAGGGCGTGGAAGAGTATTAGAGGTCCATATCTCGGGAGATTGAATCCCATCTAGAAGCAAAATGTGAGACATTAGCTGGTGTATTTGCAATGCTTGACATTGGTAGGGGATTTTTCTGAAATAAATTAGATAGCTTATGAATGTCAATAATGCATCTTATATGCGGACTGCTTTTTATGGTTTCAGGGCCTTCTTCCATTAGTCACATCTCTGGTTCTAGACTTCCAGAAAGGTAAGTGTTCTCAGTTGTATTTTTTATATTCATAATGAAATTCTAAAAGAATAGCATAGAGACAAGTACATCATGATTCATGGGAAAAAAATTGAAGGCATATCTTCAAGGTTATGGGAATTGTGAAAAAGAATAGCTAACACCTCACAGCATAAAGAATAGAAAATGTCTCAAAGCAATAGAAGACCAAGTTAGACGTACATTTGTAGGCTTAGAGTTACATAATATTGTTTAGGCTTAGAGTTAGATGTACATTTGTAGGCTTAGAGTTACACATTATTGTTTAAGCTTTGGTGACATGTTGACTGTTTCATTACAGCATTTGTTATAGTGATACATTTATGATATAGCTTTCAAATTTCACTTTTTGTGATCTTTGGCTTCATGTGATCAGGGTAAAATTAATCATTGAGGAGATTGAAAGGGAAGAAGCAGTTTTGCTGGAGGACCTGATTTCAATGGATGGGAAATTTGCTGATTACAATGTATGCACTGGTTAATCACTTAATTTTTGTACATTCTCTTCATATTTTATTTTATTTCATTCTCCTTGTGTATTGACTGTCAACAAATTTGTCTTGTGTGAAGGCCCTCAAGCAAATCCTTGGGGTGCTTATAAAGTTTGTCAAGGATCTGAAACTGCAACATCAACATGAATTTGTGAGCTTACTGTCTTGTTTATTTTTTTCTATTGTTTTACACGATTCTCTTTTGTATCAGGAAGATGGAAATATAGTTGCCTGAAATTCAAAATGATAATGATATAGTTATAGATTCTCATATGATGCTCTTTTGTGGAATAGGATGAATTGAGGAAAACCTGGCTTTGCAAAAGGTGCCAGACAATGAATGCCAAACTGAGGTTTGTCTTTGTATTCTATTTGTTAAGAAGATGTTTGGGGCTAGACCCGGCAATTCAGGTTGCCAGGTTAGGTCCGGGTTGGGTTAGACCCATACTATAAGAAAATTCGACTGAGTGCTAGGAAAATGATGAAATTTCCCCGATGATGCTTTAAATGGCAATGATTTCATTTGGACTACGGCCAATGTTCAACTCTTCTTTCAAAATTATAATTGTTCTTAAACTTGATCGTTTAGGCTACTGCAACAGTGATGAATTGCAATTAACATGCTTTGGTATGCCATTGTATGTATGATTATTTTGATGCTTACTTGTCGATTTGCAGAACCAATTTTCAGATCCGGAATAATGTATGCTGCTGATAGGGATGAAGGTGCACCACTTCTGAAATCAAATATGTTTTCTTTGAGTGGTGCTAAATTCTTTGGAGCAGTCAACCGTAGCATAAACTTGGGTAGTTCCAATTATTTAAGTTAGAGTTCAGAAAATATTTTCATTGTTTGTTAGCGTTTGCATCTTTAGTGGATTGTTCAATGTGATATCTTAGGCGCAATGCCTGGAGCTCCTCATCTAAACAACCCATTTTTATATGAACTCCATAGGTTTTTTGGTTCAATCTGCAACAAACTTTGGAACTTATATGAACATAACTTAATTTTGAAGAATCAAAGCATACTTTCCAAATTATTGGAATAGGCTTGATGACCATTCGAAAAGCTCTTTGCTGTAGCTAGTTAAACTCAACAAAAAATCAACTCCTTTCTATCAAGATTGAGACACTTTGGCGTGGTATTATGGAAACTGCCATATTGTACAAACATATTCTTTCCTTTTGATAAATAGAACAAACATATGCTTACCAAAAGAAGTGCACAATTATCTCAGCTCTAACTTGTATGATATTTTTCAGCTCATTTTTTTGGTGAGATCACTGGTTGTTTAAGTTTCTCTTATAGAATCAAATAGCTCTGTTCATTGCACAAGCTTAACTTGGTTGCCTCTGATTTTGGCACAATCTGCAATGACAGGGGGACAAATTGCTGTTACCTTACGGTTACTTCTGGCTGTTTTTTCTTCAAGGATCTCTTCTGAAGCAAATTGGCCTTTTGGAGAAGCGGTAGTAAAATTTAAAATTTAGTTCAATCGAACTGACCATACACCACTCTCCAGTACTTTCAATCATGGTAGTCCTTTCAAAACATTTGCAGTTTCGGGCTGCTAGAAGGGCTTAATGAAGAGGTGGGGGCTCAGATTGTTTTGCGAGATCAACCAATCGAAATTACTGTTAAGTTTCTAGCAATTCAAGATGCTTTAACATAACTTTTTTCTGTTGACGACCATCATTTTTTGATCCATGATATGCTTCAGCTGGAAAGGGCTTGGTGCTCTCTCATGTGGAGGGAGAAGCTGAGATTCATAATGTCACTTCTTCAAGGCATAATCTCTCCACCAATTGAGCTGTCAGAAAATGATTTGAAGGTACTTTCTTTATTTCCTACATTTTTGTTCATTCTTCCAAGGGTTTTGCAGTTTGACATCTGTCCACATGTTTATCTTGTCATTTCATATATTGAACAATTTTGATTGCCACGCCACACCTTTCTGTTCTTAT
The DNA here is from genome assembly GCA_005019695.1 of Trichopus zeylanicus subsp. travancoricus. NCBI lineage: Eukaryota > Viridiplantae > Streptophyta > Magnoliopsida > Dioscoreales > Dioscoreaceae > Trichopus > Trichopus zeylanicus. The sequence goes on from RXID01014491.1 coordinate 55,309, forward strand.
TTTCAAATGATTTTTGCATGCCAAAGTGTTGGTTAATCCTGAAGTTTCTCCTGTTTTTCATTACACCTTCTTTTCATTTTGTGTATAATCCCAAATTCATCCTGGTGTGTTCTTAATGCTAAAAATTCCACCCTTGGATAATAAACAGTACTGCTTGTTAACAATCATCTTACCCGTCTTACTGGTGGAACAATTTGCAGAAATGCAATTAGCTTCCATGAAATTTTACTTCTTGTCAGATTTTGCAGTCTGATGACATCTTAGATTATATTTATGTTACTGATGTAGGATCAAGATTTGGATAAAAGCCCATTGCAGCTGTATGAGAAGCTGAGCTTTTCATATCCTTCGCTCCTGAAACCTCTCATATACGAGAGCCACACAGTATCCATAATCCACCTACACTATTTAAGTTCATACTCATCAAAATTCTCCAGTTTCAATTTCCTAAACATCAAGGTTTGCTGTTTCAGTGTCTTGCGTAGTCTCTCAAGAGGAGCAAAGCTGTGATCAACTGCAAGAAAGTGGAAGGGGTTATTGGGAAGGGGCACATTAACGGAGTGATCTATGAAATAATTTCTGATCAGGGAAATCTGCGGTTTCGTGACCTTGCTGGCAAGACAGCAACGGATACCTCCAACAGCTGGATCCGTGAAACCGTCAAGGGTTTAGCCAGGGACACCATTTTAGGATTTGGCCTGTGGGCTCTGTATGAACAGATTAAGAATACATTATAGAAATATGTATTCAAAGAAAAGACAGTTCAACGTAGATCCTTCAATCTTCCCACATGACCATTAATCTGACACGAGCACGAGCTGCACGACATGGACTAAGGCGTACACAAGTTTGGGCTATTGGGTTTAGAAGACAAAAAATGGGTGACGTATGTCAATAACGAGGGGTATATTATGACAAACAGTAGAAAGCATATGTTTTTCTGCAAATATTTCCATTTGAAATAAATAACAAACAAACTCGGAGAATAACTTTAGGTTAAGAAGCGAAAATATCGGGTGTTATTTGCAAATACAAATTTGCATGTTGTTCGCAATTTTAGGAAAATCGTTGGAGTATTGTGCAAAACTTCCGTAAAAATCCATCCGTTTTACTGGCTTGGCGTTAACCAGAACCAAAACCAGTTCTTCACCCGTCGAAACTCGAAACTAAACCGACACCAAACGGACAGCATCTCTAGCCCGTCCTCCCCAGCGAGACAGAAAGTGAACCCGATGCTGGCCCTCTCGCCACCCTCTCCGCCGCGGTGCACGGCGGCGTGCCCGAGCTCAAGCACATGTTGCCGGCTCGGATACCCTCTAATCGTGGCTGCTTCTTCCCCAAAAGCTCGAGGAAGCGAGGACGACTACCACGCGACCATCAGGAACCTCAACTCCAATGGTCGCCACGCCCCAAGGAAGTCCCTTGGCCAGGTATGCAAAACTTAGAAACAATTCGAATTCCACTAACGTTCGAATTTTTTTAAACCTCTTCTTTGCCTTTCGTTGCAGCACTACATGTTGAACTCCAGCGTCAATGAGCAGCTGGTTAGTGTGGCCGGCGTCGAGGATGGTGATGTGGTTCTCGAGATTGGCCCCGGGACTGGATGCCTAACCAATGTTCTTATCAGTTCCGGCGCCAGCGTTATCGCGATTGAGAAGGTTGGGAATCCTCTTTGACTGCGAATATCTGCGATTTCCTTCGTCATCATGTTCATGTAGCTCACATTTGGGGTTTATCATTCTTTGACTGCAGGATCCAAACATGGCCATGCTTGTAAAAGAGAGGTTTGGGCCTGTAGAGCGCCTAAAGGTGAGTTCTTTGCCTAATTTGATTTCAGATCTTCGATGGTGTTCTGTCGAACGGTTAATTTTAGGAGTTTCTGCAAGAATTAATGGAATACTAAAATCCTGTTTTGATTGCGTATAAAAGCTTGGTTAATACATCGAACTTAAATTTGCAGGTTTTGCAAGAGGACTTTAATAAATGTCACATACGTGCACAGTTAAGTTCTTTTTTGGAGGAAAAATTTTCCAAGAGAAGTGAATCAAAGCTTGCAAAGGTGAAAACATGCATTGTCAAAATTTTCTTTTCTATTCAGTATTTCTTTTACCAACTGATATCAACTTTCCCCATTGTTGTCCTATCCTGTTTGAAGGGCTTGCTGATTGTGAGGATAGCTGTTTGTGGATATATGGGTTATCTTTATCCTTCTGATTGTTAAAGCAATAAGAGATTATTCATCTTGTGAAAAGAGGATGATTTGCAGAAAATCACAAGTCTAAATTTTATTCTGATGCATTTATTTAAATGCAGAATTGCTCTTGAAGGCTCAACACGAATATATTCCTTAAAAAATGAACATTTATGCCTTTTTATGTGCAGGTGGTGTCCAATATACCTTTCAATATCAGTACAGATGTGGTGAAGCGACTTCTTCCAATGGGTGACATCATCTCTGATGTTGTTCTTTTGCTCCAGGTGAGGATTTATCCTTTGAAAATTTTTATGTCTTGATTTTCCATTCTTATATTCTTTAGTTCTTAGTTGAAATTGTCCTTATCAGCCACTAATAAAAGTCAATGGCTTCTATTATGTTTTGCTAGGGTGAGAGAGCAATTTGCCAAATATGCTCACCCCTTCAATTATAGTTAGTTGATTAGTCTCAGACTGATTGCCATATTTCAGGATGAAGCAGCATTACGCTTGGCTGATGTTTCACTGCGAACATCAGATTACCGTCCAGTTAACATTTTTGTGAACTTCTACTCAGGTGAAGAACTTCATGAAAATCAGTTCCGGTATATGTTGCCCTTGCATTTATATCAACTTTACTCATTTTCTCTCAGATCCTGAATACAAGTTCAAAGTGGCAAGAACGAACTTTTTTCCACAACCAAATGTAAGTATTTTCCTTTATGTTTCAATTGTCATGCATTAGTTTTGTGATTTTTCTTAGCAGAATTGCTGAAGAAATTTTGTTCAAAATACTTAATGTTTGAAATGAAAGATTATCTTATTCATCTTATTCATGTATAGCTCCAGAATCCTAGATTTATTTTCTGTAAAAAACATATGATAGATCTAAATCTTAGTGTGGGGAAGATGAGGCATTTGGAGTTGGGAATCTTTCTAGTGCCCTATACATGAGTGCTGGTCCCTTTAGTCTCTTCTTTCTCTAACATTTTCACAAGTATCTGGAATGATTATAAAGAGCTGGCAACAAACTTCCAAATGTTTGATTAACATTGAAATCCATTAGTTTTTAGAAGGCAAAGCCTTACTTTTCTAAGTGAATTACATTAAAACTGCAGCTTTCCAAAAAACTTTATATTTGGCTTGTGGTCCATGGCTTTAAGATGTCGTATTTTCTCATTCATTGCAATCTAAATGCAAAGCTGTTGTCCTACCTTACCCAACTCTGAAATAGTTTGTCTTAGCCAAAAAAGATGACATTAACTCTTAGATATTTGCTCAGATGTACCACAACGATAACAATGTGTTCATTCTTTTCAGCCTAAGATGTTGCAATTATACTTCTTTATTAATTGCTTCCAAGCCAGCTTGCACAAAGAGTTATCATGCATTTATTATAGGCCAGAATACAGGCCAGAATATAGAATCAATGGGAAGAATGTCATATGAATGTCAATTCAGTTGCATTGCCTTGTTTCTGTATATGAGTCACTTGATCGGTTTATTTGGTGCCATATCCTTGGACCTTTTGTATCTTTCTCTTATTTTATAATACAATCCTGCCAAAGATGCATATAAATTGGAGCTGTACTTGGTTCTTTCTTTTGTTCCAAATGCCACCTGGTAAAAATGAGAGTAATGTTCTCTTATCTTCAGAGATGCCTGATATCAGTTCTTGTCTTTTGCAGGTCGATGCAGCCATTGTTAGATTTAAAATTAAGCAAATTTCAGAATATCCCTCCGTTGTGTCCATTAAAAGCTTCTTTTCGATGGTAGGTGTTGGATCTTGGTTCTAGTTCATGTTTTATTTGCCAACCATCTATTTAGATAATGGTATGCATATGCTACCATGTTTCGCATTGAATATTATCAACTAATGAAAGGAAGTCAGCGATGCTACTAGTTCTCTGTTACTAATATGGACCTCATGGAATATTTTGTTGATTGGACTGGTAGTTACTGAAGCAGTGATCACTTTTCATACCGCAGAGCCATTTGGTTACAGTGAGCTATCTTCAATTCAGATGGCAGATATTGTTACTTGTTTTTACCATCTGGCACACCAACAATAGCTTAGTTAAATCTGCTCCATTTTTCTTTTTCTTTTTGCTTTTAATGATGTAGGTGAACTCTGCCTTCAATGGGAAGCGCAAGATGTTGCGGAGATCACTTCAGCATATCTGTCCATCTCATGAGATAGAAGCTGCTCTTAGGAATGTCGAGCTTCCAGTTACAGTAAGTAACGGAGCAAATTCTGTTGGTTTAATTCTATGATTATTCCATATTTGTTAATGCACTTGTTTATTTGCAGTCAAGGCCAGAGGAACTTTCACTAGATGATTTTGTGAGATTGCATAACCTAATTGCAAAGGTTTAGCATCTGTTCTGAAAAGTGTGCAGCACCCTGCACCCACATGGAAGTGAAGAAAGCCTACCTAATTCTCATTGTTACAGTTTTCACAGACATATAGATGGAATTGATCACAATGATCAAAGAGCAGGTATATTTGTAACACCCATATTTCCATCCCATCTATTTTGGCACATATAGGAGGTTATTCCATCTTCATAATCTAGGAGAGTGCTTTGTGATTTCAGCAGAAAACTGGTTCTTGTTCTTTTTTCCTATTTCCATCATGCCCTCTTTGGTGCATCCATTCCATATAGATCAAAGGAGATGGCAGATGTAGGGGTAATCAGCTGTGATTAAATAGTATTAGCATTGGATGGGAAAGATACTAGCCCACGTGTGTATCTGGACCAGCGAAGATAATGAGATGTAAAACATAATGCATACAAAGCGTTTGTGGAGGCACCCTGTCACAGATTTTCACCTGTGCATTCCCAGTGGTTCAAATGCTGCACATTAGCTGCAAGCTCTGGTCTGTCTGCAGCATCTGCTTCTGAGTACTTGGCAATGGCAGCTACGCTTATGGTACTGGGAGCAAATGGATGAATCGTTGATTTGCACATGTATTCTGTCATCTTATACATGCCATAGTCTTTTGTGACATTATACTATATGGATCTATAGTTCCCGTTGGGTGTGTAGAGCAGCAGATTCAGCTGCGCACTGAAAACTTTGCCTGCATCACTGGTGAAAACTTAATTCTTTATCTAAATATAAGTCTTTTCTCAGTGACTATGTTTTATGTGCCTATCCAAATATACTGTATTAGGAATCAATTTCATGAGAAAATTTTCTTCAGAAACAACAAATAGTTAGTGTTTCTGTTTTTGGACCAAACAGATCAAAGATCCCTGTTCTCAAACATATGCTATCGCTGAAGAATGAAACAAAAGCTCCGAGGAAGCCATTTCTCCAAGCGCCCTCGGCATCCTCAATATTCTGTATGCTAGGCATCATTCTCTGGCGTCAAAAGGAGGAACCAGTTTTGGCGTCAAAAGGAGGAACCAGTTTTGAAAAACCACAGAATTATAATGTCAATCGGCAAATTGGACAGGTAGACTGTATCCGCAGCCACTCGTCTATGCAACTCAGATGGAAGCTGTGAGCACATCTTGGCATGATTCTTAGCATTTCTTTATCTTGGTATTCCTCTAAACATATGGTACATCTGCACAAACATAAAGTTTAGAGAGATATATCAGGATACTAGCCAGTTCTATTCGTGCAAATACTACATCACCAAATTAGGACTGAGGCATCTCTGATCACTCACCGAGTATCTTGTCTGGAAGAACGTAAAGCCTCTCTTTCATACTTTACTGCTGGGATCGCAGCTGCCGCAATTGGATCAAGTCCATTGATAACATGACCCTGCTGTCAGCAAAATATTTTTTAAAAGGATTGAAACTGCAATTCTGTTCATTGCAGTTATTTCAGAACTCTACTGCAAGACGAGCTCACCGGTTCAAGACTGATGCGCGACTGGAACTCAAACGCGGTTGGGGAGCGGGGGTCGGCAGAGCGAACACGGCCGCAGACAAGGCGGACGCAAACGAAGACGAGGAAGGTGGCGCTCATCCCGAAGCCAATGACCGTCGTGACAAGGTTCATGACAGAGGCTGCCATTTCCACTGTTACTGATCACCTTTCCTGCTGCGGCAGCGACGCTGTGAATTGAACGCCGCCCGTTTTAACAAGTTTTTGTGATTCAGAATAGCTTGGAAGGCAGGTCAGGTATGGAATGGCATGAGCAAAAGGAGAATTTTTTTTTTTTTTATGCGTCGTCTGCTTTACTTTGTTTGTGTCCCTAAAAGTTTACAGCTTCAATTCGATTTTAGTATCGGTTGCAAGCGAAGAAAATTCTGCACTTTACACTGAATATCAATGAGAAATAGAACAGACAGGAGTTTAGGAATCGATTGTTGAGTCTTATCCAATCAACCTTGAGGACTCCCTTGCAGATAATCCTTTGCTTTTGTGATATTTTGTATGCAGCGATTTTGACCATAAAAATAAAATTAAATGTGGTTTAATCAGGGGGTTATTTGAAAAAAGGAGAGCCTCCAGCAAGGCCTGTATGCTTGTATGTTATTATTGAAAGGTATTATATTATATCTAAAGGATCTTAATCGTCTCTGTTTTCGTGTATTTGTGGAGAACCCCTTGCATTTTTAATATTTAGCGGAACTGTTTGTGCTTTGTTGAACCTATGCAAAGACCCCTTTGAGCCAATGCCGTTTGTTAGATTAGAGGGCCTCGTTTGATTTAGAATCGGGATCAATTCATTTGAAAATTATTTTTTTTTTATAAAATTAATATTACTTATTTTACATTATTATTAAATTAAATTATTATAAAAAATTAAATAATTTTTTAAAATTTAAATTATTGAAGTATTAATTTTAATAAAAAAATATTAATTTACAAAAGTGATTCACTAGTCTTGATTCTGATTCTGATCTTGATCTCCAACCGAACAATATGAGTATTTCAAGTAAATTTGGTATTTGATCAATTTTATGCAGAAAAAAACCGGTAATTGTTTGTATTTCAAAAATTTTTAATATATATTTATTTTTTGCTTTTGTTTTCAATCTCGAAATTCTAATTTATTTTAGCAGCATTGCTTGTCAGTGGACACTCAAATTCAACCCTTTTAAGCTTTTAGGAAAACGTTGACCAAAATTAGGTTTTACACCGTCGATGTGCGTAGTGTTAAAGGGCAAGAAAAACATTTTTTTTTTCACAATCATGGCGGTCAAAAAGTAACGGGAGGGATTCTGTGGAAAAATTCAGCAAAATATAGAGGGTTTTTTCGCTAATATGGAAAAAACAAGGGCTGTCGAAGAAAATGTAAAATATAAGGCTGATTTTGTTAAAATCTTTGTACCAAAAAAATTAGTGGAGTCTTTGCCGCTGCATAGACTCGCGAGTCTTTTTTAATTCACATTAAAACAAGAGAATGCAAAGTGGCAAACTTTATTAGTTTTGCTGCTCGTGTCGCAAACTTTACATTCAGATATCGCGAGAAGTCCGAACGCGTGAATTCTTCTCTGCAAGTCCAGACAAAAAGCAAAATTTTATTAGCGTTTCTCTTTTTCCCATGGTTTGCAGTTTCGGCCGAAACCGAAATATTTTGGCCGGTTCCGAACCGAAACCCTATTTTTCGTTTCGGTTAGGATTTACTGTTCATAGTTACTGTTCATCTTCACCGAGCGGGGGCGGGAACGCGTGCTGACGAGCGCGTGGGAGCGGGAACGCGTGCTGACGAGCGCGTGGGAGCGGGAGCTCGCCGGGCTTCGAGTCCGGGCGGGCGGTGCGGCGTGCGGCGCGACGGGATTCTCGCCCTGCTCGGACACGGGCCGGCCTTGGTGGGCGCTCGCCGGGCTCGAGCCCGGGCGGGGGGCTAGTCGGCTCGATGCGCGGGCTGGCGGTGGCGGTGAGCTCGCTGGGCTTGAGCCCGGGCGGGCGGGCAGGCTGGCGGCGGGCGGCGGCGGTGCGAGCGGGGGATCGGCCGGGCTTCGAGCTGCGGGCGGGCGAGCTCCGCTGCGCCGCCGCCGGCGGGGGGGGGGGGGGGGGGGGGGTGGGGAGATGGGGGATAGGGGGTGGGGCGGCAGGGACAGGGAGAGGAACTCGCGCGGTTCGTGTCCGAGCCCAAGGGCCATACGCACTCGCTAGTTTGTCGGCACTCTATCGTCTATTTCGCGCTCTCACCGATCTAACCCGTACTTCCACAAGATGAAGTCGGCCTTACACTGAAGCCAACACTATCGCCAATTTGATTTCGGCGTCAGTTTCGATTTCTATCAGATACTGTTCACGTACATAATATTTTTTACGTAATTATTCATTATTTTTTTAAATTTTTAAACATATTATAATTTTTTAATTTGAAGTTAAAAAATAATTAAAATAAAGTTAAATTTTAGTCAAAATATGATTTTCATTTTAGACATTCGATATATGATTATACTTCAGAACCGTTACCACGAGATCGCGCAGAACTTATTGTTCTGGCTCATATGTCTACAAATGCTCGTCCGGATTATCCAGGTACTGAATTTGCAGTTTCACACCCAGATGTTCCAAACTCAACTGATGATGATTATGATGATTAGTTGTATTATCTTAAAATTTATAAAATTATGTATGTGTGAAGTACATTTTAATGAAAAATTAAATGTGCTTATGCTAATTTAAACTTTTAATCATATTCATTTTATTTCTTATATGTTTTTTTAATATACTAATATATATTAAAAGTAGACAATATCAGTGACTAATTATCAAAATTAATATTAATTAACTAAAATAATATTTAATATTATGGTAATATTAAGTATAAATTCATTCCTAATTTTTCAAATTTTTCCAAATTTTTTTAAATATTTTATCATATTTTTAATTTGAAGTCAAAGTACAGTTAAAATATAGTCAAACTCTGTTCAACACCCAATTAATAATTTTAAAAAATCTTTTGGCCGAAATCGAAACGGCCGAAACTGAAACCGAAATGGCCGAAACGGCCGAAACGTATCGGTTTCACTGGGTCCCGAAACCGAAACCGAAACCGAAACGGTAAACCTTGCTTTTTTTCTCTTCAAAGTCGTTCACATTTCGTCCATTATTTTACCGGTTGTAAGCGTCCTGTTTGATGTTTTGTTGGAGTCCGAATTAAAGGTCCCAATTTTTAAATTTCAGCGTTTTAATATACCAAAAATTAAGTAATTTCCAATTTCGAATTTGAATATCAGCCCAGGCCATTAGAATTGGCGTGAAACCCGCACAAATAATGACATGCAATTTCTAAACTATAATTGAATTAATTTCGGTTTTATAGCTTCAATTTCGGTGTTTTCTCTCTCCAATCTTCGATACCTCGCTTACTCTGATCTCAACTCTTTGCAATGATCCTTTCAATTTTGTTTGATTTGAGATCAAAATGAGGATCGCTGATTTCGGAATTATTTTTTTTATTATAAAATTAATATTATTTATTTTATATTATTATCAAATTAAATTATTAGAAAAAAAATTAAATAATTTTTTAAAATTTAAATTATTAAAACGTTAATTTTAATAAAAAAATATTAATTTTAAAAAATAAATTATTAATTTTAATTTTCATCTTAATACTGATTTTGATTTCAAATTCAATGGTGCTCTCTTATCCAGCGCTCCCACGCGCTTGTCCTCCATGATCTCGGCTCGTCCCTCTTCCCTCGCTCCTATTTTCGCCCTCCTCAATGACCGGATTGATTAGAATTTGGATTTTTTGAATTTTATGGCCTATATGTGATTAATTTCTCTTTGATTTTTATTTGCATTAATGATTTCTTGAAATTGTTTAATATTGATCTAGAGAGATAATTTATCGGCAACTATTGTAGGTGGCGATCGCTGTTTAATAATGGACGGTGGACCGCAGATCAATATCCCATATTTTTTTCGTTCATTTGGCCTCTTCT